>BSBM01000229.1:10125000-10592500 GCA_027924585.1 Larix kaempferi
ATAGTCCAGGAGCAAGTTTAGTGTGTGTAGATTATGAGCATACATTTTTTTTCCCTGAAATAAATAACCATCTATGAAAAAACCATGGTCAACATAGGTCACTCATTATCCATACCTAGAAGTTTCAAGTATATGCCATTGGTTGGAAACAAATTTGTCCCACGATATGTCCATAATTTTTTTTTTTTAAAATATAAGTAGAAAGCTAATTCAATTCTGTAAAACCTTTGTGTTTACTTCAAGTTTAAATTCCTAAGGGAGATATGGGTTTGAAGAGGTCGAAGTTGAAAAACATAAAAATTAGCAGTTTTTTTTGTCAAAAACAATCCAAAATTGTTTCCCAACTTCATGTTTTCACCCATATATCAATACCTTTGTACCAAGGCATGACAAACAAAAAATGGTTTCTAAGATGCACTTGCACGTTCTTGCCACAAGTAGGCAATGATAAAGTACCTCTTTTGGGAATGATATTTTGCCAAGTCTTTTTGTGTCTTTTCTAGTATGAGCATGCAACTTTTTTCGAAGGGAGGATAAATGCTTTAGTATGTTTCTCACTTTGTCATGTTTGGCACTACTTAATCGTTTCAAAATTGTTTATTCTTTGGAAACATTGGTGTAATTTTTTAAAATGAGATTATTTATTTATCTTCATTTTCCAGCATTTGAAAGAGGTATATATGCACTTGTAAGCTAAAAGATCTTTTTTAATCAAAGAAGATAAGGGATTGGATCGAAACGATAAGTTGATTTTTATTATTGTTATAATTTCTTTGACAAAAAAAATGTGAATGGTTTGGTACATTTCGTCAATTTTTGTTTCTTTTAGGAATTGTGGAAGCAACTAATTTTGTACACACCCTCCCATTATATTGTGTCTTCTCTATTGTAAAACATTTTATGTAACTATAAACAATTTTATAAATGTTTAGACTAATATCATATTTTAATATTACTTATATTTAATTTATTATTTTCATATTATATGTAAATTACAATATTTATATATATATACATGTCAACTTAGTTTATAACCAAATTTTCAAAGTACAAAAAATCTTAATCTTAGGGAAGATATATATATAATCTTAAGACTTTTATATCATTTTGTAAATGTGGTTTAGTGTATTAAAAATATACATACAAGTAATTTTAAAATAGACATCGAGTATGTTTGAAAGTCATTTTTTAAATTGTTATATATATATTATGATTTGTTATTAGAAATATTAAATCTAAAATTATTTTCATGAAAATGGTTTTATATTTAAAAAAAAAAAAAAAAAATTAAATGAAAAAAACTTAAAAGTAGCATAAGTATTTCATACTTCTTTTAAAGTGTTGGATGGAAAAGCATTATACATTAAAACTTAATGTAGAAAAAACATTCACAACATTTCTTGTTATCAATAAAGAATATATGTTCATTGAAAACGTAATTTAATAAAGTTTGGCATATGTAATACAATACAATCTACTTGTATTTATTTTTAATTAAAATTAAAAAAAAATGTTATAGGAAGTGTATTTTTTTATTTCCTTAAACAACTAAGATATACCATAAGTTTATGCGCTAGTTCTACTAAGCCAATGAATAATAATAATGGAGATAGTGTGATTAAAAAGGGCCAATGAACTAGTTCTACTAAGCCAATGAATAATAATAATGGAGATAGTGCGATTAAAAAGGGCCAATGAATATTCATAATGGAGAGTGTGATTAAAATGTTTAATAAAAAAAAAGGGAAAACCCAAATTTCTTTTAAAAATAAATTATAAAAAAAATTATTAATAAAAAATCATTATTTCATTTTGAAATATTAAAAATATTTATTTAAATTAAAAAAAAAACAATGTTGAATATTTACAAACTTTTTAGAAAATCTCATTAAATTTTTTTGTAAAATATCTATGTTTTAATTTCAAAATGTAGTTTAGCTTTCTAAATAAGCATTAATTTTAAAAATATATATATATTATATTAAATATTTTTAAAACAAAATAAAAATATATTTAAAAAAATTAAAAACCAATATAGAAAAAAATATTTGGAAAAAAAACTAATATATGATTCTACTGCTATGAATTTAAAAAACAAAATTAGTGTCAATTTCACTAACTCTAGTGATTAAGGTGTGAGTTTTGTTTGCTAGGCGATCCTAGTTCAATACAGAGGTTGGGTGTCCTTGTAGGCCAATGGTTGAAATGCATGGCCCCACACATTTCTAACAAAAAGAAAATTAATAATTTTCAAATAAAATGAATTATCCATAATTTCAATAAATTGATAACTAATTTAAGATAAAAACATATAAGTATGTCATAACACATGCATTTGTGGGATCTTAAAGAAGACCTTTAATTTGAATATTTTCCTTTTGTTGAGTCCACTTCCAATACATATTTCCAATTATCAACTAGCACAACTACTTAATTTGTGGTTGAAAAATATCGATAAATGCAATCAATTTCAATTAATATAACTTCCCCAAAAAAATTATATATAATTTAAACATTTACGAAGCTGGTGTTGATTCAAACGATTTTTTTTTATTTTTTTTTTTTACCCGAGGAAAAAATCATTTATTCATTTAGAATAACATAGATTGTCCTTGCAGAACTTACATCATTGCTTCATGGGAAAGCATTTACATACAAGAGTTCTTAAGGAAATCAAAATTTTCTCATTTTCTATGAGAAGAACTTTACTCAAAACATTACAAGGTGTTGAAAAGCCATTCCAATACAATTCTTTTGAGATGTCATGAAAATAAAACCGAAGTTGTTCTACCGATCGAACTGCTTTCGATAAACTCCTCTTCTTCTATGATTCCCGGTACCAGGAGTAAAGCACTTTTTGAGAGAGAGTCAGCCTCTTCATTTAGCTCCCAGAAAACATGAGTGAAAGAGGTGAAATGGAACCATTCAATCTGCCTTTTGATTTTCAACAGTAGATGTTGCAAATGAGGAGCTTTAATCTGTAACCGATTATTTTTCCATTCGATAACCATTTTTGAGTCTCCGAAGATTTGCAGGGAGGTGATATTTCGTGCCATAGTAGAATTGAGGGTTTCCCAAAGTATAGCAAGTTCTTCCTTGTTGTTGGAGCCATGACCTGCACCAAATTTTATTTGAATTTGTTTTCTTGTTATTTCATAAAGAACTGCTCCGGATCCTCCCAAAGGAGGAACTCCTTGGTTCGCTCCGTCAAAGAAAGCCCAAGGTAAACTTTTATCAATACTTGGGTTTTTCAGAATCCAAATCTTTTTCTGCTTGTCCTCTTTTTTTATGCTCTCGAGACCATTGCACAATCATAGAAGGTATTACTTCAGAAGGGATTTAGGGTTTGAAAAAATTGCAGAATTCCTTTCCCACCATACTCCATAAATGAATAGAGAAGGGAATGCGTCAAAGCTTTAAACATTTACGAAGCTGGTGTTGATTCAAACGTTTTTTTTTTTTTTTTTTTTTTACCCGAGGAAAAAATCATTTATTCATTTAGAATAACATAGATTGTCCTTGCAGAACTTACATCATTGCTTCATGGGAAAGCATTTACATACAAGAGTTCTTAAGGAAATCAAAATTTTCTCATTTTCTATGAGAAGAACTTTACTCAAAACATTACAAGGTGTTGAAAAGCCATTCCAATACAATTCTTTTGAGATTTCATGAAAATAAAACCGAAGTTGTTCTACCGATCGAACTGCTTCCGATAAACTCCTCTTCTTCTATGATTCCCGGTACCAGGAGTAAAGCACTTTTTGAGAGAGAGTCAGCCTCTTCATTTAGCTCCCAGAAAACATGAGTGAAAGAGGTGAAATGGAACCATTCAATCTGCCTTTTGATTTTCAACAGTAGATGTTGCAAATGAGGAGCTTTAATCTGTAACCGATTATTTTTCCATTCGATAACCATTTTTGAGTCACCGAAGATTTGCAGGGAGGTGATATTTCGTGCCATAGTAGAATTGAGGGTTTCCCAAAGTATAGCAAGTTCTTCCTTGTTGTTGGAGCCATGACCTGCACCAAATTTTATTTGAATTTGTTTTCTTGTTATTTCATAAAGAACTGCTCCGGATCCTCCCAAAGGAGGAACTCCTTGGTTCGCTCCATCAAAGAAAGCCCAAGGTAAACTTTTATCAATACTTGGGTTTTTCAGAATCCAAATCTTTTTCTGCTTGTCCTCTTTTTTTATGCTCTCAAGACCATTGCACAATCATAGAAGGTATTACTTCAGAAGGGATTTAGGGTTTGAAAAAATTGCAGAATTCCTTTCCCACCATACTCAATAAATGAATAGAGAAGATAATGCGTCAAAGCTTTGTATCGATGAATTTGTCCACCGATTTTTGCATCAATTTTCAAGTGTTGAATCCATCAGAGAGGCTGAGACACACAGTTCTTTGGTAGCTTTGTTCCACACTGATCTTGCATATGTGAAACAAAAAAATAAATTCCTGGAAGTTTCACAATTCTCTTGACAAAGAGCACACCAACTTGGACCTTCCCAACCACGGTTTAGGAGATTTTCCCATGTTAACATTCTATTTTTTAGAGCTAACCAAAGCATAATTTTTTCCTTCAATGATCCTGCAATTTTCCAAATAGAAGACCACCACCATTTTGTTTCCCCTGAGAAAGAAACCAAAGCTTGCTCCGCGTATCCCAATTTGGCAGAGTAATCTCATGTGGTGTTATTCTTCGACCATACCAGCTTGTCAGAAACATTTTCTTGCAGATAAATAAAATTTACGTTTAGAGCATTTATCATTCTCGACCACTCATCTACAGAGTCATTTTCCTAGCCTAAATTAGATGCGGTCTTCCAATTTCCAGAACTCGAGTTCCTGTTATATACATATGCAATAGAAAATATGTTTTGATTCTTAAAAAAGGAGACTGTTAAGGGAGACAGGAGAAAATTTCCTCTAGAACCGATCCATGGATCTTCTCCTATGCGAACATTCCTTCAATTTCCCACTTTCCACATCGTCCATTGTCCAGTTAGTGGAAAGGAAAGAACTAGAGCCTTCCACCCTTTTGAGCCTCCCTTATGAGATTTAGCTGGACTTCCGTAGCAATTTAGTATGGAGAAATTCAGACAATATTTAGAGATCAAAGTTTTCCCCCAAAGAGAATCATAATTAACTGTCAGTCTCCAAAGTGTTTTGGTCGCTAGAGCGTGACATAACAAGTATGGGTTTTTTATTCCCCAACCTCCTAGTTCCTTAAGATTAGCTAAACATGTCCATTTAACCAAAGGTATTCCTTCCTTCTGTTTACTAGCAGTCCAAAGGAAAGAAAAACATTCTTTTCTAATATTTGTTAAGATTTGTTTGGGGATGTATGCTATGGATGCCCAATATAATAGGATACTTTGCAAAACAACTTTTAAAAGGGGCAACTGGCCTCCTCTGGAAAGAAATCTGTTAGTCCAACTCGAAATGCGTGACTCTATCTTTTTATATAGCCACATCCAGTCTTTGAAGAAATAAGCATTAGGCTTGAGGAAGACACCCAAATATTTGAATCCATTACCAAAGGAGCTCTATGGAAAATCTAACTTTGTAGGGTTCCTCTGTAGAATCTCTTCAGGAGATCTGTTTATCGAGAGGCTTGACTTATCTAGGTTGATTTCCATTCCAGTTGTTGTCTTATAAAGAATTAAGACTCTTTCTAGTGACTATAGATTTTACACGGATCCTTCTCCCACTAAAAGGACATCATCCACTAACAGAATATGAGTCACTTCCACAATCGAAGAGACATAGACCCCTCTAAATGAACCTTCTTGCTTAGCATGATTCATCAACTTGGTCAAAGATTCAGCCACTAGTAAGAATAAGAAGGACAATAAAGGGAATCCTTATCGTAGACCTCTTCCAGGCCTAAAAAGGGAAGAAGGAGAACCATTTATAAGAATTGCCAATGAAGTCGAGGTAACATAGCTCATAGTCCACTTCACCAATTCTATGACAAACCCCATGTGAATCAAAAGAAGGCGTAAAAAATTCCAACTCTCCCTGTCATAATATTTTGACAGATCAATTTTGAGGGCAAAGGCCTGCAATTTATTTTTATGCATTGTATGAATTGCCTCTTGAGCTATATAAACTGTGTCATGTATTTGGTGATTGAACAAGAATCCAAACTGTTCTTCCGAAATAATTTGACTTAAAATTGGTTTCAACCTCTGGGCAATAATCTTAGCAATGATTTTGTAAATTGCTTTGCAACAAGATATTGGTCTAAAGTCTCCAAACGATGAGGGTTTTTGCTTCTTGGGGATTAATGCTAAGAAGGTGGAGTTCATTGATCCCAAGACCTTTCCAGAGTGCTCATATTCTCTTACTATCTTTAGGAGATCTTTTAAAATATCATAAAAACCAACAAAAAATTCAACATAAAATCCATTAGGACCTGGACTTTTACCTTTTTGAAATGAATGTAAAATGTGGCTTAATTCTTCCTCTAAGACCTCTTCTTTTAAAGAGTCATTCATTTCGTCGGTTATTTATCTTGGGAAGAGTCTGAGAATTTGGAGGATTTCCTAAATCGGGCATCCGACAGGTTCACTTAAGAGGCTTTTAAAGAAAGAAACCCCTGCTTCACATTTATCATTAAAGGAGCTTACAATGTTTCCTTGTGCATTTGTGATATTTGTAATAGTGTTCACGCTTTTTCTGGGTGAAGCGAAATGATGGAAGAATTTTGTGTTGTTGTCCTCTTCTTTTATCCAGATTTCCGTGCTTTTTAACCTCCAAAGATGTTCTTCATTAGCCAATAAATTCATTTTTCAAACCTCGAACTTCTTCAAATTGTTAAGTTCCTCTTCTACGAACACCCCTGCATCATTCTCCTTGTACACATTTTTAATCTTTTCTTCCACCTCTTTTAACTCTACTTGTTGCCTTGCTTGAAATATTTTCCCCCAATTTTTGGATACCTTTTTTGCCTTTGATAAATTATTCATAAACTGTTTCATAAAAGAGTTCGCATCATCTTCTTTTAAAGGAATCCATTTTTCTTCTATTTTTTTTTTAAACTCTTCTTCTTTAAACCAAGCAAGGTTAAACTTGAAAGGAGCTAGAGGTTTGTGTTCATGTGAATACATTGACAAGAGTATAGGATGATGATCAGAAATTCCTCCTTCTTCCACCCACAAATTAATTGAGAGAGGGTTTGAGTAGAAGTTTTCTAAAATCAAGAAACAGTCTAGTCTTTTAGAGATTGCATTTTCCCCACTTCTTCTGTTGTGCCAAGTTGGCTCTCGTTTTAAGGGAAGAGCATCCACTAAACATTTTGAGTCGAAAAGTGCGTTGAAGAAATTGCTCAGGGAGTCCTTACGAGCTAATTTCCCCCAAATTTCTCTTTCTGAGATAGTTAAATTTAAATCTGCTCCAATTATTGAACTCTGATCTTCCTAAAGCCTGCTGGATAACAAATTCTCCCATAATACCTTTCTATTGGTAAAAGGCCCATAAACATTGTAAAAAGCATAGGAAACTCCTGTGGTACTATCTTCAAGGACTGTTTTCAACACCTTGTCTTCGTATCCAATCTCCAATTCTTTCAACCTAGGGCTCCAGGTTGTGAGTAGCCCCCCTGAATGTTCATCTGCGTTTAAATGCGTGAACGACCAATATTTTAAGAACGGTTCTAAACAAGCCTGAGATTTACTGCCTTCTGACATGGTTTCTTGTAAGAGGATAACTGAATCCTTAAAGATATTAATCATCCTCTTAAGGGACTTTAATTTTTGGGATCCCCCTAAACCCCTTGTATTAAAGGACATACACCGCATTAAGAAACCCTCGGGACGGCTTTGTCTTCTCTAAGGGCCCTAGAGATGGTTGACTGTTTGCCTCCTTTAATGTATAAAAGAGCTTGGTTTTTCACTTTTGTTAACTGGGATTTCCTACCTAGGGATATTTTGGGAGGGGGTTTGTTTTTAAACCTCCACGTAGGAATTCTTCATTCCTCCCCATAGAGGCCACTCTTGCCCTAGTGATGTAAGGCCTCGAAAAAGCTTTCTTCGGGGAAGAAACAACTGGCCTAGCGAAAGACGGGGACACAGAACTTCTTGCAAGGCCTATAATAGGAGAATTACTACAAAGGGGAAGAGAATATGAAACAATAACATGCTCTACTACCAGAGCATCGGACAAAAGAGAAATGAAAAATGGAGGGGCTTCAGGAGTATCGACGAGCTTACCAGAAAGACAAGTTGACGCATTGTTCGCCATCTTGCATGGCTTTTCGACGTGAGCATTTTATGAAGTGTCTGTCACATCCTCTTCAAATTTAGTACTCTCTACTGACTTATCCTCATGGTTTACTCCCGTATATTTTTTGACCCGGATTTTTCTTTTGATAGGATTACCATGAGCTGAATTCAGACAATCTCGATTTATATGTCCCACCTATCTGCAATTGAAACATCTAAATAGGATTTTCCAGTAATCCAGTCGCTGTTTCCAGAAGCTTCCATTCAACTCCAGCTTAATTTCTTCATATAAACCACCACGGAGGTCCAGTTCCACTAAAATTTTGGCACAACGTATATCAACTTTTTTATCCCAGTTCTCCTCCATGGAAACAATTTTCCCAATTTTTTCTCCTATTGCCTTCAGAATAGGTTCTTTCCAAAATATCATAGGAAGACTCGATATTATGACCAGACTTGTTCCAAATTATGTGGTTCTCTACGTGCATCGAAATCAACCTGCCATCTCTTAAGTAACAGACCCAAAGGTCCCCAATTCCAATTGCAGGTCAATAATATTTGTCTATCTAATTCTGAGTGAACCCTGAAGAGGATCCAGCCTCTTGAAAACATATGAAAAGAGGTAATACTATCAAGGATCAGACCCTAGTTAATCTCCATCCAACGATGACTTTCCGTTTGTCCTACAAATTTTCCACAAAATCTACCAACCAGCGCTGTTGATAGATAATCTGGTACCACTGAGATGTTAATCTCCCTCCGGACCATTAGTTCAGCATGAACATTTTTTGAACATGGCCCTTTGCTTCACTTTGGTTTAGTTTCTGCATCCTTCGACATTCCAGAGCCTTCATTACTTGTCAAGGAAAGTAATACCGGGCTATGATTAACAATGGTGTGAAAATTAGTTTCCTCGGAAGATGGTCCATTATCATTAGTGTAATATACCCAAGTAACCGAATCAGTATTCTAATGAATTTTCAAATTTTTTCATAATAACTACTTAATTTATAAGCTATATTCATAAACACTTTATGCGAATTGCTTCATAGGTTCATGATTATGCTTGCTTAATATTTCAATTATTCCCATAACCATTTATCTTTGCTTACTCATGCAAGGTCTTAGTGAATTTTTCCAACTACATCAATTTACCTATCATTATAAATAATGTCTATACAAATTTTTTTATCTCAACTGGGACAATTATATGTAAGGGAACATCATAACAACTGTATGCTATGTAGAATGATAGAAAATTGCCTCAACAACCACATAACTATATAAATCCAACAATTCATTCAACATATTAACGGTCAGCATGAATGTGCCTAAAACCACAAAATACATTTCACAATCAACATGAAAAATAACAATGAATTATACTTTACCAATCATATACTCATATATTGACATAGACAACAAAGCCATCATAAATATCTAGGAGATTTAAACACATAAGGGGCACATAAGAAAGAGACCATTTTAACATAGTTCACCCAAATCTATGGGCTACATCCACAAAGAATATTGCGTCATATATTATTTATCCAAAAAATAGAGGTTACATTCTGCAACACAATCATTGCTATAATTAATTTCCACTTTCTCACGGTCTCTCTCTAATCGAGAGTATGTTCAAGACAATTCACAGCTAACCTCATACTACGACAGGAATCTCTAAAACTCAATGGAGTTCTTTACAGGCATTCAACCCAAGCATAAAATCTTAGAGGTACTAATCTAATGAAACCATACAGAGGATTAGCTACTACATATTCAGACATTCATTCAATCAAATTGTGAAATGCAGAGATAAAAATAAAGATAAAGAGATCTTCCCAAGCAACTGCGCAAGAACCCATATACATAACATCCAACATATAATATATAAGATATGCAACTAGGAGTATGCATATAAACCACCATGTATATAAACAATATATAGAAAAGGGAAGTATGCCAAGATCCTTCCCTGTCCCCTGCGCACCAACCAAATGGTACTCAACATACTAATATTTAATAAACAAAAAGGAAGTAAACAGGTAACCAAAATAGAACAAGCTAATTCAACAACCGATTAGCATAGATCTCAAAGCAACTGTGCGGTCCAAACAGGGGTATAATTTATAATCCAGCCAATATAACTATATTTACAAAACTGAGCTATACACAGAGGATAACCATGTATGCTACAGGCGTTCCCCGAACTCTGCGCAGTCCAAAATATAAGGATGTTACAGATAATCCAGCTCACGTTGAGTTTTGTGAATTGGGTTAATCAACAATTGCTTGAACTAACTATAGGTCAGCAGATCAATGTATCAAAACTTTGAACACAAAGCTATTAGCAGGTATGAAGGGACAGAGGAAGCACTTCACAGGTTACCATTATTACTAACATTATTATGATAACATACCCTTTTCTAAATTATGATGTCTATTATCAGGGGGATAAATAGTCCTTAGATAGGAAGTCCTCTTGATCGCAGCTCCTAGCGGCCCAACCCCTTTTATTGTGATGTATTCTAAGACCACCATAGCAGCATTGTGCATGAGCAATGGATGCACAATACATCCAAAAGTCAGAATCTTGAATGCCTGCTTTGATGAATCAATTCAAACCAAAAAGGGAGAGTTCCAATCAATCCATTTTTTTTATGTAGAGAATGACAAAAATAGACAGATATACAAATGTATAACTAAGAGAACCCATGAGATGATTGGGGGTTATCACTACATCTATATTTTTAGATATATCCAAGAGCGGAAGGGATTGAACCATTCAGCCAAGAGCTGAAGGGATTGAACCATTCAACGAAGCTTTCACAAGATTAAGAATTGTATAGTTATGGAAGGTTTCCACATTGTGTGGGATGTGAGAGCGCTTAGGATTGTTTGTTAATATTTTGGGGATTGAAAAATGGTTAATTAGCTCTTTAGATATCATATACTAAAGTATATTTGTAAATGTATAATATTTCTATTGAAATTTATTTAAATTTTTATCAAAAATTTAATTAATGAAAAATATATTTTTTTGCTGGCTTCCTAGTCTCTTCTAAATAGACTTTAAACCTAATCTAAATCTTAATAAGACTTTAAATCTAGTAAAAAACATAATTGATATCTATTAGATATTCCTATTAACTAACATTAGTTACAAGTTATTTTGTATATTCTTTTTATTTATAATAGTTAAACTTCAGCTACTAGTTATCCTTTCCTAATTAAATGTTATGACCCACCTTAACATTAGCTACAAGTTATTTTTTATCTGCCATGAACCACACACTTTCCCATCCTCCTCCAATTTAAGAAAAGCATAGATGGTAGTTTACCCCAAAATTCTAATATATAAATGCGTGTTCACATAATTAAAAAACTTATTTTTACTCTATATCCCTTCTAAATAGAACTTCATATAACCTAATACCTATAAACTTATACATCATTGTTATATCTACATAAAAACGTTATTTTTCACAATTTAAAAAACCCTTCTATACATCATTCTTATATCTATATTATAAAAACCTAATTAAATAAGTCCTTTAATAAACTTAAAGAAATATTAGTGAACAGTAAAAATCTGGATAAAAAGAATATAAAACCTAACAATTTTAAAGAGATAACTTTATAAAAAGACAAATAACAAAATAATATTTTTCTTAATAATCATGCTATTTCATTTCTCCTATTCTATTAATGATATTTGAAAAAAAAACTATCAATTTATTTTTATTTTTTTACATTACTAAACTTTTAAATCAAAATCCGGAATTTAATTTCATATATTCTAACCACAATCACTTTTCAATATAAATCAATGAGCAAAATCCGGAATTTAATCTCATATATTCTAACCACCATCAATTTTCAATAAAAATCCATGAATTGTATTCCAAACGTCACTACATAATTTCAACGAAGAACATTATTCTCTGACAAAATTGCAGCTAGTCAGTCGGAACAAATTGTAGTGCGAACAATCTAAGTCATCTCAATAGGGCGTGTGATAACTGGCACTCAAATCACCCTGGTATTTTACTATTTCTAGTTGTTGTTTTGAAATTTACAGGATCTCAGTTATCTTAAAATAGGTCAAAACTCCTGAGACACAGTTCCATAACATAGTTCTACAATAAATAAAATGGACAATAAATAGGGTAAAACTAAGATTCCACCAATTTTTATAACCAAATCTAAGAAACAAATGGCCAAAAAATTGAAGCCATTTGAGTGCCAGTTATCCCACGCCCATCCCAACTACACAGTTTTTAAAGAGTAACAGGACAAGGGAATTGAACTTGAAATTCCAGCAGACCGTCCGTCGGTTTGGCCATGCCAACCACATGTGCCGAATCAGATCCTGTATTGGAAAACGAACCAAAAAAGCAATCAGAAACTACCAGTGGAAAAATCTTGTTAAAATTATTGGGCAGTTGTGTACCTGTCATAACAGCGCTACCTATGGGACCAAGTGCCGGTATTACGTAGCTAGAAGGGAAGGGAAAACGATTCACATGCCAGTTTTCCATAGGAGGTGGACCAATTGGGCCGAACAGATCCGACCTGTAACGGTCAGTAAACGGGAGATCTAGAGACGGAAGTGAACCCATTTCGTTCAACTGTTCGCTAGAAAGATCCGACCTGTAACGGTGAGTAAACGGGAGATCCAGAGACGGAAGTGAACTCATTTTTTTCAACTGAAGATTGGTGCTGGACAGAATGCTGATGTGCTGGAAAGGATGATGATGTACTGCTGAGGTTAATCTCCTGGTCAAAGTGCTGATAATAGGCTCCTGGATAGATTGCTGATGATGAGCCCGTGAGATTGGAGTAGAGCAACTTTGAGTTCGTAGATCTGAGTTTCCTGGACAGAATGATGCTTACATGCTCCTGGACAGAAAGATGAGCTTATGTTGATGATGGGTTGCGCAGAATGCTGAATAATGTGGAGATGATCAGCTTATGGACAGTATGCTGATGATGCTTTCATAAACAGAATGATTTGCTCAGCATGAAGACAGTGACAGTGATTGATGTCAATTTTGGTCAAAACAGTGATAAGTTGATGATGAGATTGGTTGAGACAGATCGGCTGTTGATGATGTGACATGATAATGGCTGAAGGTATGTGTGTGATGATATGAGTATGTATAGTGTAAAGTAAATGCAAGTTTGTCTTCCATCTGAGGTTTGGAAACCTCAATTTTTTTTAGATGGGTCTAAGAAAACTAGGCTGGGTCCTTGATGATGAGTTGGCGTTCTTTTACTTTAGGTGCTGATTTACTTTAACGGTTGTAGCCGGTCCCACAAAATAGAAAAAAATTACAAAAATTAAATTGTGTTGTGTTCTCTTGTGCTATGGTTCTTGTTATGACTCCGTGATTTAAATGCTTATGATTCATGAATGACTTAAGTGATGAATGTTTATGAAATGACCATGTAAATGGTAGAATAATGCATTGATGAATTGTTGGTTGATTGTAGAAGTTGAAAAGGATTGAAAATTGGAAAATTGGCCTCACACCGATTCAATCCCCCCTCACCCTCTCACCCCCCTCCCCACTCTCTCAAGTGTGAACATTGTGTCCAACAGTAAAATACATTTTCCAAATAATATTAATGACTAAAAACCATATTTGGGTGTCCATGAATAGAGATGACTATGGCTCCCTGAGTGGGGACACAGTCCTACTATCCAGACAGTGATTACAAATGATGAGAGACATAAATCTTCCAATTGTTTTCCACATAAAAGCCAAATCATCAACATGCATAACTATCTCATTAATGCTTGTGAATTTATACATCCATGAACCAAGGAGCATTAGAAATATAATAAAAGAGTCTCCAAATACCATAAAAATATGCCAAGAATGTGTTGAAATGAATAGAAAAACAAGAAATAAAAACAAACAAAGATACAACCATAACTCCAACTCCCTTAGAAACTAAGGAGATTTCTCTACACCATTGGAAATCCCTTTATCTAAGATTTCAAACCATATATAACACTCCTCCATTATATCTATGCAATGAAGACTATTCACAAATCAAAATAAGGTGCACATAAAAATGTTTTAGTGCCAAGGCCATCGGAAATTGGATGGATAGTTCTATAACAAGGAAATTATCATGAAAACGGATTTTTATCCATATATCACATTCATCATTATAATATAGGTCCTTTTAGAATGACGAAGGCAAGTCACCAAAATTGTAGAAAACAGGTCATAAATTAGAATTCACTACTCATAAAGAATTTCCAAATACTCCAAATATTTAGGAAAAATAAAGAGAGCATTCACCACCATTAGATAAATAGTGTTTAATCAATATTTCCATCCATATATCATACATCTCCAAATGAAATAGGGAATTATAGATCGAGTGCCCTTAAATTGGACCACCAAAACTGCAAAAAAGTCTTAAAACAATAAAGAAACATGGTGCATGCTAAAATCATCAATTGATCGACAAAGAAAGAGTTCTCTTAAAAACTTACTATCTATTCTATGTAAAGATACAAAGTAACAAAAAAAGTAGTAGGTCAATCCATCCATAGTAAACAATTTGTCATGAACCATCAATGCATGAGTTAACTATACCATTATGCTAAAGCTAGGGAGCCTCATGCATCCATAACAAATCACAGGAAACACTCCATCTATCACTTCTCACAATTTTTAGAAAACCTAAATTAATAAAATCCAAAATTCAATTCCATATATTCTAACCACAATCAGTTTTCAATATAAATCCATGAATTAGATTATCACTTCTCACATCTTTTAAAAAACTTAAATTAATGAAATCCGAAATACAATCCCATATATTCTAACCAAAATCACTTCTCACATCTTGTAAAAAACTTAAATTAATGAAATCCGAAATACAATCCCATATATTCTAACCAAAATCACTTTTCAATACAAATCCATAAATCGGATTAGCAGTTCTCACAACTTTTAAAAAACCCAAATTAATGAAATCCGAAATACAATCCCATATATTCTAACCACAATCAATTTTCAATATAAATCCATGAATTGGATTCCAAACGTCACTACATAGTTTCAACCAAGAACATTATTCTCTCACAAAATTGCAGCAACTCAGTCCAAAACAAAACTATGGGAATTAAAGACTGCGAACAATCGAAGTCATCCCAACTACACAGGATTTAAAGACTAACGGGACAACAGACTATGGGAATTGATCTTGAAATTCCAGCAGACCATCCGTCGGTTTGGCCATGCCAACCACATGTGCCGAATCAGATTCTGTATTGGAAAACGAAGCAAAAATGCAATCAGAAACTACCAGTGGAAAAAATTGTTAAAAACTTGTTAAAACTATTGGGCAGTTGTGTACCTGTGATAACAGCGCTACCTATGGGAACAAGTGCCGGTATTGCGTAGCTACAAGTGCAGGGAAAACGATTCACGTGCCAGTTTTCCATAGGAGGTGGACCGATTGGTCTGAACAGATCCGACCTGTAACTGTCAGTAAACGGGAGATCTAGAGACGGAAGTGAACCCATTTCCTTGAACTGTTCGCTCGAAAGGTCCGACCTGTAACGGTGAGTAAATGGGACATCTAGAGACGGAAGTGAACTCATTTCCTTCAACTGTTCGCTCGAAAGTTCCGTTGCGGAGTTGAACAGATCGGACTCCAAAGGGCATGGTAGAATATCCGTTGGACCGGACGAATCGGCTAAATCGTTCTCAGTTGAAGAGGGGACTGAACTCATTGCCTTCAGGTGTTCGTTGAAAAGTTCCATTGAAAGTTTTAATGTGGCGGACTTCAACCGATCGGATTCCATTACAGAACTGAACTTGGTGCCTCGAACTTGAACAGACTTGAACAGATCGGACTCCAAAGGGCATGGTAGAATATCCGTTGGACCGGACGAATGGGCTAAATCGTTCTCAGTTGAAGAGGGGACTGAACTCATTGCCTTCAAGTGTTCGTTGAAAAGTTCCATTGTAAGTTTTAAAGCGGCGGACTTCAACCGATCGGACTCCATTACAGAACTGAACTTGGTGCCTCGAACTGGACCATAGAATTGGGCGGAGTTGAACAGATCGGACTCCAAAGGGCATGGTAGAATATCGGTGGGAGCGATTGAGGATTCGGCTAAATCGTGCAGAGATGAAATCGGATGAGGAGGAAAGCAAAGATTCCGGCTTGTGGATAACCACAAGGGAGGAGGAGCACAAGAGGAGGAGAAGGATTCCTCTTGCTGAGATGAATGCGGAGGAGGAGCACAGGCGGAGGATAACCACAAGGGAGGAGGAGCACAGCAGAAAGCCGACTCTAATAAATTTGCTGAAGTATTTATGGGAAGCAAGGGAAGTGAGGAGTGGGGTAAGTAGCCGTAGTCATGCTCATGGCGGAGCACCGTCTTTGGTTTGGTGGGAATGTAGCTGTCCAAGCAACTAGATGGCGAAGGATTTCGATCCAGAAGTGCATCGCATTTCTGAGGAGAGTACTTGCAGCTAGATGGGGAAGGATTTCGATCCAAAAGTGCATCGCACTTCAGAGGAGAGTACTTGCCCGGGCCAGGCAATTCCAAGGCCTCGCACACTCCTTTTAGGCTTCTCTTATTGAGGAACCAGCGCAAACATTGCAGAAAAACAGCTCCCACAGTACCTACAATGATAAAGATGATGCCGACAAAACTCAAACCCATATTTAGAATGAAAGTTGCAAATCCTAACGCCAAGACATTTGCTGAAACAATTCGACCACCGTATTTATAATGCAACTAGGTTTTTGCGATCCAAACAAAAAGTAATTAAATAATGGAAGTTTTTTCGGTACTTTACAAAAATGATAAAATAATGGTTAGATATTAATTATTTTATCCATAGGTGTTTATATATTAGATTTTGGGGTGGATTACCATGTATATTTTTCCTAGATTGAAGGAGGATGGGACAAGTGTAATGTACATATCAAATTTTAGTCGTAGTTCAAAATTCCAAATAAACAATTATAAGAAAAGAAGAAATAGACACCCATTTAACTAAAGAACGTAACAAAGCATGGAGAACAAGTAACAAATAACTTGTTCATGACACTTCACTTGTGATCTATGGATGTTCACCCACAACAAGTTAAGTGGCTATGCTAGTAATACTAGCAAACCCAACAAAGCCACAAGTAAAGTGGTCGCTCAACACGGATAGGTATAGCCAACCAACCACTTAGTTTTGTGGAGATGGCTGGTTGTTAAACAAAAGTTAAACATTAAACTAATTGATATAAATATTAAACTAACATAAACATTAAATTAATTAATATAAATGTAAAAACAAATACTATTTAATAAACATACTCATTTTCTTAACCAACGTTTAGCTAAAGATTATTTAAATCTTAATCAAGATGCATTTGAGCATAAGAAAAATACGACCACCATGAAATGAATTCCCACTTTAAACACCTATCGGTGTAATAATTATATTATTATATTTATATTTGAATTAAAAATAATAATTATAATAATAGAAAACTAGAATAATAATAAAATAATAACATAAACGAGGGTAAATTCACCTTAGAAGTTAATAGTATTGTTTTTTATTTGATTCTTGAGCGTCACAAAAGGAATAAGTTAATTAGTGGACAAACTCAACATATGTTAGTAGGTAGCTTTCACCAACCTTGTTAACCTCCCTAAGTTCATGTTCAAATCTAAAAATGAAATGATAAAAATAATTAATTTGATTTTTTTTTGTCCGAGTGGAGTGTAAACACTTTAGTCATGATACATGTCATGTAGTCTCAGTGTGGTGGCCTATAGCCAAATGATGACATTCAAGTAGTCTACACCCATGCTTTCACCAACCAGTTAACCTCCCTAAGCTCATGATCAAATTTTAAAATGTTGAAATCTAAAAATGAAATGGTAAAAATAATTAATTTGACTCCTTTTATTTGGTTATGTAAACACTTTGGACATGAAACATGTCATGTAGTCTCCTTATAGTGGCCTAGAGCTAAATGATGGGATTCAAGTAGTGTGAAATTATTGTGATTCTAGTGTGAAATCAAATAATTAAATCCACTTGTAAATGGTGTAAATATGCTAGTATGGATTTCTAGTATGTAGCATAAGGTCATGCCTCACTAATGAATGGCTAGACATGTATGTTGTAAATGTTCCTAGATGGGTGGAAGAACACAAGAGGGGCTATGATTCCTCTAGAGGGGAATAAGAAAGGGGACTTTGGGAAAATAAATCCTCTATCGCCAAGTCTTAGCCATAGAACTTATCTCTTCCTACCATGCTCCTAAAAGGAATATTTATCAAATGAGTCATTGAATGCGTGTAAGAGGTTGGTGGGGAAAGTTTTCTCACATAGTTATGGGAGATAAAGATCAACAAGATTTTGATCCCAGCTGATCGCAATAAGCATAGAGGGAGAGCATACACCACTGACTTCTTCTTGCACTTGAGATATATTTTTTTCGTATGTCAGGTCGCAAGAAGCACGGGCACAAAGGATACACAGACCTCGACTCGAATACTTATAGAACTCTCAACTCCCAAACTCGGAATACCCAAGTGGATGGGGGAGGCTTTATTTATACAAGTTTATTTAGTAAACTCGTGACACCAAACTAACAAATGCAAGTAACAACTAAGATTTTCTTTTATGGTGGTAGATCAAATTGTACCCTTTGTCTGTTACACCATATTTTTCCACCTTGTGAGCATTAGCACTCATTGGCCTCCATTATCCATTTATGGACTCATAACCACTTTTTGTTCCCCAGAGAACTTTTTTGCCCTGTTTTTACTCCTATATGCGAGCTACTTCACTGCAACTCGCGCATACGCATCTTGCACCATTATAGCCTGTGTACATCGAGTTAATTGGTAAAAAGGGGTGAAATATCATTTCACTCCAAACAAAAAGTGGTCATTGCATGACCTTTGGCCCTCCATGTATCTCGAAACGACTCGATCCGACCTTTCACTTGCCTTTGGAGGGTTATATATTGAGCCATTATGCATGGAAGGAGGGGAGAGAAAGAGAAGAGCATGGAAACTCTATTGGAATTTTTCCATAGCTTGAGTCTACATCCATTGATCCTTGTTGTTGTGAACCTCTTATGTTTACCTACCAAACTCTTCCATATTTTGTGATGGATTTTCTCCTTTACTTGTGAGTTTTCCATTGCATATGGGATTGAAGTGGTGGAGGCACAAATGGACGGACTTAGTTCTTAGTTCAGATGAGTTTCCAAGAGGAGGTTGTATCTTGTACTTCTTGTTCATATTAATCGAAATACTCATTTTCTCATCCAATTGATATTGTGAATGATTATTTATTAGCATTGGGTACATTTACTTATAGATATAATGGATTATGCTATTGTTTATGCTAGCATATTTAATATATTATATGCACTTGCTTGTGTTTATTGTTGAGACTAAGTTGTAGGTTCAAGTATAGAGATTTGAAAGCTCAACAGGGATCTTCATTGAACATCGAGATTGAGGTTGGTCTTTTATTCCACTTCTTAGCATTTACATTTATATAACATACATTGGGAAATGAATTGATTTATGGAAGTCATCTATCTGTTGTGGTCTACCCCAAGCCATAGGAATTTTTTATACGTAACAGAATTGGCGACCATACTAGGGACAAGCATCCAATTGGTGTTTTTTTTGGGCATTTTCCTTATTTTGAGTCTCTATTCTGTCGTATTTCTGTGTCATTAGTAGGTTTTCAGGTTCTTATAGAGAAATATTGATTTTTTTAGCCTTTTCACTCAACTTTTGGGTCACCTAGATATTTCCATGTACGTGAGTTGACTGTGGTTTGCTCACGTGTACACGCAGCTGTTAGTTCACTAGCCCACGTACATACGCAACTGTTCACTGAACAGTCACGTACAAGTCTGGGTTAACCTTATTCTTGGTGATTGGTTGATGTTGGGTGAGTTCTGGGTGTTTCTAAGTCCTTCCAGGCCTATGTCATGACTATTGCTTGCCTATTTTCATGACCAAAAGCTCCTCTTTCTTTGTTTTTTGAAAGATTGGTTTTTTCACCATTTTTTCTTTTTATAGCTCATTGGCTTAGATGAGTCTTGCTTTTTGGGGTTTGTTGGGTCATCTGCACTGCACACTCTGCATTCTTTTATGAAAAGTACTGATTCTTAGTTGCATTTTCATTTATTTTGAAAATACAAAAAAATTTGTTGCATTTTCATTAATTTTATAGTGAAAATACAAAAAAACATTGCTTTGGGTATTTTGCATTTTGAATGAGAGTGCTTGTGCTTTCATTTAGGGCTTGTTTGTGCATGATAAATGAAAGAGATTACATTTTATTTTTGAAAAGAAATGTTGGTTTGATTGTCATTTAGTGGCATATTTTTTCCATTGATAGAAGAGTCTAGTGTTTTTTGTATGTGCATTTATTGAGTCATCTCACATCACTAGTTTCACGACCATATCCCTTTGAGTAATTACAACCATTAAAATTAATGCTTAGCTAAAGAATTGACTAGAACATTTTATTTTCTAGGGTGCACCAACTAGTATAGGTTTAGAGTCTTGAAATAGATCATTGTGAGTTAACAATCCAAGACTATTAAACAAACATTATGTTTCTGACTAGGGAGTGGTGAAACCCATGGTATACATCGATGTTCTCAGGAAGCTCTACTTAAACGAGAGTTAAACATGAGGTCACGGGAGGCTGGTTGCGGATATAGCCCTCCAATACTTGTTGAACGTGGGAGATACATCCAACATTTGCTCGGATCTGGGGATTCTTGGGGGATTTGACCCTCTTGAGTTTTGGGCCTAGCTACCATTTCCATATGACGGATCCCACCTGTGACTATTCTCCTCAGCATTGGTTATACGTTGTAGCCATAGTTTCTTTACCTAGGTATCACATAAGGTACTTGCAGTGGTTATTATGTGAGTCTCCTGAGTCAGATAGGGGTCGGACAACACAGTTGTGTTCGCACAGTGAATACTAAGGGCCCTTATAAATGATTATGTTACTTTCGCTTATAGTTTTGGAGTATCAAGCCTCTCCTAGGCGAGACATACCAGTGTTAGTGTCGGTAGGTTCCTTGATCCAGTCCCCTATTTTGTGCTTTTGGCTATAGTTTCTTTTAGGTGTGTTCTCTGTGAAGTTTAGTGGGTCGTTATGAGACATTTATTTGTTGACTCTTTGAAGTCATCGTGGATTGAGATCTGCTACTCCGTCAATCTCGTCAGCTGGCTAGTTTTCCAACTAGCGATCTATCACAGTCTCTTCAGAAGAGACGTCAAAGGACTATCGCTGGTCCTTTATTCACATCTCACGAGCTTCTGAGATATTTCATTATGAGTTTTGCATCTGGCATGTTGGAAGTCCCCTCGACTCCGTCCGCTATCCCAAAGAGAACTTTCCCTATGTTAGTAATTAGATTTGTGCAAAAACTCAACATATGTTAGTAAGTAGCTTTGTGAAAAAACTAAAACCATGCTTTCACCAACCTTGTTAACCTCCCTAAGTTCATGTTCAAATATGAAAATGAAATGATAAAAACAATTAATTTGATTCTTTTTTTTGTCATAGTGGAGTGTAAACACTTTAGTCATGATACATGTCATGTAGTCTCCTTGTGGTGGCCTAGAGCCAAATGATGAAATTCAAGTAGTCTACACCGATGCTTTCACCAACCTAGTTAACCTCCCTAAGCTCATGATCAAATTTTAAAATGCTCAAATCTAAAAATGAAATGGTAAAAATAATTATTTTGACTCCTTTTATTTGGTCATGTAAACACTTTCAGACATGAAACATGTCATGTAGTCTCCTTATGGCGGCCTATAGCTAAATGACAGGATTCAAGTAGTGTGAAATTATTGTGATTCTAGTGTGAAATTAAATCCAGAAGTGCATCGCATTTCTGAGGAGTACTTGCAACTAGAGGGCGAAGGATTTCGATCCAAAAGTGCATCGCACTTCAGAGGAGAGTACTTTCCCGAACCAGGTAATTCCAAGGCCTCACACACTCCTTCTAGGATTCTCTTATTGAGGAACCAACGCAAACAATCCAGAAAAACAACTCCCACGGTACCTACAATGATAAAGATGATGTCGACAAAACTCAAACCCATATTTAGAATGAAAGTTGCAAATCCTAACGCTAAGACATTTGCGGAAACAATTCAACCACCGTATTTATAAGGGAACTAGGTTTTTGCGATCCAAACAAAAAGTAATTAAATAATGCAAGTTTTTTCGGTACTATACAAAAATAATAAAATAATGGTTAGATATTAATTATTATATTCATAGGTGTTTATAGCTTATAATTTGGGTTGGATTACCATTTATATTTTTCCTAGATTGAAGGAGGATGGGACAAGTGTACTGTACATATTGATTTTATAGTCGTCGTTCAAAATTCCAAATAAACAATTATACAAAAAGAAGAAATAAACAACCCATTTAACTCAAGAAGGTAATAGAGAGCATGGAGAACAAGTAACAAATAACTTGTTCATGACACTTCACTTGTGATCTATGGATGTTCACCCACCACAAGTTAAGTGGTTGTGCTAGTAATACTAGCACAACCATAAGTAAAGTGGCCAATGAACATCGATAGGTATAGCCAACCACTTAGTTTTGTGGAGATGGTTGGTTGTTAAACAAAATTTAAGCATTAAACTAATTAATATAAATATTAAACTAACATAAATATTAAATTAATTAATATAAACTTAAAAACAAATACTATTCAATAAACATACCCCTTTTCTTAACCACCGCTTAACTAAATCTTATTTAAATCTTAATAAAGATGCATTTGAGCATAACAAAAATACAACGACCCTGAAATGATTTCCCACTCTACACTTGTTACACTCAGGTTAATCTTGTTGATCAACTCAAGGAAGTCCAAAATCTCACATAATATATAAACACCTATCGGTGTAATAATTATATTATTATATTTACATTTGAATTAAAAATAATAATTATAATAATAGAAAACTAGAATAATAATAAAATAATAACATAAATGAGGGTAAATTCACCTTAGAAGTTAATAGTATTGTTTTTTATTTGATTATTGGGCGTCACAAAAGGAATAAGTTAATTAGTGGACAAACTCAACATATGTTAGTAAGTAGCTTTGTGCAGAAACTAAAACCATGCTTTCACCAACCTTTTTAACGTCCCTAAGTTCATGTTCAAATCTAAAAATGAAGTGATAAAAATAATTAATTTGATTCTTTTCTTTTGTCCTAGTGAAGTGTAAACACTTTAGTCCTGATGTAGCCTCTTTATGGTGGCCTAGAGCCAAATGATGAAATTCAAGTAGTCTACATGAATGCTTTTACCAACCTAGTTAACCTCCCTAAGCTCATGACCAAATTTTAAAATGTTCAAATCTAAAAATGAAAATGGTAAAAATGATTTTTTTGACTCCTTTTATTTGGTCCTGTAAACACTTTGGACATGAAACATGTCATGTAGTCTCCTTATGGCGACCTAGAGCTAAATGATGGTATTCAATTAGTGTGAAATTATTGTGATTCTAGTGTGAAATTAAATAAACAAATCCACTTGTAAATGGTGTAAATATGCTAGTATGGATTTCTAGTATGTAGCATAAGGTCATGCCTCACTAATGAATGGCTAGACATGTATGTTGTAAATACAAGTACATATGGATGTTGTGGTAGGATTGCCACAATGAACTCAACTTATGTAAATATTCAAGATAAAACATAATATAAAATGTTCCTAGATGGATGGAAGAACACAAGAGGGGCTATGATTCCTCTAGAGGGGAATAAGAAAGGGGACTTTGGGAAAATAAATCCTCTATTGCCAGGTCTTAGCCATAGAACTTATCTCTTCCTACCATGCTACTAAAAGGAATATTTATCAAACCAATCATTGAATGCGTGTAAGAGGTTGGTGGGAAAAGTTTTCTTACATAGTTATGGGAGCTAAAGATCAAGAAGATTTTGATCCTAGTTGGTCGCACTAAGCATAGAGGGAGAGCATATACCAATGACTTCTTCTTACACTTGAGATATATGTTTATCATATTCTAGGTCTCAAGAAGCGCGGGCATAGAGGATACATAGACCTCGACTCGAATACTTATAGAACTCTCAACTCCCAAACTCTGAATACCCAAGTGGGTGGGGAAGGCTTTATTTATACAAATTTATCCAGTAAACCGATGACAACAAACTAACAAATTACAGTAACAGCTAAGATTTTCTTTTATGGTGGTACATCAAATTGTACCCTTTGTCTATTACAGCATATTTTTCCACCTTGTGAGAATTAGCACTCATTGGCCTCCATTATTTATTTATGGACTCAGAACCACTTTTTGTCCCCTAGAGACATTTTTTTCCCTATTTTTACTCCTATACGTGAGCTGCTTCACTGCAACTCACGCATACACATGCTACACCATTATAACCCATGTACATTGAGTTAATTGGTAAAAAAGGGTAAAAACTCATTTTTTCACTCCAAAAAGTGGCCATTGTGTGACATTTGGCCCTCCTTGTATCTCAAAATGACTCGATACGACTTTTCACTTGCCTTTGGAGGGTTATATATTGAGCCATTATGCATGGAAGGAGGGGAGAGAAAGACAAGATTATCAAAACTCTATTGGAATTTTTCCATAGCTTGAGTCTACATCCCCTGATCCTTGTTGTTGTGAACCTCTTATGTTCACCTACCAAAGTCTTCCATATCTTGTGAGGGATTTTCTCCTTTAATCGTGATTTTTCCAGAGGGAACTGGTGGAGGCACAACTAGAGGGACCTAGTTCTTGGTTCAGATGAGTTTCTGGCAGGAGGTTGTATCTTGTACTTCTTGTTCATATTAATAGAAATACTCATTTTCTCGTCCAATTGATATTGTAAATGATCTTTTATTAGCATTGGGTACATTTACCTATAGATATCATGGATTATGCTATTGTTTATGCTAACATCTTTCATATATTATATGCACTTTCTTGTGTTTATTGTTGATACTAAGCTGCAGGTTCAAGTGTAGAGATTTGAAAGCTCAACGCGGATCTTCATCGAACGTCTGGATAGAGGTTGGTCTTTTATTTCACTTCATAGCATTTACATTTATATAACATACATTGGGAAACGAATTGATTTATGAAATTCAACTATCTGTTGGGGTCTACCCCAAGCCATAACAAGTTTTTCTCCATAACATAATTGGTGACCATACTCGGGACAAGCATCCATTTAGGGTTTTTTGGGCATTTTCCTTATTTTGAGTCTCTATTCTGTCGAGTTTCTGTGTCATTGGTAGGTTTTTCAGATTCTTATAGAGAAATCTTGAGTTTTTTTGCCTTTTCACTCAATTTTTGGGTCACCTATCTTTCCATATACGCGATTCGATTGTGGTTTGATCGCATGTACATGCAGCTATTAGTTCACTAGCCTGCGTACATACGCAACTGTCTACTGAACAGTCGCGTACAAGTCCGGTTTAACCTTATTCTTGGTGATTGGTTGAGGCTGGGTGTTATTGAATCCTTCTGGGCCTATGTGATGACTGTTCCTTGCCTCTTTTCGTGACTAGAAGATCCTCTTTCTTTGTTATTTTAAATATTGATTTTTTAACCATTTTTTCTTTTTATAGCTCACTGGCTTAGCTGAGTCTTGATTTTAAGGGTTTGTTGGGTTATGTGCACTGCATTCTCTGCATTCTTTTATGAAAAGTACCGATTCTTAGTTGCATTTTCATTTATTTTGAAAATACAAAAAAAATTGTTGCATTTTCATTCATTTTATAGTGAAAATACAAAAAAAATAAAATTGCTTTATGTATTTTTCTTTTTGCATCAGAGTGCTTGTGCTTTCATTTAGGGCTTGTTTGTGCATAAGAAATTAAAGAGATTGCTTTTTTTATTTCTGAAAAGAAACATTGGTTTGATTGTCATTTAGTGGCATATTTTTCCCATTGATAGAAGAGTCTAGTGTTTTTTGGATGTGCATTTATTGAGTCATCTCACATCACTAGTTTCATGACCATATCCCTTTGAGTAATTACAACCATTAAAATTAACGCTTAACTAAATAATTGATTATAACATTTTCTTTTCTAGGGTGCACCAACTAGTATAGGTTTAGAGTCTTGGAATAGATCATTGTGAGTTAACAATCCAACACTATTAAACAAACATTACGTGTCTTAACAGGGAGTGGTGAAACCCATGGTATACATCGATTTTCTTAGGACGTCCTACTTAAACCAGAGTTAAGCATGAGGTCACGGGAGGTTGGTAGCAGAGATAGCCCTCCAATACTTGTTGAACATGGGATATATATCTAGGATTTTTTCATATCTGGGGACTCTTGGGGGATTTGACCCTCTTGAGTTTCGGGCTTAGCTATCCTTTCCATAAGACGGATCCCACCTGCAACTGTTTTCCTGGGCATTGGTTATATGTGGTAGCCATAGTTTCTTTACTTAGGTATCACATAGGGTACTTGCAACAGTTATTCTGTGAGTGTCCTGAGTCAGACCGGGGTCGGACAACACAATTGTGTTCACACAGTGAATGCTGAGGGCCCTTATAACTGATTATGTTACCTAGGAGAGACATACCGATTGTAGTGTCAGGAGGTCCCTTGAGACAGTCCCCTGTTGTGTGCATTTGGTTGTAGTTTCTTTTAAGTGTGTGCTCTATGACGTTTAGTGGGACGTAAGGAGACGTTTATGTGTTGACTCTTTGAAGTCATCTTGGATCGATATCCACCACTCCGTCGATCTTGTCGGTTGGCTAGTTTACCAACTAGCGATCCGTAACAGTCTCTTCACAAGAGATGTTGGAGGACCATCACATACCACGAAATTTCGAGAGCTCCCATTATGAGTCCCGCATTTGGAACATTGCGAGTCCCCTCGAATCCGTTAGCTATCCTGAAGAGAACTTCCCCTCCTCACATTTACTCTCTGAGTACTGATTGGGAGGGGGGTTCATCACACACCACTCGTCTTCAGTTTGGGACATCCCAACTCACTAGTACGAACCCGTTCGATCTACGACTTACATTCCATCGATTAACCCGAATACCTATACATATATGCCTCCACCGATGAATGCTTATATGATCCCGTAACATCCTCCTCTCACTAGATCCTTGGTTCCATGGAGTGGGAACATACCATTTTCTTATGGACCCGACTGGACTAGTTTTCCTACATCAGGTGGTTATATGGGACCCTATTCTTATGGGGGTAAATTTAATGGTTATTCAACCTGGTCCTTACCATTATTACATTCCCTCCTATGGAATCCGTTCCACACACATACCTGTGTATCCTTACATGGGTCATTTTGGAGGAGGATATCATCCTTCTAGTCATCGTCATGGTTTCTATCAGATTTCGTCGGCACCGCAAGTGTCGACTTCGAAGAACACAGTCTCACCTTCAGTTTTGCAAATTAAGTCTCTTTTGGGAGCTTATAATCAAGCTTCATAGCCTCAGTTCCCATTCCTTTCTAGATTAAACTTGCCCGATCTTTCGAATCTCATGAATGATCCGGTGTGTCATGATGCTATATCGCCCCTAGTCCCCACCAAACTCCCTTCTAATCTTCCAAATTTTGAGGGGAAGAAGGGTGAGGATCTAGTTGATCACGTCATCACATTCGATTTATGGTGCTCGAATTCCTTGAACCACGATTCTATCTGTTTGAGGCTATTTGAATGCACCCTTATGGGAGCTATTGCAAAATGGTATGTCGAGTTGCCTGGGGGCACATATAGGAGCTTCAATGATTTGGCTTTGGTATTTCTAGATCACTTTTAGTTTCTGGTTCATTACGATATTGGTACTGAAATCTTATCTACCTTCCGTTAGAACAAGGCCACGCATATCTTTGATCATATTCAAGAGCGACGCCAACGAAAGAGGTTAGTGAAATCCAACATTCCTCCGTAGTGTTAAATTTTCACAATTTACTTCAATCTGATCTAGGATCTTAACTGAGAGAACAACATGTACAACAAATCTACAGCATATCAATCATGGACACAATAATGCAAGCACACAAGAGACACAGAGTTTACTTGGGGAAAACAATAAAGGTGAAAAACCCCAATAACTTCCTCAGAGATAGATAGAGCAATGATACAACCAGAATACAAGAGATAGTTTTCTCCTAGCAGCAGAGCCTCCTCCTCCACAAGTGCGCCACTCTCCCAAGTGTGAGTGAGAGAATAGAATGTGTAAAATGACAGAGACACACTCTCTATTTATACACTAACTTGACTTGACCTTTACTCAATTAGGTCGGCCTCAACTTAACCACTTAACATAATGCTGACTGGGAAGACCCCCACTAGGGTGGTCTAATAACCCTTTGAACCACATGGCCGACCCCCAATAGGGTGGTCTAATAACCCTTTGACCCACATGACTTATACAGGGCCGACCCCAACAAGGTGGTCTAATAACCCATCAAGTATAAGTTACAACACTTACAATATAAATCACGACACTTCCGTATAGAGGAATAATAACATCTCTATAGGAGTACAACCACTTCCATATAGAGGAATAATAACATCTCTATAGGAATACAATATACATATATGTGAAATACATTCCAAAGTTACATATACATAAACACTCCCTCTTAACTAGGAAGGTATTTCTCGACACAGGTCTTCTAGCACAAGTCATGTTCGCTGGATCATCGTCATTGGATAATCATCATCGAGTCATCATCATCGCCATTGTTGTTTCTATCTCAATCAATCTCTAAATCTACTCGTCATAGGAAGTTCTACAGAGCTAGTCCTTTTTCATTCTGGATGTAGGCCCACCACCTGCAGGTCTTCATCATCTGTGTGAACGGTCTCATAGAGGTGGCCTCTCAGGACTAATTTTATGTGCGGATGCAATACTGGAAAGAGTATCCCAGGAACATTTATGTGCCTAAGCATCACCGACAAGATCTCCCAGGACTGATTACATGCATCTCCTCCACAATACCTTTAAAGAGCATCCCAGGAACATTTATGTGTTGCAACACGATCGACAAGATCTCTAAAAGGAATCCCAGGACTTATTATGAGCACATAGCTCAACCTCTTGGATCTCCAGGACTGATTACATGTGGATAGAAAAAACCTTTAAAGAGCATCCCAGGAACATTTATGTGCCATAGCACGACCGACAAGATCTCTAAAGAGCATCCCAGGACTAATTACGAGCACACAGCTCAACCTCTCGGATCTCCAGGACTGATTACATGTCTTCGTAGTAATACCTCATCCCAGGACTGATTACGAGCACACAGCTCAACCTATCGGATATCTGAGGACTGATTACATACCACATAGCAATACCATATAGAGTATCCTAGGAACGTTTATGTGCCGTAGCACGACTAGCAAGATCTCCCAGGACTAATTACATGCTATTTGCGCAACCTGCCACATATCATCTCTCACCTCCAAGTATCAACCTGATACTCATGATCCAACGGATCATCATCGCACGAAGCATCATCCTGATTCTCATGATCATACTGATCATCATCACTATACCATCCTGGTACATATCATCTGGAGCAGCATCCTGAAGCTCATCATCATGATCATCCTGATCATACAATGCATCCACCTGATGCATACCAAGTATCTACCTAATACATATCATCATACATGATCCACCTGATCATACAGTGTATCCACCTGATACAAATACAAATACATGATCCAAGCATCCAACATGATGCATATACAAAATACATACAAATGATCCAACCGATCATATCCAGCATCCAACATGATGCGTACATACATATACATATAAATGATCCAACTGATCATATCCAGCATCATCCTGATGCATATACAGAGCAGTAACTGGAGCATCATCCTGATGCTCATCATCCATGATCCTCCTAATCATCATAGCATCGTCTTCTTCAGATCATCTCATCATCCACAAAGCACAGCCCAGATGCACATCGTCCAGCACTTACACCACCGACATGGGAGAACACATCTACAACCATTCAGGGAAGGCTCTAGCCCTTACTTTTTCACCATGGGAGAACACATCTACCACCATGTGAAAAATGGATTCATCCCTTACATCTACACCATGGTAGAACACATCTACCACCATGTGAGAATGGCTCAGCAATTACATCACGACCATGGGAGAACACATCAACCATGTCAGAAAATCTCATGTGCATCTACATCTTCCAGACTCATCACTTCCCTTTGGAAGGAACCTTGATCTGAAGTGCACCAAGCCTCTCTCTGAAGTACTCAAACTGTACTCTGGCCAACAGCTTGGTCAATACATCTGCAACCTACTCATCCATCGCAACATACTCTGCTTCGGCTGTACTCAGTGCTACGCAAGAGTGCTTCCTGCTAAACCAAGAGATCACACCTGATCCCATACTGAAGCAGCACCCATAAGTGCTCTTCCTATCTTCAACACTTCCTTCCCAATCTCAGAATATGATTTACAGCAATCAGGTGAACATCTCTCGGATCCATCAGGAACTAGCTCAATGTGTTCACCGCAAAGCAAATATCTGGTCTCGTGTTCATCAAGTACATAGAGGACCCAATCATCTGACGATACATCATGACATCAATCGGATCAGATGAAGCATCACACAGAAGCTTCAGGTTCGATGCCATAGCCTCGCAGTCCATCATCTCGAACCTATTCAGGATCTCTACTGCATACTTCCCTTGTCCAAGGAGGATTGCATCTGCACTCTGCCACACCTCCATACTAAGAAAGTAGTGCATCATACCCAAGTTGTTCATCTCTAACTCAGCAGCAAGCTTCCGCTGCGTGTCGGAAATCATTTTATCCTCACCTGTAACAAATGGGACATCCACATACAAAAGTAGTACCACTGGATTTCCTTCCTCAACCTTGTAGTAAAGGTTGGAATCCACTTTACTCTTGGTAAAGCCCAAACTAGATAGAAAGCTTCCTATCCTACCATACCAAATTCTGCACATATATGATTTCCTGTCATGTGTCTCAGAACCAAGTGGCTACTCCACATACACTTCTTCTTCAACTACACCATTCAAGAACGCTGTCTTGAAATCCATTTGGTGTATCTTCTATTTCATCACTTTTATATTTCTCTATGCTGCCATCTGCAGCATGCTTGATCTTGATAGAACCATATGGAAGTCATAACAAACTTCCCTTCAGGTCTTGGGACTACATCCCAAACATCATTCTTCATGATCGACGGATCATGGCATTCTTCCCGTATCCTGGGAACTTCAATATCTTCAATAGATAATTTTGTTGCTTGAACAAATGTTGTAGTCCTTCTTTTGTAGGTGAAGGTATATGATCTTTCCTACAAAACAAGTTAAATTGCATGATTAGAAACATCTCATAATTTTCAGACAAATTCTTATACATAAAGAAATATGTCATACAGTCATGCAATTATCTTAGCCAATGCTTCAATACAACATTTATCCATATTCCGTAACTTTCTAGATGCCTTCCAATGTTTACCAGAACATTGTTAAGAGTGTGCACAACTCCCAACATGTCAGCAAAGAGGTTTCATTCTAAATAAGTAGAAATGGAATGTTGTACAGTTCCATAGGCCACTTACCCATCACATGCATATTAGTAGTATAGTGTTCATTAATGCAATCATTCTAATATGCACAATACATATCCTAAGTCTAGGAATATGAGCATATACATCATTGAACAATTTTATTTAAACAAACAAATATGCAAGAAATGATAATTAAAATACTTATCTTTGTTTGTTCGTTGGGTGGACTCCCTATGAGTCTTCGCTTCCTTGCAGGTGCTGTTGGAGTCCTAATATGAAGTAGCTTCTTCTACACCTTTCTGTTGTGGAATGTAGAGAGATGGTCAACTCCCTCTGAAGATCTGCATCCTTGCATAAACCACTGGAGTGTACTCCCTCTTGATCTTTGCTTCCTGGATTACTTGTCCTTGAACTTATATTCATTCTCGATCCCTATGCATGATTGTTAGTATCATCATTGTGTTATCCTCTAGGTCTCATACATAATCAAACATTCATTAGTATAATCTTAATATTATCAAAACACAATAATCTCAAGCATGTATAGTTAGGATCAATTCAAACACAGATAATAAACATTGGTATTCAAGGTTTCAAGGAAGTCTTCTTTTATTCATACATATTCTTATTTGATCATAGGACTCTTCTGGTTAGTTAAATCATCAATCAAAATAAGAGATATAATATGCATAAAACCCGTGATTACTCAAACCTATACCTTCATGATTCTTTTGGTTAGTCATATCATCAATTATGGTAAGAAACATAATATGCATACAACCATGACAATTCAAACCTATGACTTCATGAATAATCATTATCAACAACACAAAAGTATAAGATCCTAACACAAGGTAGGATTCTAGCTTGGTATAGGAAAAACATACTTGGATTAGCATGCTAGCTAGTTATGTCTAACATACCCACATAATGTCTTCTGGTTCTCTTCAGTGACTTGTGCTAGTAACCTGCATATCTCATAGGTTAACCATTATAGAACCAAGTTATACATACCTCGTAAATAGATCTTCTATGCGATCCATGACAATGGATGAATATTTGTCTTCATGTCATCATGATCTTGAACTAGAACATGTTTTGTCTTTCTTGGTGTACCTTTCATGTTAGAGGACAACATAAACCTCATACAACACCATAATGCATTAGTACAATCATAAGTGTCAACACCCTAATGAATGCATTCATAATTTTGTTAAGGTGATACGACAAGTCTAAAATCAAGATTGTTTTAACCGTAATAACATGAAGACAAACATATCATAAACTTAATCATGAACAAATCTCGAGACATACCTGGATGAGTCATACCTGTCGAGATTGCTTGAAATCTTCTTATGTAAGGCCTTAGCCTCATCTCCCTCTGAAACAAGAACTTCTTCACTTATGCAAGTGACCAATCCATCCTCTTCTAGGATTAAACCAATCCACTTGATTTGCAGGAACTAGATATGGAGCTGTATTAGGGTTTTTCAGAGAAACCCCAAAAATTCAAACTTCCGAAAGGATAGAAATATGTGCCTTGATGAGTTGATCAAGTTGGTATATTCAGAATTTGAAAAATACAAAGTTTCACCCCTCGAAATTGCCTTTTAGATTTCTGGATTCACTAGGGAGTACCCTGAATTAAGGTTTGAGTTTCCCGGAGCTTCACCGAACCAAAAGATTTGATTCAAATATCTAAGCATCTATTTTTCTGAGGAGCTTCCAGCCGTGGTCACAGATTTCCAAAATTCCAATTTTTGTAGAAGCACTAATTTTCCATCTTTTCGATCAAAGTCCCGAACTGGGGTTTGATCAAGCCCGACCTTCTGCCCAACCAAAAAATCTGATCTTGGTCTCTAAATTTTGATTTTGGTGAGTAGCATCCAGCTGTGGTCTCCGATTACAAAATTTCCAACTTTCTCCGAAGCCCTAAATTCTGGAAGCCATGAATGAAGGTACTAAAAAATAATTATGTTTTCACAGAAATATGTACCTGATTGTTTCTAGTGTAACTCCGAACTTTTCAATCCAGAGGGTCTGAAAATTTTTCTTGAGATAGCCCGACCTGTTATATTTCCATCCCGACAGGTCTGACCTCAATTGGATTCTCTGAGAGAGAGTTATGCCAAGTGTCGCAACGTGACCTGTTTATGGGATAATATAGGAGAGCAAACTTGTACGGCGTGCCACGTGTCACTGGTTCAACTTCAGCCTCTAAAAAGTTTTTGCTAAGATATCCCGACCTGTTATCTTTCCATCCCAATAGGTCTGATGTCAATTGGATTCTCTGAGAGAGAGTTATGCGAAGTGTCACAACGTGACCTGTTTATGGTATAATACAAGAGAGAGAACTTGTACAGTGTGCCACGTGTCACTGGTTCCACTTCGGCCTCTGAAAATTTTTCTGAGATAGTACAGTCTGTGTACTACCTGACAATTTTTTCAAAATTTGATTTGGAGCTTTCTAGCCCAAGTTATGACCTTTTTCCCAAGGTCACCGGATTTTGACTCAGATCTGGAAGACGCAGAAACCCTATATTGTACAGATCATAAATCACAAAGTACAACGAATTAGAGGTTGTCCTTTGGACACAAGGTATATGGGGATTGGATCTTCGACCTATAAATGTTTCAGATCCAAACACTTCGTCAAAATGGATTTATAGCGAAAGTTCTATGATGACTGGTTTTTTCTATATCAAGCCCTAGCATCATAAGTGCAACAAGTGTCATACATGCCATATCATGCCTTCTTTCAGGCTACCTATGATACCATGTTAAATTTTCAGAATTTACTTCAATCTGATCTAGGATCTTAATGAGAGAACAACATGTACAGCAAATCTACAGCATATCAATCAAGGACACAATAATGCAAGCACACAAGAGACACAGAGTTTACTTGGGGAAAACCATAAAGGTGAAAAACCCCAATAACTTCCTCAGAGATAGATAGAGAAATGATACAACCATAATACAAGAGATAGTCTTCTACTAGCAGCAGATCCTCCTCCTCCACAAGTGCACCACTCTCCTAAGTGTGAGTGAGAGAATAGAATGTGTAAAATGAGAGAGACACACTCTCTATTTATACACTAACTTGACTTGACCTTTACTCAATTAGGTCGGCCTCAACTTAACCACTTAACATAATGCTGACTGGGCCGAACCCCACTAGGGTGATCTAATAACCCTTTGACCCACATGGCCAACCCCCAATAGGGTGGTCTAATAACCCTTTGACCCACATGACTTATACAGGGTTGACCCCAACAAGGTGGTCTAATAACCCATCAAGTATAAGTTACGACACTTACAATATAAATCACGACACTTCCGTATAGAGGAATAATAAAATCTCTATAGGAATACAACCACTTCCGTATAGAGGAATAATAACATCTCTATAGGAATACAATATATATATATATGTGAAATACATTCTGAAGTTACATATACATCAACACGTAGTTTCTCCTAGAATGGTTCTGTTATCACATATATAGTAGCCGGGTTACCACACATTATTTTTCAGATTCCGGAGCACTTTTTAGCCAGTTCCTTTACATTGAGATGATGAGATGAGCATCTATCTATGGATCAATATCAGATTTTGACAGCATATATATTTCCCATGCCATGACTAAGTCTCAGGACACTCAGAGAGATGACCGATGTAGCCATTATACCATTTATGCAGAGCAGTCAGTAGTGCCCAGAGTTACAGTAGCAATTTCAGAGGACAGATGATGGTTCAGAGGATGAGCATTCAGGTATATGACTTAGCGGGTATATCATGGTGTTATGGTTATATTGCTTTTATATTCATTCTTATGGCATGTCTTAACACTTAGTATCATGATTTGGCGATCATATAGATATGTGGACCTGGTTGATCTTATTATATATATTCTACTGTCCTTACTCAGACTTAGAAGTTCACTATTCATACTCATTGGTTTTACCCTCCCTAGGGAGAATAGAGGTGATCATTCCACCATACCTTGGCTTGTTAGTGTTGGCTCCATTATTCATTGTCTTCATCCATCCATTACCTACCTTTTAGTTTATCACCTTGACTTACTACTTGACTAGTGGCATGGAGGATCTTTCCCCACTGTAGCCTCTGTATTGGATGAGCTTCCCTGTTTATTGTGTCTCGGATCTGATTTGGTGACAAAACTTACCTTTGGTGAGTTGGATTGTAGGCCTAAATCATTCTCGTCGGTTGTCTCGATGTTTGGCATTGGCTCGAACTCCCCCTAGTCACTTGAGATGTTGTTGGCTAAAACTGAAAGCTCATGTACTACTTATGGAAACTTATAAATTTGCCCATGGAAACTAAAAAGGGCAAGAGCGATGAACTCCTTAAAAAAAATACTTCTCGAAGAGTATAAAAGAAAGGTCCAAAAAGCAATGATTCTTAAAAGCTATATCTAAACAATTACTGACCTTATATATGTAGAAAAACATGCCCTGGATGCAAGCTACAACTAGTTGTGCTTATCAGCACACCTGAGATCCGAAGGGTTACATAGGCCAAAAAGGCCAAGAAATTTAATTGAATGATCCTAATGAACCTGGATCAACTTGATGTAGACATGATGCCTAAGTTGAATAAGCACTCTCTAAACAACTTATCCATTTGTGAGACACCGCCATTCCCTGTGTTGTTGCTCATTCAGTTTATACTATGGTGTGTATTCACTTTCCCATATCCAAAGTGTCACAATGTTAAGTCAGTCAGTCACCCTTTATCCTAGCCATTTTATTTTAGCCTTCACCCTTCACTAGCAAATTGATCACAACTATGAAGTCAGCATGGTCCTGAAAGTCTAGTCTGAGTCATATAAATAATTAATGACACTATATATTTGGATTTAGATCGCCAGTAATGATTACTTTGTGTAATAATTGCTATTTGAATGAATTGTAGAGCATACATTAACCTTTGACACTTTGCAACAGCTTCTGATGGTAGTCTAAGTTATATTTGGTCAATATTGACATGGTCAAACCTAGTTTGACCAAGGTCTATCACAAGACATGAGATTATTGGGCCTTATGATAACACAGGTAGATGATATATGGTCTATGTACATGTACATAATGGTTCTATGCATCAGATACAGGTTTATAATGATGATCTATGGTTTTCAGCATTATTTGATCATTTAGAGATTATTATTATATCACCTGTTCCGGTATATTGGATATATTATATGATCATGCAGAGATATATATGGTGTATGACTACACATCTTGGATAGTTTTGGACCTTTTGAGTCCAATGAGACAGTCTATTTTCAGTTCTGGGCAGTTACAGTGATGATTTAGCCTCAGTAGGTTGTCCGAGTGCAGTTTTGGTCTGTCGGAGACCTTGTCAGAGCAGAGATGATTTTTATTTGGTTCACCTAGGGCACTGATGATGGAGGGGGTGGTCCAGCCACTTGTTTTTACCATATTACCCCCCTTTCGGACACACCAGTTCCCTCACCTTGACAGTGTAGGCACTCCAGGAGGCAGTTTGGGGAAGGTACACGCTTCCTGAGGTAATTTTGGATTGGTAGAAATGGCTAAGAGGAATTCGATTTGGGCTACTGAGGAAAATTTTTGGCATGAGATGATCAGTGATTATGAGTGGGATGTCTTCCGCACCTTCTCCAGCAGTTTCAGCTTCATCAGGGCCCACATCCATCACTTAGGACACTTTCTGATGATTTCTGATGTCTTTTGAGGCCTACGATTTGTCCATAGAGGCACGATTTGGTATATTGATGACTATTTTATTATTATTGTGCTATGGGGATTGACCAAGGGTGGCTAAAATTACCCCTTGGACCCACCATAAGCTTATTGTTATATTTTGTCATCATGATTTGGTGGGATCCCCTCTCCTAGGGCGATTTCGTCCACTTATGATTATATTTTATGGTTGATTCATGTATTTTATTTTTGAGCTCATCTCAACCATTGATTAGATCTTTTGATATTTTAATCTTGGAGGAGGATGTTTTGGGTTAAACAGGGAGTGGTTTTGTCTTTGCACCAACTATTATTTGCTTATCTCTTTCTTGCTTGTATCTACCTTCAACATGTTAAACTGATTGATGCTTTGCTCCTTGGTTTTGACAGGTTAGAGGGACACATATGTGGCTTGGAAAAATTGATTTTGCAAGAGGGATTCAAAAATTATCCATTTGATCTTTGGAAAAATTAATCCTCATCTTAACTAGCATTCATCTCTTCATCCAGGTATGCTCCAAAGGTATGATCTTCTTCTTCTTCGAATCATCCATAATTTCTAGATCATAAAAAACCCTAATTATTCAAAACCCTCATTTTTGTTTTTCTTAGATCTACTTAGATCGAGCCTTTCATTTGAAGAGATTTTAAAAACCCACCTCCATAGCATCTACCCCTAGTTGGAGCTATAGTTTGGTGGTGATTGGGTTAAAATTGACACACTTTTCAAGGCAATAAATCACTCTTGAACCAAATCGCACTTCCTTGGAGAGGCTTGTTTGGTTAGATCTAGCACATGGGTAGGTGAGATCCCATTTGATTTGCAATCTACACACTTGATAACCTACCCCTAAAATTTTACTTGGGTGATTTCTACCTTGTGGGCATCATTCCACATTTTAAGGGATTAAAACCCCCTTTTGAACTACTTGGCACCTCAAAAATCAGATCTAGTAAGATCTAACCCTTGGATTGACTTGATCTTATAGATCCACATAGATCATTGCCTAAGCTACTTGGATCTACAATTTGGTGGCCATTGGACTTGATTTGATGCACCTTATCCACCTTTTATCCCTCCTTGAGCAAGGTTGCACTTCCTTGGGTGACTGAGTTTTCCCACTTCTAGGACCTCGGTAGTTGAGATTTAAGTGGATTTGGAATGGGCATACCTTGAAACCTATATATATATTATCATTTTGTGACAATCTGCCTTGGGGGTAGCATTCCTTGTTTAAAGGGATTGTGGTCCACTTGGGTCATTTCATGAAATCCTAGATCTAGTAAGATCCAACCACTCTATCTCAATTAGCCCACTTGTCTTGATATCTAGGTGTCCCGATCTACACTTTGACATATATTTTTACTCCATTAACCCATACAACAAGGCACTAGTCCTCCTTAAGCAAGTCGGACTCCTTAGGAATTGTGTCAAACCTTAGATCTAGTAAATGGGTACTCCTAGTTTCAACTTAGATCCATAGATCTACTAATTACATATCCTCTAGTGCCAATTGCATCCCTTAATTTCACCTTGTGGGTCCACATTAAGCCATCTCACATATCCCAAGAAAGTAGGACCCACTTGTGTAACGCATGGTACTATATCTTATCATTATAACTAATCATGTGGCCTAAATCATACATTGGTTGAAACACTAATCATCTCTCAAACCACCTTCAACCATACTTTAATTTCTAGGTCCACTTTACCTTGCATTGGTTTCCGTAACTTACCATTTAATCATCCTTAAGAATGTCTGGGTCCAATCATCTTTGATTGGTTATAGGGTCTCCCCCTAGGTCTTGATTCACCTTGGCCTAAAGTGAAGAGTGCCTCGGTTGACGTGACTCCCACCTTGCATTGGGAATCATGGCATCTCTTGGGTCACCTCTTTAGTTGTCCATCTCCTCTACTAATCCGGATGGGATACCACTAGGGACAACTACAAGTTGTGTGATAACAGGTTCCTCAAGTATTTCCTCGCTTATATCTCGAAGGGACATTTCATTGTCTAGGATTATGACTCAGGAACAAGCCATCTTCAAAGCCCAACAGTTAGACCTGGTCTATGCTCAATCTGGGATTTTGTATGACATAATATGAAGCATAAAAGCTTCTAATGAAGCATAAGAGCTTCTTTACCGCAGTAAATACTTCTAGAATTCTCACAAATAATTCGAGGCCCACATTTCGATGGTAAATAAGATATTAATAAAAAATGATAAGACGATAATAAATTTCAATGAAGCTCTCCTTTATAGGCTTGAGCATGTGTAGTGAAGGGTTACACCCTTTCACTTAATAATTAATAACTATAATTAATATATTATTTTATATTCGTTACATTGCCTTCCCCTTAAGGGAAGATTTGTCCTCAAAGCTTATTGAAAAAAAGTGATTCTTTTGTTGGATACAACATTTCTAGATCCTTTCTTTTAGTATTGGCGACACTTGATGAAATAAGGTGATACGAGTTATGGATTTTAAGAAAGAACTGTCGCATTGTCTTTGATGTGGTCCATCCAAGATCTATTTTTATCGGAGCTATTTGAACACTTTGTGGGACGGGACTTTTTTTTATGCTTAGTATGTTGATTCGATGTTCTTTCTTATCTGTGTTAATTTTTCATAATTTACTTCAATCTGATCTAGGATCTTAACTGAGAGAACAACATGTACGGCATATCTACAGCATATCAATCGTGGACACAATAATGCAAGCACACAAGAGACATAGAGTTTTCTTGGGGAAAACCATAAAGGTGAAAAACTCCAATAACTTCCTCAGAGATAGATAGAGCAATGATACAACCCAAGCATAAGCGATAGACATCTCCTAGCAGCAACTTCTCCTCCTCCACAAGTGCGCCACTCTCCCAAGAGTATGAGAGAGAATAGAATAATAAAATAGAGTGCCTTCCGCACTCTATTTATACTTGACTTGACTTGCCTAATAAGCTTTACTAGGTCGGCCTTAACTTAACCACATAACATAATGCTGACTGGGCCAAAACCCAATAGGGTTGTCTAATAACCTTTTGACCCACATGGATGACCCCCAATAGGGTGGTCTAATAACACTTTGACCCACATGACTTATACAGGGTCGACCCCAACAAGGTGGTCTAATAACCCATCAAGTATAATTTACGGCACTTACAATATAAATGATGACACTTTTGTATATAGGAATAATACCATCTCTATAGGAGTACAATACACATATATATGAAATACATTATGAAGTTACATATACATCAACACTCCCTCTTAACTAGGAAGGTATTTCTCGACATAGGTCTTTGTTGGCTGCTTTTCTGGGCAGACCCGGGTTTTAATGACGCACAGCAACAAAACCCCTTGGCGCACTGGCCCTCTCGGCAACGAGCTGCGCGGCAGCTCGAGGTCTCACCCGAAGTGGCTATGGGGGGTTAAGGAATCAGCTTTCCTTAACCGTGGTGACGCTGAGATTGTTCTATATATCTCCTCCTTCCTCAAATATCGGCGGTCGGACTTTCCCGCAGGCCTCGCGACGCCACTGCGCGGATGCCTTCCTTCCTGCAGACCCACTGCGCAGTCTCGTCCTCCGGGCGCGGAAGGAGCCTATTCCTTGCGTCGATGCGCTAAGATACCTCCTCGTCCTGCGCACTCATCGCAGTCACGCGAAGCTCGGTCGCTTCAGCGACAGCGTCCCACCACTACTTCTATACTTGGCGATTATAACAATAAAGGACCTTCCTAAACTCACTCAAACAGTCGCAAAGATGATGCAAAAGATGTACACACAGGTAATGATCTTAAACAGTTATCATTCACGCAAACATTATAACAAGAAGATATATGTGAAGCTCATCTCCTCGAGGAAAACCACGTCCACGGGAGTGTTATATTAACCAGAAAATGATAGAGTTATACAATATGCTGCGCACACAGCTGCAGCCCTAGATCTTTCCAGGAAACTCCATGCACACAGCTGGGAGCCCTTCTCTCAATCTAGTCTCCTCTCTATGGAGATTACAAAGGCACAGACGTCGACTCAGACTGTTTGGCAACTCAGGGATTAGCTCCTCGGCTATCCGATTTCCTCTCTAGTTCTACACACTGGGTAGAAAATACAGTGAAGGATAATCAACACATGATCTATCCTTTAGACTGGCTATCTAACAGTCTAACATCTAACTCTCTAACTGAGTACTGTCTAACTCTCTCTAACTCTCCAACCGTCTACCCATTACAATTATTCATATATATAGGTGGCCATGACGGTCACACCTTTACAAAACTGTGGGCCTTTCCCAACAGTGATTCCCAAAAACCCTAACCACGCACATGGCTAGGTGTACTGTAGGCACCGCTTGCAGTCACGTCGCCGCTTCCTGCAGGCTCCATGAATTCCGGCGCAGATTGTGGGTATGGGCGATCGTCCTTCGCCTTCAATGCTCTGGTCCGTTGCTCCTCCTTGGTCCGAGCAACCATAACTTCTGTACTGAGCCTTTAAATGAGGGTAGCTGAGCCCTCTACTCCATCGCCTTATTTATTATGGTAGCTAAGCCACCTTCATTCTTCGATGACGTGCGCGCGGGCTCCGCAATTTCCGGTCCGTGATCTGCGCTGAGATCATCCATCTGGCACCGTACTGCGCACCGTCTCCTTCTTACCCAAAACTTAGCGCTTGTCCCAAAATTAGCACTTTCCTTCCATACTCGTGCTTTTTCCCAAAATTCGCAGCTTTAACTATAGCTGCGACCTTGGCCCCAACAGGCCCCCAACACTCACTTGTGGCTCACCCTCGAGCCACTCGCACTAGCGCGTGGTGGCTTGATTTGGGCATCTTCTTTTGCTTGAATCTCCGCGAATGTTTTCTTCCACTTCGCAATAGCGGAGTCCAATTCCTCAATACACTCATCAGCTGTTTGCACCGTTTCTGCGGTCGCTTCGTCTTTAGTGAGTGTATCAATGATCTCCTGAGATTCAGCAATCTCTTTGATTTTTGTCTCAACCTGGCCAACGATTTCAGCATACTCATCCATGAATGGCTGAATGCTGTTGGTGAGCTTCTCATCTTCAGTTCTGAGCTTGTGGAATTGCTGCTGCATTTTGCGCACTTCGCCCATTTTCTTCATCTTTGGCAAGCCTGTTAAGGGCTTAGCTTCTTCATTCAGAACAGTGAGAGACTGTTCTGCAGCTTGCACCTGTTCTGACAGTCCCACTTTAAAAGGGAGGTTCACAAGCTCTGTCCAAGCTTCCATAGCCTGGTTCATCAGGTTCTTGGCTTCCTGTACTCGATCTTTCATCCTTGTGGAAGCTCTGCTCAGTGCTTCAAATTGGACCTGCGCATCATCCGTGAGATGCGCAGCAACGCGAGCTTCTAGCTCAGCGATCTGGGTTCTATGGCCTTCTGCCATAGCAACTATTTCTTGCTCCAGGGTTTTCACCCTTCCTCCAATAATTTGAACTTTTGCAACCAGAGGGAGGTCTGGTTGAATCTCGCAAGCCGGCAGTTCCTGGGCAATCTCTTCTATTGCGTTTTTGATGCCGGTGTCTTGTGCCTCATAGAGTGCAAGCTTCGCAGAGATATTCTTATGGCTTTCTTTCAGCTCTATCTCCTGCGATTGCAGTCGTTGGTTTTCCTGGAAAGTAGAGAGCTCTCTAGCTCTCAACTCAAGAGAAACTTTCTCCTGTACAAGCTGTAGAGTTTCTATAGGAATCAAAGACAAATTTATTTCTATAGGTCCAACTGTGCTTACCTGTAGTTCAGCTAGAGGATCTGGAAGTGTCATGCTGGTAGGCGGAATATGCACGACAGTGTGCCTTTTTGTGAGTTCTTCAACTCGCTCATCACTTGGAATTTCGTGTGGCGCCTGCGAAGTAGATGCTGGCGCATGGGTCTGCGCAATCCTTCCTGCGAGACCTTTCAATTCTACAAATTGTAAGTCTAGAGCACTTCGGATGTGAGCATGCGTGTTCCTCATCTCACGAAATTGCTCTTTCAAGTATTTGTCGATCCCCGAGGGAATGGCCTCAGTGGGATGCGACACTTTCTGCTTCTTGGTGGCTGGTTCTGTTGAGCCTTCATCGCTTCTTTGCTCAGGGGCTTCCTTGCCCTTATCCTTCTCTTGCGCAGCGGCAGGTGGCATCGCAGGTGCGATGTCGGCTGCTGCTCTCCATTCGTCCGACCACGACTTAATGGTTTCTTCGACATCTTCTGTGGTCATCCTGTAAAGACCTAGCGCCCAGTCACCTGGAATGTCGCAAGGCCGAAGGTAAAGTTGATGGATGTCGGCAGTAAAAGCCAACTTCCCTTCATACAATGTGGCTGTCTCCTCGCTCAGCCTTGGCATATCTTGTATGGTATCTCAGAGGAGATAGTAGTACTCGCAAAAGACAGCGCGATTCATCTTGCGCTTCGCGGGATTAGGGGAATCCCAGAGGTTGATGTAGCGCATGCCGGAAACCTCTCCTGCGCGGCGCGGAAGGAACTGAGTATTCGGGGGCTCCTTCCACCCGACGAGAGCGCATAAAATTAGAAGCCACGAAAAATGGAATGATTGGGCTGCATTGTCCTGCACATTCAGGCAATCAGCCAAAAAAGAATTCAGCAGGAAGAGAGACCAGTTGTACTGTTCTCCCTCCGCAGCTGCGATAGCGAGCTCCACGACAGCTCCAGTAACTTCTTTTGGTCGGCACTTTGTGAGAAGTCTTCTTGCAAGCAGACTTCCTGTGAAGCGAAGTGCCTCATCTTCTACTGTCGTGAGGTCATAAGCCCGACCTCCTCTTGTCAAGTTATATTTCTGGACCAGCTTTGCAGCCAATTTTCGGTCCTTGTCCTTTCCCGCAAGATGAATATTGGGATCCTTACCAACCTTAGATAGACCGGTAATGCGGTGAATTAAATCAACATTTAGATCAATTGGCCTCCCGAGCCAAAGGTAACCTCCATGAACGCAGGATAGCAGTGTTTTAACGACTGCGTTCACTTCATTGCTACGCCCAAAGTGCGGTAGCTTCAACAAATTCAAGAGTCCAGGGCGCTCAAGATTTGCTGCAAATCCCTTCGGGATAAACTCGTCAACTTTTCTGGTGGGATTATGCACTATATCCAGATATCGGTCCAACTGGAACTGAGGATATGTCTTATAGTCTCCAAGGTTAAAATCAGAGAATTTAACCAATGGAATGTTTCCCAATAGTTGGCCTTCTACCCGCACACTAGCAGGTAGTGGCGGGTAGCGGAATTGGATACTTTGCATTCTTCGGAATCTGTACATCCGGCGCATCATCTGGACGCGACGGAATATAGTTCACCATAGACGCGAGCGGCTCTGGAACAGGTTCCTCCGGCTGCTGCTGAGATGCTCTTGTGCCTGGAGATGTTCTGGGATCAGTAGCACCAGGGTGTACATAGGTCGAAGCCGTCACCGGAGTGGCCATGCCGAAATCTAAGCCTCGGCGCAGAAATTGACGAACAACTTCTTCAGTCGATAAATTCTCCGTCGTGAACCAATGTAGATAACAAAACTCTGGACAGCAAATGGTGGACCTGCGTAGGGTATGGATGCTGAAAACAAGGGAAAATACTCTGCACACTCGGCTCTGAAAACAATAATTTAGATCTTCAAACACAACTATGCAACTCGAGACAGTAACCCGAAAATGATACAAGTGTGAGGTATTTATAGCCATAGGTGAGTAAATGCGACCAAGTGGGGTAACGTAGCTATAGGCGGCTACAGATGAGTTGACAACACGCTATCCTTCTTGCCGTAGCGGTGCATTTAGTGTGATTGACGGGTTCTGACAGCCTTCCGGGAGAAGCTAATGCTTTCGGCGCCAGAGTTAAATGCAAATCTTTCGGAGATTAAGCCGAATCCGTCAGAACGGCTAGACTTAAATAGCGGCCTTATCCTTCATTTATTCAGACGCGGCTACATAACTGCTGTAATTCAAAATTTCCGGCGGGTCATTTCAACTTAGGAAACTGTGCCTCTATGGGTCCACAACAAAACTTTTTCAAGCGGCAATTTATCAAAGGGAACTCCGCAAGAGCGATAGTTCAATGGTCCAAAAACAAAACTTCGCCAGAGCGCACCGATAAGCTCTCTTCAAGCAATTTTTATTGAGGATGCGCGGATATTTCAAGGAACTGCGCAGGAAGCTGGAAACTGAGGGTGTGTCGCAGCTTCCGTGTAGACTGAATGCGGTGCCTCTTTCAACTACACTGGGCATCTGCATTCCTGAGCAATATATTATGTCGACAGGGCGGAGTGGCCGTCGCAATAAAGCTTAAGCCGACTCCCGTTTATCATTGTAGGTAGTAATTCTCCATTCAGCTTTGCAAGCTGAACTGCGCCTCCGTCTGTTATTTTTATTACCTGAAAAGGGCCTAACCAATGCACGCGAAACTTGCCTGGAAACTTGATGAATTTACTATCATAAAGGAGTACCAAGTCTCCTTCTTCAAAGTGCTTATGCTTAATGTGCCTGTCGTGCCAAGCTTTCTGTCTTGCCTTCTGTACCTGTTGATGAAATCCGGCCAAAAGTCTGTCTTCTTCTAAGGCAAGCAGTTGCGAAAGTCTTTCATTCATAGTATCAGGATCTGCCATTTCTGTAATTTGCGCAATTCGGAGACTGGGAACAATGTATTCCATGGGCATAACTGCTTCTTGTCCATACACCAAGCTGAAAGGTGTGTGACCTGTTAGTTTCTTGCAAGTGGTTCTGTAAGCCCATAATACAGCTATGACTCTAAGGTCCCAATCATCTCTTTGTTGATTACAGATCTTCGTCAGGGCATTCTCAAGGATCTTATTGAATGCTTCCACCGTACCATTAGCTTGAGGATGGTAGGGTGTACTCTTATGGTGATTAATTTGAAATTCTTCAGTGAGGGCCTCTATAGTCTCATTGAGGAAATGTGTACCTTGATCACTCATGAGGATCACTGGGCATCCAAACCTAGTGATAATGTTCTCGAAAATGAACTGCGCGGCAGTAGCAGCGTCGCAGTTCTTAACTGGCTTCGCCTCAGCCCATCTGGTGAGGTATTCAGTAGCTGTAATGATGTATCTTGTGCCAGTTCTTTTTCCTGGTGGGTTAATAGGTCCTACAAAGTCAATGGCCCATTTATCAAAAGCACGCAGTGTGATCTGGGGTCTTAGCGGCATTTCATCTCTCCTTGAGGGTTTTCCTGTGCGCTGGCACACATCGCAACATTTACAGAATTCCTTAGTATCCTTGTGCAATGTCGGCCAGCAAAGACCTGCGGCTAATATCTTTTGCGCAGTCGGCTTTCCTGCGAAATGGCCTCCTGCGGTACCTGAATGCGCTTCTGCGATGATAGAGCTCTTTTCATGTGGTAAGATACATCTGCGCAAAATTTCGTCAGGGCCCAACTTATAAAGCTGGCCTGCTATCAAAGTGAAATCTGCGGCTCTAACAACAAGTTGCTTCTTTTGCTGGGTTGTAAACTCAGCCGGCGCTTGTCCGGTAGTGAGAAACTCAAGAATATCAGAATAATATTCGTCTGCTGCTTTGATAGAAAAGAACTGTGCGTCAGGCAGATTGTCCTCCAGACTCGTAGGTTCCTCTCCTGACTCTATTCTGGATAGATGGTCAGGCCCTGCATTCAATCTGCCTGGCTTTACAATAACCTCAAAATCATACTCTTGAAAGAGCAGTAGCCATCTGCAAATTCTTCCTCCTAAAACTGGTTTATTGACCAAATATTTCAAAGCAGAATGATCAGTATACATTTTAAAGTGAGCTCCTAACAGGTAGTGTCTGAATTTCTGTAGGGCATACACCATAGCTAGTCCTTCCCTTTCTGTAGTGGTATAATTCTTCTCAGCTGTAGATAGCTTTCTGCTGGAGTAAGCAATTGGGTGGTCAATACTTCCTTCTCCAGACTGTGTAAGCACGATTCCTAATGCTATGGAAGAAGCATCAACATGAACATGAAAAGGTTTTCTCCAGTCCGGGAAAACTAGAATAGGCGCTGTGATCATCTTTTCTTTAAGTGTGTCCAAGCTCTGTTGGCATTCTTCTGTCCAGTGGAACTTCGAATCCTTCTTCAGCAATCTTTCCATAGGCGTTGTGATCCTTGCATATCCTTTGATGAATTTTCTGTAGTAACCTGTATGTCCCAATGTAGTGCGCAATTGTTTAACTGAGTTGGGCGCAGGTAAATTAGCAATGATGGCAACCTTCGCAGGATCCATCAGGAGTCCTTGTCTGCATACAATATGTCCCAACAAAATACCAAAGGGCGCACAAAATATACATTTTTTCAAGTTAAGGGAAATCTGATGTTGTCTACATTTTTCTAGCATCATGCGCAGATTCGCAATATGGTTCTTTAGTAAACCAAATACAGTCCAGTCATCAAAATAGACTTCTAAAAACTTGTGGATAAATTCTTTAAAAACAGCAACAACAACTCTAGAGAAAATAGCAGGTGCGTTTTTAAGACCAAAGGGCATTACCGTATACTGGAATGAGCCCCATTTAGTTGCAAAAGTAGTCTTGTGGCGGTCGTCCGGATGGATTCTAATCTGATGATATCCCGAAAATCCATCAGTGAAAGAGTAAGCTTCTTGTCCTCCAACATTATCAAGTACTTCATCTGTGAAAGGAGTGGGAAATGGATCGTGCGCTGATGCATCATTGAGTTTACGCAAGTCGACACAAATTCTTATTTCACCTTTCGTTTTCTTTTCTTGGACCACCATAGGACTAATCCAATCGCTTTCCTCTACTGGTTCAATAATACCTGCTGCAAGCATCTTGTCAATTTCTTCTTTGACTTTTTCTTTATAACGCGGGTTCAACCTGTATGGGCGCTGCTTTACTGGCTTGGCATCTGGTTTCAGAGGTATGCGCATCACTCCTAAGTCTCCTAGGATGCCTTTCATTTCTGTGAACTTGGTAGGAAAGATATCCTGGTAGTCACGTAATAAATCTGAAACATGCGCAACAGTTTCATCATCCCAATAATCTCCTATAGAAGCAAACTTTGGGTCAGCTTCTGTACCAATGTTAACTTTCTTGAGCTTGACGTGTTCTGTGATGGCAGGAATATCAAGCTCAGGACCTTCAATATTGCGCGTCCCTTCTGATTCTGGGATATTGATGTTGCGAGGATCGTCCTCCTCATCTTCAGCGGTGAAGTTATAACATTCCAGGGCATGTTCTATCTGGACAGCCCAATCTGGTTGGGAATATTCTGTTACTGGATAGTGTTCAAATACCTTCTTTCTAATACACTTCAAAGCCTGATCAATGCTTGGATGTTCTGACTCAAAGCTGAAGGTAAGTTGAAAGCTTTCTATCATAAGAGCCCAAGTAAGAGTGCCTTTGCGCAGTTCTGTTTCAGTATACCAGTTCCTTGGAACTGTATCCAATGTGTGGATGAATTGGTGAACCCATTCATCTTCCGGAATATCTGACCATTGCTGAATGCATGCTTCAATGTGTGACCTGGGGTCACTCTGTCCTTCATATTTGCGTAGCGCTTCGACTGTGGTGTCCTGAAATCTGCGCAGTATCAATCTGCGACAGTCTTTCCATGTATGAATATTCTCCTTATGCGCAATCCACCATCTTGCGGGTGTAGCGCGCAATGCTACATCCAGTGCCTGTATGCGCTGCTGTTCTGGAAGGTTTTGTTCATATTCCTGTATGAATTTAGTTACTTCAGTTAAGCCATCAAAAGTTGGAGTGTCAGTTAATTCTGTGCCAATCCATCGAATGGATTTAGTCATCATGGCGCAACGTCTTGCAGAAATCTCATGTAGACGATTCTGCCAGTTTTCCAATCCTGCATCTGAGTCTGATGTGCACGAGCTATCACATCGCCAGCTGATATGGCCATCTGCCGTGGGGTTGACATAGTCACTGTGGTTAGTGGTCATCTGGTACAAACTTTCCATGTGGCGCGCTTCCTCTTCTGCGCGAATGGGTTCTATATATCTTGGTCCTTGAATAGGATCAAGAGGTGCGATGACCCTGATCTGGTCATCCTCAAAGGTCATCTGTCTTTTCTTCAAGTTAATGACAGCCAAATTGTCAAATGCCCAGTCTATTCCTAACAGCGCTGGGTATGGTCTACTATCATCCATAATTTTGATTACTTCAAAATCTGCAGAGCTTCTTACTCCTTCAATATCAATAGGTACATTGGGTAATCTGCCCAATGGAGAGACTCGTTGCTGATTTGCGAGTCTTAGCTGGATAGGAGATCTCGTAAGCTGAGGGCTTCCCATCTGTTCCCATGTCTGCATAGTGAGAACATTGGCTTCGGAGCCCAAATCTAACATGACTTCATCCATTTCAAATGCTCCAATCTGCGCTGTAAGTCTCATCTCTTTTCCAATTCTAATGTGACTCCTAATCTGGTGAACAACACGCTGCGGTGTGTTCGTCGAAGCAGAGTGTTGGCACTGATCCAACAGGTGTTGGAGTTCTAGAGTTGCTTTTTCATTGCCCAACAATTTTAAACATTGTCGCAGGAACGCATGAACACTGCCTAGTGCATGCTCCTCCTCATCATCAGGCCTTCCAGCTGTAGTGGCCTGTTCTTGTACCAGGTTGTCTTGTCTTAGCACTTGCGATCTAATATTGTTCTGCGGAATTGCGGCAGAACTTGAAGCTCTCGGATCTGAGAAATACTCTTGAGCTTGCTTGAATGCTTCTTTTTGCTTCTGCAGGTTAAGTGGGGCTGGTTTAATGTTAGCGCGACGCACCCATTGCGTCGCTTGCTTTCCCGTTCCCATCTCTTGCGCACCAGTGGTTGCTCCACTGCGTGTCACTATATTAACTGTAGGGTCTGGTTCTCTTTTTTCTGCTCCAATCAACTGAATATTCTGATTGACCTGTGGTGTCTTTGCTTGCATCTTAGCCTGTAACTGAGGGCATTCTTCAATGATATGGTCGGAAGATTTACAATACCTGCAGAGGGTTGTAGGATTTTGGCAATCCCTAGCAAAATGACCTTGTGTTCCGCAATTATAACAAGTGATCTGTCCTCTTCCGCGACCAAAATTTGTTGTGCGTCCGCGTCCCCTATAATTTGCTGCTCGGGCGTCCCGAGTTTGGTCATAAGGTGGACCTACTGTGGGTCCTTGTGTCTCTGCTTGTACCCTATAAACATCATGCTTTCTTTCTATCATAAGATCATATGCTCTACAATTGTTCTCATCATGACCTAGTGATTTGCAGAAATTACAATATAGATTCTTTGGAGTTTGTACATATTTCTGAAGTAAGTGGCATTCTTGTGGTCTATGACCTCTAGTTCTACAGATTTCACACCAAGGCCCTTGTGCCTGTGGTAAAGGATTAGGTGCTCCAGTTGCAATATAGTCTATGAAAACGGGACAATGGTCCTTTGAATGACCTTGGGCTTTACATTTTGTACACCAAATTTCTTCCTTAATCTCCTTTCCTTTCTTAATATCATGCACTTGCAAGGTTAAGTTTGCTAATTGGTTCTGTAAATGCGCAACATCGTTGCTTGTTCCCGCAATAGGCGAAGCTTCTAGTTTCATAGCCATCTCTATAGCTTGTTCCTGAGTATTGAGATTCTGTTGCATAAGAGGAAGTCTAATGTGTGGGAGCAGCGCAGCAATGAACCATTCTTTATGCTGCTGTGGTGCAAACTCGAAGCTTACTTGATCTATCAGGGCTTTGAACTTCTGGTCAAAGTCCCATACTGATTCTGTAGGTAACTGTTTGATGTCTTTGAGCTCTGTTATACACTGTGATTCTGATTTAGGTTTCTTAAATTCCCTAATCATAGCATTTCTTACCTCAGCAAGCGTCCTATTCTGTGCTGCTGAGTATTTCATGAACCAAGTCAAGGCTCTTTCTCTTAGTGTGGTTGCTAACTGAACCAGTTTAACAGCATCATCATTAATTTGCTTAATTGTCCAAATGGCTTCACATAAGAACCAATGCTGCTCAGGGTCTTCTATCCCTGTTCCTCTAAAAGTTGGTAGCTTCATGTCATCACCCATCCTTCTTGCGCGGGTTTGAGGTGGAGGTACTGTAGCAGTGCCTCCGGGATGGTTAAACAAAGGTGGTACAGAGGTACTAGAAGTACCGTGTGGGCTACTAGAAGGTGTTACTGTAGGATTATACTGAGCTCCGTCTGGTTTTTGCGGTGTAAAGGGGTAATAAGGGATATGAGCACTCTCTTGTCTTTCTATATGGCTTGCTCTAGGGACTTGGCTATTGTCTGGGCTAGACTCAGAAGAATGTTGGTCAAGGCCTACTTTATACCGTTTTCCACTACGAGTGAAACCAATAACTTCAGGATCACTATCAGAATCTACGGACATTACTTGTCTATGCTATTCATCAGAAGCAATACATAGCTTTCCTTTTTCATACAGAAGCATTTTAATCCATAAGTTCAGAGAATTTAAGAACTTACCTCTGTGTACTTGGAAGAAACTCCTCTCAGCTTCACTGAAACTCTTTCTTGTATCGACTGCAAATTCGGTAATGAAACCTTCCAGTAGACTATTCAACCAAAAGTCTACTGCGCGAGAAACAAAATTGTCGATCTGCTTCACAATACTGACTAGCTCAGGCGTCCACGTGACGGGTCGATCAACATGCAGTGTAGGTCTAGAATCTGCTAACTTGGCTATCCAAGCATGTAACTCCAATGCAAACGTAACAAAGAAAATTTCGTAAAGGTCAGCATAAATATACTTCTGTAACCAGTCTTCTGTTTGAAACGTAAGGCTTCTATTTTCTTGTTCAGCGAACTCTTTAGCCTTTAAATCAAACCAATCTCCAATTTCTTTAGCTGTAGGATTCCAGTAACACATTTGTTAACTGAGCAAGTCTCAGTGTAACAGAACCTTATGTTGTCTTCAGCAACAATCTCAGATGTCGCGTAACTAGTAAGTCTTACAGCAACAAGTCGCAAGGCAAAGGAATCATTTGTTGGCTCAATCAACAGGGTTCAAAGCCATGGAAGTAATGTGATCAAAAAGTCATAAGGCAACGGAACCATTTGTTCGCTGCTTTCTTTCTCTAGGTTGCGCGTCAATCTCGCACATCACTGGAATAAGAAGTCTCGCTCACGCGGCAACGGAACCATCTGTTGTCTCCTCAATCTCGCGCGTCTCTGAAATAACAATTCACAGTGATAAGTCACAAGGAAACGGAACCATTTGTTGGCTCCTCAATCTCGCGCGTCACCAAAATAACAAGTCTCACAAGAGTAAGTCGCAAGGCAACGGAACCATTTGTTGGCTGCTTTTCTGGGCAGACCCGGGTTTTAATGAAGCGCAGCAACAAAACCCCTTGGCGCACTGGCCCTCTCGGCAACGAGCTGCGCGGCAGCTCGAGGTCTCACCCGAAGTGGCTATGGGGGGTTAAGGAATCAGCTTTCCTTAACCATGGCGACGCTGAGATTGTTCTATATATCTCCTCCTTCCTCAAATATCGGCGGTCGGACTTTCCCGCAGGCCTCGCGACGCCACTGCGCGGATGCCTTCCTTCCTGCAGACCCACTGCGCAGTCTCGTCCTCCGGGCGCGGAAGGAGCCTATTCCTTGCGTCGATGCGCTAAGATACCTCCTCGTCCTGCGCACTCATCGCAGTCACGTGAAGCTCGGTCGCTTCAGCGACAGCGTCCCACCACTACTTCTATACTTGGCGATTATAACAATAAAGGACCTTCCTAAACTCACTCAAACAGTCGCAAAGATGATGCAAAAGATGTACACACAGGTAATGATCTTAAACAGTGATCATTCACGCAAAAATTATAACAAGAAGATATATGTGAAGCTCATCTCCTCGAGGAAAACCACGTCCACGGGAGTGTTATATTAACCAGAAAATGATAGAGTTATACAATATGTTGCGCACACAGCTGCAGCCCTAGATCTTTCCAGGAAACTCCACGCACACAGCTGGGAGCCCTTCTCTCAATCTAGTCTCCTCTCTATGGAGATTACAAAGGCACAGACGTCGACTCAGACTGTCTGGCAACTCAGGGATTAGCTCCTCGGCTATCCGATTTCCTCTCTAGTTCTACACACTGGGTAGAAAATACAGTGAAGGATAATCAACACATGATCTATCCTTTAGACTGGCTATCTAACAGTCTAACATCTAACTCTCTAACTGAGTACTGTCTAACTCTCTCTAACTCTCCAACCGTCTACCCATTACAATTATTCATATATATAGGTGGCCATGACGGTCACACCTTTACAAAACTGTGGGCCTTTCCCAACAGTGATTCCCAAAAACCCTAACCACGCACATGGCTAGGTGTACTGTAGGCGCCGCTTGCAGTCACGTCGCCGCTTCCTGCAGGCTCCACGAATTCCGACGCAGATTGTGGGTATGGGTGATCGTCCTTCGCCTTCAATGCTCTGGTCCGTTGCTCCTCCTTGATCCGAGCAACCATAACTTCTGTACTGAGCCTTTAAATGAGGGTAGCTGAGCCCTCTACTCCATCGCCTTATTCATTATGGTAGCTGAGCCACCTTCATTCTTCGATGACGTGCGCGCGGGCTCCGCAATTTCCGGTCCGTGATCTGCGCTGAGATCATCCATCTGGCACCGTACTGCGCACCGTCTCCTTCTTACCCAAAACTTAGTGCTTGTCCCAAAATTAGCACTTTCCTTCCATACTCGTGCTTTTTCCCAAAATTCGCAGCTTTAACTATAGCTGCGACCTTGGCCCCAACAGTCTTCTAGCACAAGTGTTCTTCTCTGGATCATCGTCACTGGATAATTGTCATCGAGTCATCGTCATCGTCACTACTGGTACTATCTCAATCAATATCTAAATCTACTCGTCATAGGAATTTCTACAGAGCCAGTCCTTTTTCATACTGGATGCAATCCCACCACCTGCAGGTCTTCATCTCCACTGGCCATACTGTGGAATACTCAGGACTTATTACGTGCATCACAAAGCCTCGAAAGAGCATCCCAGGATGTTACGGGTACACAACTCCGACCTGTAGGATCTCCTAGGGTGATATTACATGTGACCCCACCACAAAACCTTGAAAGAGCATTCCAGGATGTTACGGGTACACAAATCCGGCCTATAGGATCTATTAGGGCACAAATTACATGTGGTCACCACAAAACCTCGCAAGAGCATCCCAGGATGTTACGGGTACACAACTCTGACCTATAGGATCTCCCAGGGCACAAATTACATGTGGTCATTGAAAAACCTTGAAAGAGCATCCCAGGATGTTACGGGTACACAACTCTGACCTGAAGGATCTCCCAGGGCGCTATTATATTCCATAGGACAAAACCTCGAAAGAGCATCCCAAGATGTTACGGGTACACAACTCTAACCTGAAGGATCTCCCAGGGAGCTATTATATGTCCTCCCAGAGCAATGTCTCGAAAGAGCATCCCAGGCTGTTACGAGTACACAACTCTGACCTATAGGATCTCCCAGACATGCTCATCTGCACAACCTGTTCCACGGCCACAGAGTATCATCCTGATACTCACCATACATCATCCTGATGTACACATGATCATACTGATCATCAACACTGCATCGTCCTGATGCATGTCATCTGGAACAACATCCTGAAGCTCATCATCCATGATCATCCTGATCATACAATGCATCCACCTGATGCATACACAGTATCTACCTGATACATATCATCATCCATGATCTACCTGATCATACAATGTATCCACCTGATACATCTACAAATACATGATCTACCTGATCATATCCAGCATCCAACATGATGCATACATACATAAATGATCCAACTGATCATATCCATCATCCAACATGATGCATACATACATAAATGATCCAATTGATCATAACAAGCATCCAACATGATGCATATACATATACAGAGCAATAACTGGAGCCTCGTCCTAATGCTCATCATCCATGATCCACCTGATCATAATAGCATCGTCTTCTTCAGATGATCTCATCATCCATGAAGCACAACCCAGATGCACATAATCTAGAACTTACACCATCGACATGGGAGAACACATCTACCACCATTCGGGGAAGGCTCCAACCCTTACTTTTTCACCATGGGAGAACACATCTACCACCATGTGAAAAATGGCTTCATCCCTTACATCTACACCATGGGAGAACACATCTACCACCATGTGAGAATGGCTCAACAATTACATCACAACCATGGGAGAACACATCAACCATGTCAGAAAAGCTCATGTACATCTGCATATTCCGGACTCATCACTTCCCTTTGGAAGGAAACTCGATCTGAAGTGCACCAAGCCTCTCTCTGAAGTACTCAAACTGCACTCAGGCCAATGGCTTGGTCAATACAACTGCAACCTGCTCATTCGTCGCAACATACTCTGCTTCGACTGTACTCAATGCTACGCAGAACTGCTTTCTACTAAACCAAGAGATCACAGCTGATCCCATACTGAAGCAGCATCCAAAAGTGCTCTTCCTATTTGCAGCACTGCCTTCCCAATCTGAATCAACATAACCCTGTAGGTTAAACTTTTGATTCGCATCATACTTGAGCCCATAATCAATTGTACCCTTCAGGTACCTCAGAATATGCTTTACAGCAACCAGGTGAACACTCCTCGGATTCGTTAGGAACTGTGTCAATGTGTTCACCGCAACAAAATATCCGGTCTCGTGTTCGTTAGGTACATCAAGGATCCAATCATCTGATGATACATAGTGATATCAACTAGCTTAGATGAAGCATCAAATAGAAGCTTAAGGTTTGATGCCATAGGTGTGGCCAAGGCCTTGTAGTCCATCATCCCGAACCTCTTCGGGATCTCTACTGCATACTTCCCTTGTCCAAGGAAGACCCCATCTGTACTCTGCCACACCTCCATTCCTAGAAAATAGTGCATCATCCCCAATTCCTTCATCTCGAACTCGGCTGCAAGCTTCCTCTTGGTATCGGCAATCAAACTATCATTACTTGTTACAAACATATCATCTACATACAACAGTAGTATCACAGGATTGCCTTCCTCAACCTTGTAGTAAAGGTTGGAATCCGCTTTACTCTTGGTAAATCCCAAACTAGATAGAAAATTGTCCATCCTACCATACCAAGTCCTAGGAGCTTGCTTCAATCCATATAACGCATTCTTTAACCTGCACACATATGACTTCCTGTCATGTGTTTCAAAACCAAGTGGCTGCTCCACATACACTTCCTTTTCGACTACACCATTCAAGAAGCCTGTCTTGACATCCATCTGGTGTATCTTCCATTTCATCACTCATTTTGTCTTTCTCCATGCTACCATCTACAACATGCTTTATCTTATAAATCCATTTGGAACTCACAACAGACTTCCCTTCAGGTCTTTGGACTGCATCCCAAACATCATTCTTCATGATCGACTGATCATGGCATTCTTCCATTAATTCATCCTAGATCCTGGGAACTTCAATATCTTCAATAGATATCTTTGTTGCTGGAACAAATGTTGTATTCCTTCTTTTGTAGGTGATGGTATACGATCTTTCCCACAAAACAAGTTAAATTGCATGATTAGAAACATCTCATAGTTTTCAGAACAAATTCTTACACATAAAGAAATATGTCATACAGTCATGCATTTATTTTAGCCAATGCTTCAATAAAACATTTATCCATATCCCGTAACTTTCTAGATGCCTTTCAATCTCTACCAGAACATTGTTAAGAGTGTGCACAACTCCCAACATGTCAGCAAAGAGGTTTCATTCTAGATAAGTAGCAATGGAATGTTGTACAGTGCCATAGGCCACTTACCCATTACATGCATATTAGTAGTATACTGTTCATTAATGCAATTATTCTAATATGCATAATACACAACCTAAGTCTAGGAACATAAGCATATACATCATTGAGCAACGTTATTTAAACAAACAAATATGTAAGAAATGACAATTCAAATAGTTATCTTTGTTTGGTTGTTGGGTGGACTCCCTCTGAATTTTTGCAACTCCATCTTGATGTGGATTGTGAGAAGTGGTCGACTCCCTCTGAATATCTACATCCTTGCAGAAACTACTGGAGTGTGCTCCCTCTTGATCTTTTCTTCCTGGATTACCTGTCCTTGAACTTATATCCATCCTCGATCACTATGCATGCTTACAAGTATCATTATTGTGATATCCTTGAGATCTCATACATAATCATACATTAGTATATTCTCAATACTATCAAAACACAATTATCTTAAGCATGTACAGTCATGATCATTTCAAACAGAAATAATAAGCATCAGTATTCAAGGACTCTTATGGTTAGTCATATCATAAATTAAAGTAAGAAACCTAATATGCCTAAACCCGTGATTACTCAAACCTATACTTTTATGACTCTTCTGGTTAGGCATATCATCAATTAAGGTAAGAAACATACTATGCATACACCCATGATTATTCAAACCTATGAATAATCATTATCAATCATGCCATGTATACTTATATAAGAGATCCTATCACAAGGTAGGATTCTAACTTGATATAGGAAAAACATACCTGGATTAGTATGTTAGCTAGTTATGTCTAACATACCCACATGATGTCTTCTTGTTCTCTTCAATGACTTGTGCTAGTAACCTGCATATCTCATAAGTTAACCATTATAGAACGAAGTTATACATACCTCGTAAATAGATCTTCTAAGTGATCCATGACAATGGATGAATATTTGTCTTCATGTCACCATGATCATGTGTTCTTGAACTAGAACATGATTTGTCTTTCTTGGTGTACCTTTCATGTTAACAGACAACATAAACCTCATACAACATCACAATGCATTAGTACAATCATAAGTGTCAAAACCTTAATCAATGAATATCTTCTATCATGTATTCATAATTTTATTAAGGTGATACGACAAGTCTAGTAATTAATCAAGATTGTACTAACCGTAATGATATGAAGACAAACATATCATAAACTTAACCATGAACAAAATTCGAAACATACCTGTAAGTCATACATGTCGAGATGGCTTGTAATCTTCTTATGTAAGGACTTAGCACCATCTCTCTCTGAAACAGGAACTTCTTCACTTATGCAGCTGACCAATCCATTTTCTTCTAGGATTAACCCAATCCACTTGAGATGCGGGAACTGGATCTCAAGCTAGATTAGGGTTTGTCAGAGAAACCCTAAAAATTCAAACTTTGAATTTCAAACTTCTGAAAGGATAGAAACATGCGCCTTGATGAGCCGATCAAGCCGGTATACTCAGAATTTGAAAACTGCAAAGTTTCACCCCTCAAAATTACCTTTGAAACTTCTGGATCTTCTAGACAGGATCCCGAACTAGGGTTTGATAAATCCCACCCTTTTCCCAACCAAAAGGTTCGATCCAAATCTCTAAGCTTCTATTTTTCTGAGGAGCTTCCAGCCGTGGTCATAGATTTCCAAAATTCCAATTTTTACAGAAGCCCTAATTTTCCATCTTTCCGATCAAAGTCTCGAACTGGGGTTTGATCAAGCTCGGCCTTCTTCCCAACCAAAAAATATGATCTTGGTCTCTAAATTTCAATTTTTATGAGTAGCATCTAGCCGTGGTCTCCGATTACAAAAATTCCAACTTTCTCTGAAACCCTAAATTCCCGAAGCCATGAATGAAGGTGCTCAAAAATAATTTTGTTTTGACAGAAATATGCACCTGATTGTTTCTGGTGTAGCTTTGAACTTTCTGGTCCACATGGTCTGAAACTTCTACCTGTGGTAGCTCGACCCGTCATATTTCCAACCCCATAGGTCTGACCTCAATTGGATTCTCTGATATAGAGGTTTTCCAAGTGTTGCAACATGACCTGTTTATGGGATAAAACAGGATAGCGAACTTGTATGGTGTGCCACGTCTCACTGGTTCAGTTTCGGCCTCTAAAAAAGTTACCTAAGAAATTACAGTCCGTGCACTACCCCTCCGTTTTTACAGAATTTCATTTGAAGCTTCCTAGCCCAAGTTGTGACCCTTTTTCCTAGGTCACCTGTTTATGACTCAGATCTGGAAGAGGAAGAAACCCTAGATTGTACAAATCATAAAACACAAAGTACAATGAAATAGAAGTTTTCCTTTCTACACAAGGTACATGGGGATCTAATCTTTGACTTGTAAATGTTTTATATCTGAAAACATCTCCAAATGGGATTTATAGCGAAAGTTCTACGATGACTGGTTTTTTTCTATATCAAGCCCTAGCATCGCAAGTGCAACAAGTGTCATACATGCCATACCATGCCTTCTTTCAGGATAGCTCTGATACCATGTTAATTTTTCAGAATTTACTTCAATATGATCTAGGATCTTAACTGAGAGAGCAACATGTACAACATATCTACAGCATATCAATCATGGACACAATAATGCAAGCACACAAGAGACACAGAGTTTACTTGGGGAAAACCATAAAGGTGAAAAACCCCAATAACTTCCTCAGAGATAAATAGAGCAATGATACAACCCAAGCATAAGAGATAGACATCTCCTAGCAACAGCTTCTCCTCTTCCACAAGTGCGCCACTCTCCCAAGAGTGTGAGAGAGAATAGAATAATGAAATAGAGTGCGTCCCGCACTCTATTTATACTTGACTTGACTTGCCTAATAAGCTTTACTAGGTCGGTCTTAACTTAGCCACATAACATAATGCTGACTGGGCCACACCCAATAGGGTTGTCTAATAACTCTTTGACCCACATGGCTGACCCCCAATAGGGTGGTCTAATAACCCTTCGAATCACATGACTTATACAGGGCCGACCCCAACAAGGTGGTCTAATAACCCATCAAGTATAAGTTACGGCACTTACAATATAAATGACGACACTTCTGTATAAAGGAATAATACCATCTCTATAGGAGCACAATATACATATATATGAAATACATTCCGAAGTTACATATACATCAACAGTCTGACATCATAATTCCTCTGTGTATGTTCATTTTGACCCTGTCGTTGGTCAAAATAACGTTTATAATTGAGGTGTCGATAAGGAGTTCTTGTTGTTTGTTTTTCTGCTTGATTGACTTCTTTTTGAAGTGTGGCGTGGATTGAATTTGTATTTATTTCTTCTTCTTCAAATTGATTTTGTTTTCTGGAGAGTCCGGATGCTTCCTTCTGGATTTGTGCTACTTTGTTCTCCAGTAGATTGTTATTACTCTGAATTTTCTTGAACCTTTCGTCTTGCGACTTTTTGTCCTCTTTTAACTTCTTGATTTGTTCTTCTAGTTCTTGATTAAACTTTTTGAGGTGTTGGTTTTCTTCTTGCTTTTCTAGTATTCTTCCTTCAAGGTCTTCATTTGAATGTTCTCTCTTCCGACTATGTTTCAGCTTCTTGATTTTCGTAAGTAATGTCTTGTTATGAATTCTTAGTTGAAATAGTTCTTTGGTATTGTTTTCTAATTCATCCTTGATTTTCTTAATTTCCAGCTTATGTGTCTTCTTAATGTCATCATACTGTTGCTGAATTTTTTCCTTTTGTTGTTGATGTTGACATCTCTCTGATTCTTGATTTTCTAACATTCTCTATGTTTGCGTCAATTCCGTATTTTTATCCATGATGAGCTTGTTTAAGCGCTTTATGTCATATTCTAAATCGTTATCACTTCCATACAAAGATTCTTTGACATTTTTGAAGTTCCTAATTTTATCTTCCAGGTTTTGATTGTGCCTTCTTAGATGTGAAATTTCCTTATCCTTATCTAATAACCTATTCTGGATCTCTTGTTTTTTATTTTTTAATCTTTGATTTTCCTGTTCTGCTAAATGATTTCGCATTTCTTGCTTTATAATTTTGAATTGAAGATCGCTATTGGTTGCTTTAAATTTGTCTAATTTGTTCGATTCTCCTTGTAATGGCAACATCATTTCTGATTTTGACTTCGGCATAATTCTTGGCTTTGAGCGATAACTGGGTCTTCTTGACTTGGTATTCGTTTGACTTTGACTTTTTTGTCGAGTCTTCCTTTGAATTTGGCTTCTTCGAAGATTGATACTCTTGACTTCTTTGGAAAGGGAGTCTTTCTTGATTTGTCTTATCTTTTTATCCTTTTTTTTCTTTAAAAAAAAAAACAAATTATTTTGACTCCTTTTGACTTTTAGTTTTGTTCTTTTTTTTTCCAAAAATAAGTATATATATATATATATATATATTGTAATTAATAATTATCAAATAATAATAATTATTAAAAATAATAATAGTTAATATATATTATAATAATAATATATTATAATTTTATGTATATTTTTTTAAATTTTAAATATTATAACAATAAAATATTATTATAATTTTTTTTTGGGTTAATGGTGGTATGCTCGTGGATGGCAACACGATGGGCGATTGGAGTAAGTGGAGGAGTGGGGCTAGAGATGAGGCTGCATTTGCAAGGTGAAACGAGTTAGGTGCTGAGGTGCAGGGTTGGTGGGGAGTTGAAGGCGAGAAGGTAAGGGCGCAATAGTGGTGGGCGTGGTTGGATGGAGCATGCGCGGTGCAGGGATGTGTGGAGAGAGGAGCGATAGCAGTGGTGTGAGTGAGGCACAAGGAGAGTAAGCACATGCGCAAAGGGAGAGAGTACAGGAAGGTGGAGGATTTTGAAGAGAGCTGGAGGATGCAGACAAGGAGTGTGCAATCATAGTGGTGAGAAAGGATGCACGACAGGTGGTGGGGTAGGAGGCATATGGAGGAGGGAAGAGCGAGGCGAGGGGGAGGATGAGGATGAAAGGGAAGGGAAGAATGGAGGTGGTGGAGGGAGAGCATGAGTGCGAGGCCGAGCGTGTCCAGGAGTGTGGGTGGAGGCATTGGCATGAAGAAATGGTGGATGCATTTGAAAGGTGGAGGTGAGTGGACTGTTGGCATGCAGGTCGAGAGGGAGAAACACAGAGATAGAGGTGGCGTGGGTGATAGGTTATGTGAAGGGTCGTGCAGTGGAGGGGAGATGTGGATGGGTAGGATGTAACAACAGGGAGAGGATGGAAAAGGAGTGGGTGCAGAGGAGAGTGAGGCACAGAATGGAGGTCGTAGGAGGGAAGACTGAGCAGTGGTGGGAGGTGGATGTAGGATGCAGGATAGGAGACATAATGGATGAAGGAGGATGGCGAGGGCTGGAGGTGAACGCTGAATCTGAACTAAGCAAAGCAGGGTATGAAGTGAGAAGATGGAGGGAGGTCAAAAACCCGATCAAGAGAAACTCTCACAATTATGGCTTAAAGACGGATTTGGAGAAGATCCAAGATGAATGGGTAAAATCCAGAATCAGCAGGGCCCAAGAAGGGCTAACTCTGATACGAAATGAAGTGTAAAATATTCTAATGAAGCGTAAAAGCTTCTTTACTGCAGTAAATACTTCTATAATTCCCACAAATAATCTGAGGCCCACATTTCGATGGTAAATAAGATATTGATAAAAAATGATAAGATGATATTAAATTACAATGAATCTCACCTTTATAGGCTTGAGCATGTGTATTGAAGGGTTACACCCTTTAAATTAATAATTAATAACTATAATTAATATATTATTTTATATTCGTTACATTATACCTGATGCGATGTGATAAAGACATGAACCCAAGCCCATTCCTGGATCGCATGCCGATGGCGTTCTTGGTTCCGTAAGCACTTGTTATGTGGACATGGTTACGAATCAGATGCACAATCTGTCTATTAACCAGTCTACTTCTGGACAGGCTTCTTCCTTGTCCGTTTCCACCCAGTAATCCGATGTACATTCTGTGCAATCAGAGAACCCATCTGGTAACCAGCAACCTGGTGGGAAAAACAAGGGGAAGAATAATCGTAGGGGTGGGAATAATAAGAACAGGAAAGAGAATGCTAACCCTCCTCGGGATGTCACAAATGTTGGTGGGGATCGCAAGCCTAGACGTAAAGTGTAATTTCTTTGTAAACTTTGCACGGAAGACCACCTTACACATTTGTGTCCTCGTATGGAGGAAGCATCGAAGCATATCACACAAGCTCGACTGTGTTGACAAATACCCTTCCTCATCATTAGAATATGGCTTTCGGTGCTTCCACCGCCATTCATGGGACTACTGAAACTTTGACTTCTGCTACCCGTAACGACACTTTTGGATGCGTAAACATGGTTAAATCCGGGGTTTGTTTTGCTACTCGCTCGCGTGATTATGGAGCTCCACAACCTTCTTTGGGGAATCATCCCCCTCCACCTGAGACTCCTTTGCATATCGAGAAGCCCAATTTTATGATGCGGGCACTGAAAGGTGTAGTTAAGCGCTCAACGCACAATCCTAATGCCCGAGTGTAACATCCCCTTCCATCAACCCGATGCAAGGAAGGAAACGTTAACCAATATACCGGGCTTATTGACAATATCAGCCCCATTCATTCTGCTAAGAAATGCATGGGTAAATAAAAATTGTGCATACCTATTCATACTCAACAAGCACAGCGGAATTAAACACTATGTATGCACATAGTTTCATCATGCAATCAACATCTAAACAACAGTCATTATTTAAGACATTGCAGAACATGGAGTAAACACAACTCAATTAATAAACACAGCGGAATAACCATATTGATACACACACAGACTGGAATGCATCAACATATTTCTTCTAGGTAGAATAATGAAACAGTCATACAATAATCAATCTCATTCTCATGCTATGCACAGGCTTCATGCCAACCAGTTGGAGATAATCATTTCATTCAACTCACATGAATAATTAGACCTGCAGAACATAACACATAATGATCATAATTTAAACCATAGAGACTACTTATCTTTGAGATGAAGCTGTCCAACAACTGGCTATGTGAGAGAAACGTTCCACCCAACCATAGATCTCTGTCCAACCTGTATTCTTTCAGTTGAGAGATCACCCCCGAGCTGGGATATGTATCCACTAAGGAGGAACTAGACAGGCTCACTCATAGCCATGGATTCCCTCAAACGGTCATGCTAAGCCTGCACCCAACTGGGTTTATCAAGCATGCAAAAGAAAAATGAGAAGGATGCTAAGCCAGTGAGCTCAATTACAGAGCTACAGACATATCAAGCTAAATTCAAGCAATCCAATCCTCTGTTCAAATATCCACACTTGGATTTCTCACCATTCTGGTAACAATTAACTCAATCCCGTCACTGGGTTTCTGGGCTATCAAAACTGGGTTTTCCAATGGAATTTGGGGTAGCTAATGCTCCCAATTTCGCCCCAAGGTTCATACCTATGGATCCCCCATTGGATTTCACTGTCAAATACCAAATATGGGCATTTATGGCTCTTCAAAACGTGAGTTTTTGCAAAGTTACGATTTCTTGTTTTTTCTTACTGTTTGGCATTCGTTTTTGGCTGGAACTCTTGCTGGATGATCCACAATGGATTGGGAATGAGAAAGAAGTCATCCCCGTGAGGTAGAGTGACTTGTGGTACAAGAAAACAGATCCCATACTCTGCCATATGAATTTCTGGGCTGCCCATGCTCCATTGAATCCATGGACTAAAATCTTCAATTACTTCCTTACAATAGAAATAAATGTCATCAAGGAAGGTCAAATAGGTTCTCACAATGACATTTGGAAGCATACGATTCATCCCCACAACCCCCTCACCACTCCCTAGTGGGTACACATGGCCCCTTCTCATTCGTTGCCTCCATAGCCAATTTTGGTATTTTTATTGCATGATGTTTATTTACATCATTTTTACAATGTTTCATGCATAAATAGGACATGGGAAACATAATGGCTAATACTTTCCTTTAAATAAATTCGAGCTTCCACTAGCGGGGCCTTGGCCTTGAGCTCCACGCTAGGAAAACATACATCACATATATACAATATTTACATTAAAAGATAATATATCCTAAGGGTAAAAATGAGGTATTACAATCCCCTCCCCCTTAGAGTAACATCGTCCTCGGTGTTCCAAGACTTAGCAATACATATACAATTTACACATGTCCAAAATTTCAACAACTTTGCGAGTCCGCCCTGCATTCTATCCTTTACTTTGAACTTTCAAGACCAAGTCCTTTGACTTCCACGAGCTTCTCCCGCTGGTTTTGATCTTTCAGCTCATCCACAAGTCTGAAAATTTTATGGCTGCTACCCTCTTGAGGTTCCCTTGTTGGGCAATTGCGGAGGCAATGATGTCCTCCACATTTCCAACATTTCATTGGCTGCCTCATCTTTACCTACTCAATTTCCTTTGAGTCTTCATGCGTGGAACATTTCTTAATGCACCGATTGGACGAATGCCTCATCAATTATCCACTTTCCTCTCCCTTACTGATCGCTCTCATAATGCTTTTTACCTCTCTTTGTAGACCAATAGAGTTCTGTAAAACCTTTTGGTTCATCTCATTCTGCCTCTTCTGTATCTTGAGCATCTCTCCAAGATTTTCTTGGGTCTTGTAAATTGTTTGAAGAATAATTTTAGCCAATTCCAACAGCCGATGGTCTTCTACCATGGTCACTGTGCACAGTTGGTTCTCACTTTGCTCACAATCAACACTTGCTCGTAACAGCTGCAACCAATTGATTCAATTTCCACCTGTGAAATTTATCATTACAAATCTTGTTAGGCCAACCATAACCTAAATATTAAAAATCAATCAATTGTTTTCCCCAATTGACATGGAGAGCCCATGCTCTATTTGTGAGACCTACATCATTTTCATGCTTGCCCAACATACACATGAATTTTTTCATGTTCATCCATTCACAGGAAATTCTTTAATTTAGCATTCACAATTTATTTCAAGCAAATAAACACACTCTACTTTTAGCCATGCATGCATTCAACAATTTTCTGTTTTTATAAATGCATCAATAAAAGGAAAGAGAGAGCACTAAGAGTTTTCTCCTTTTAGCCTTGTTCCATTCTGGAACCCGCACCACCACTATGGTTTTTATGCTCCTAGCCTCTTTCACTTCAACGTGAACACTTGACCTGCCCTTCTTGGCTATGACACTTAGTGTCTATGGTCTATTTCAGACCTCTCAACCATGGAATCCCTCCACATGGTTTGTCTACAACTCTTGGCTGTTAGGACCCACACAGTCCCACTAGCACCATCTTTCATTACTGCTCAAGGTGAGATTTTTAGGCAGTCACATGTCCACATGCATCCTTAAGATGCTTTCATAGTCCTTGCTTCCAACAATACCTACACCCAAACATTGAATCAATTCACATGTTTAGTTTATTTTCATAGGATTTATCTCTAAACAAGAGATTAGGAAGTCATAACCAAATCATAAACACATGTATATTCATAAGCAAGAATTTACAAGATAACCAAATACTTATCTGCATTGGATGCCTCCATTTTATTCCATGGGGTCCTTCTTTGCTTTACAAGCCTTGGAATCGCCTATGGACTTGGATGTCTGGCCAGCGCAGAGGCTTCTCCTCCACATCAAATAATCTTGTTTGTTTGGCCAGCACGCAGGTTGCTCCACAACATCAAATGGTCTTGTATGTTTGGCCAGCACACAGGCTGCTCCACAACATCAAATAATCTATGCCCAACCAGTCACTCTCTGGATTTACCAAGCAATTTATAGTTCTTTCAGGGTCCTTGCTTCGTGTATGACCAAGGTTTCCGACAAAGAAACAATAGTGCATCAACTTAACTGTTACAAGACTTATACTTGAAATATTCATTATTCCAAATAAGAAATAAATGAAATTGAATACTTATCTGTATTGTGCATTTTCTCTCTGGTCCACATGGTCCTGCTTTTACTTTACAAGCCTTGGGATCCTCCTGCGGACTGGGATGTTTGGCCAGCACGCGGGCTGCTCCAAAACATCAAATAATTAATTTCCAACCAGTACACGTTCACGCCGACTTGGAAGGAAACTTCACCACGACCATTTCTAGGTCAAGGCTCTACTATGGAGCCATAGGCATATAACAACCCTTTCATCAACACCTTCACAACCCTTCATCAAAAACCTAGAACCTCCACAACATCCTTTCATACACATTAACCCTTCCACCACAACCCCTCACAACAACCTTTTACTTTCCCTCTTTAGTGTGTAGCACCAAATTGCATCTGTTTAGGGTGACAACACAAGTAGTATAAGCAAAATTGTCATCATTGTTATTCTAAAATCGTAACCATAACCATATCATTCACTATCAAGTATTGAAACACTAGGAATGCGTTCATTCCCTTAGGGTGTAGTCAATATTGGCATCCCTAACATAACTCATGATCAGAAAGGCGTGCACTCCTCACTGATGGGAGCTATGCAAGACCTAATCATACTTCAAGCAGTCTGAATAATCTACATAAATAGAATATGTTCTGCATAGTAATTCTAACAATTAGACTTGCACACATATATGTGTATATATATATATATATATCAGTCAAGGTTTATAGAACACTTATCCATTTTGCACATGTAATTTCTCTCCATTAATGAGGAATGGGGGATCCTTCTCTAAGTTGACAGTCCCTTGGTTTGCCATCCCAAATCCTTTTGATGTTACATAACTCTCATATGTCTTACTCTCATAATCTTTATCATCTCACTCATATTGTTTACCAATCATGCAGTGCAGATGAGACATTAATAATGTCTAATGACATTTCACCCGAAATCCATTTCCAAATCATGGAATCCCTCCCATGAATTTTGGATTTTGCAGGCCCTCTCTCTTGGTCTTACTGCAATGTGTCTTCCTTGCACACTTATTAAATAGCCAAACAGTCAACAACATTTAACAATGCAATTCAAATCTGATTATTTCATAATTGATCAATAACACTAATAATTAAATTCAATATGAACTTGCAATTCTATCTATTACAGAAATTGATTTTCTTAGCCATGAGGCTATCCTCATATTGCTTGGCTCTTGTAAATGGCAGCATTCTGTCCATTATGGATTTATGTTTGCTTCCATACATGGACATTCACCTATAAAATGTCCTCCTGACACAATTTTATATAAGCCAAACAAGCAGAAACATTTAACAATGCAATTCAAATCTGAAAGTTTACAAATCTGAAAGTTACAATTCTTCTTTCTAGCAGAGCTTATATTTCTCAACCATGATATTCCTTCTCATAAGCTCTTAATCGAATTTTCAAATCAGCTCCCTATAGAAATTAGATTTGCAACCATGATATTATTCTCATAAACTTAAATGAGAATATTTTCAGATTTGTTTCATGCATAAGTTAAATTTCACACCCATGAGAATCTTCTCATAACCTTTGGCTTTTGCACATGGTAGACTCCAACCTTCATCATGAAATTACCCACATTGCCATGCCTAGAACAATCTACCTGAAATTTGAAACTTCAATCAACCAACACTTTGTAAGTCTCCATGCATATAATATTTCATTGCTGCAACAATCACTGAAGCATCTCTAGAATTATAACATTCCATAATTCAAACACTTCTAGTTGTTAACATATCACTATCACCAAACTCATTTACTCCACATAAATCATTATCATACTTAAAATTGCAAGGTAGATTCACATCATTTATGCAATTAACTTAAATCTTTTAAACGCTCAATAATTCATAGCCATATAATTTATAGAATTCTATCCTTCCAATAGAGCACTCTGGGATCCTGTCAATCATGACTACCTTCATGCAATTCTTCCCCTGCATTCAGCGGCTCATGAAATGATCTCAGAATTATCATTAATTCATCATTTCATCTATTGCTCAATTATAATTAGACATATACATATATCACAATCATGCATACACACAATACATCTCCTCAGGTGTAGCTACCCACATGCATGCATATTCACAACATTTACTCAAGTTTTTCATATGCATTCACTCAATGCTTAACTACAAGATTTATAAAATCTCTTAATGCACCTCCACTCAATGTCACCTTGCATTGTTTCATGAGTACTTATGCATTCAAGCATATTATGAATTAATCATGACTATCTCATATAACATGCAATACCATAAGCAGGACCATCGGTCCTCACTTGCTTTGGTCATTAATCTCATAACCAACATACACATGGCATGATGTATTTTATATGAATGCAATCTGAATTTCCAAACGGCCACATGGTATGAGGCCTCTTTCCTTCACCACTTCATGCTCCACCACACTATGGCAGTATGGCATTCACATGAATGCATTTCAAATCTAAATGCATACCATTTTATGATTACCGAATATGGTTCAATGGATTCTTACCCAATCCCCTTCAACACTTATGCAATCATCATAAGTAAACCATTACCTACGTGGCTCCCATTTACACCTTTGATGTTACCTGATTTGTTGGTTTCTTACAACAGATTGCAGCATTCTCCCACCAACCTCTTGATCATAGATTTGCTTCCCTAACCTTTTCTTCATAAGGTTGTTGGCTTCATGCAACGACATTCTCAACATATTTAGCCATGCTTATGTTGTCTTTGGTCCTACAACCAAAACCAATCACCAATAGTGATTATCAACCACAATATTTACCATTAGTGGTTCACTGCATATGTAAAATCTCACTACTTTTACCAATATGTAATGTCATATGCATGCAAAACATATACTCATGCACTGTGCAAATGTTTATTAATATGCCAATCAATGCATATTCATGCCACTCATCTAATCTCTTGCATTTTCAGCATTCTCATGCCATAGTTTTATGCACATAAAGCTTATAAAATATAAATGCAGTTAGCAAGACAGGCATTAAGGAATTCTCCCTTTTTGATCCCTCATATTTGCATGAGCTTCCTCTTCCACATTGTAGCTGGTTCGATTTCATGGCATGCTACTTCCAGGCATGGAATTCTAGAAATTGCCCATATTGACTACAATTTTGCCAAACAGCCACTGGCACCTTTCTGCTCCAATTATCTATGGTGTATGATAAATTTCTTCAAATTCTGACTATGCACCACTGTTCCCTACTGGATATGATTTCCAATGCCTATCCACTTGCTCCATTCCGACATCGGGTGTGAAAACTGCATTACTTCAAAAATGACAACTTTCACCAAAATTATGCACATTTTACACAGTTGTAAAATATCGTGAACTGTCAACTTCAGCCACTCGTGGAAGAAAATCTATAAAGAATCACGAAAACTTTTCTACTAGGAGAAGTTAGTCCATATAGCAAGGAACACTCAACAACTCACAGATTTCTGTTCTGATGCTCCATTCATCTTCTATAAAATTATGGGTTTGACTACTTTCCAGTTTTTACATTTTTCCAAAATTCCAAATTTTGGGCCAAAAATGGCTATTTCCCAAACGATACATTTATGGGAAATATTTGTCTAACAGAATATGTATGGTTTAATGAGAATATGAAATGCTGAGTTCAGTAATTTTCTTGATTCCGGATTATAGGGTCACTTTCAACCACTGCAAGCTTTTCAAAATTCCCAAAACGTGGCCCAGAATAATGCTTTTTGGCATTCTTGCACACCCCGACTCCACATCCTTTGGATTTTGGCTTCAAAACTCCAAAATTAACACCATGCTTGCTCCATGATTGCTCCGCATCAATTTCGGCTCAATCCGACCTCCCCTCAAGCATCGGGATACCGATTTGTAAAAGCTAATAATTTCAATTTTATGCCAAATTGGAGCATAATGAGCTCGGGATCTTCACTGCTTCATTCATGGCCTCCGTCAATGGCCTCAAAATGCCACTGACCTCATCAAAATTTGATCCTGCATGCTCCTGCTATCCAAAATTCAAATTTCAGGCTTTATACTTTTTTTTTTTTCGCGCCCGAACCAGAAACTTGAAAGCCGAAACCTAGAATGCGAGGTTCGAGATTGCGGAAATCCCAAAACCCGAAACCCGAAAAGTCGCAGGTTTGGGTTTTCAGAAATCCTGTGGTTTACCTGTAATAATTAATAAATGCAAATACACGAGATATCAGAAATAATAGAACATAATCGCTTTTATATTGATCACGGGCCACTTCGAGGGGGCAACCTCCTTTGAGCAAGCTCAATACAATTAACTTCACGGTGCCTTCAATGACCTCAACACACACTTATATACTAAGTGTATGCCCAATACTATGAGTCAAAACCATGGGACATATAATACTACAGGACGACTTACAAAGCATATGTGTCCAATACTATGGGTCAATACTATGGGCTAATATAAACTATGGCTCAACAAATACTACGGGACGACTTACAAAGCATATGCGTCCAACAACAATATACTAACATAGTAAAGAGAAGGGTTGACATAGGTTCCTAACATCCCCTCTCCCTTAGAAAAAGCTTCGTCCTCAAAGCTTTGGTTGGAGAAATTGCTGCAGAATCTGAAGGAGTGGTTCCCCGGTAGCATCCTTGGTTTACATTTCGGGCCACTGACGCCTTTGGAGTGTCAAGGAGGATTGCTTGGAAGGCTGTAGATAAAGAAGAACCCTATTAGCTGTGTGGAAAATGCGCTCAGAACGGTGCTGATCGGCTTGTTGTTTCATGCGAATTCTGGCCATGTGAAGATTGTCCTGCAGAATGAGAAGAATTTGATCGTGGTTTCGAAGAACCGAGTCAATTTCCTGAACTGGGGAGCTGCTAAGGGTGTATGGAATAAGAACTGGCGGTGTTTGTCCATAGATTGCTTCATATGGTGTCCTTTGAGATGTGGTATTGTACCACCAGAGTGCTGCTAGGAAATCCATAGAAATAGTTGGCCAAATCTGTGTAGTGATGGGAAAGATTTTGATCAATCCCGAAAGGAGTGTTGGTTCCCCCTTGTTGACTTGGAAAGTATCATTGTTAGCCACCATCTATTGAATTGTCATTTTTAGTCCCAGCCAAAAGAAGTTACATTGTTCATGGTCATACATTTTGCAGAACCCAGAGTTACCTGTTGATGAAGAAGCATGGAGATCATAGAAGAGATAGCCTTGTTGAACATATGGCAACCAATTTAGAACAAGTAGAGAAAGAGCTGTAAGAGAAATTGGGTCATCAATTGTGCGAGAAGGAGCATCTTCCACCATATTGTCCTTACCCTTCTTGTAAGTGATCACATAAGGATAACCCATGAGTTGGATAACCCATTGCAGGTGTGCTGGAGAGGAGTCCCATTGTTCCAGAAAATTTTTCAGACTCAAGAGATCAGTCTTGATGCAGAAAGAATTGCCTAATAGGTATGGCTGCCACTTCTGTACTGCATGCAAAATAGCCATCATTTCCTGCTGAGAGGTAGATGTGGTTACATTCTTACCGGAAAGGTCTCTTAAAGGAAGCAAGCTCATTGGTTCAGCAAAGATACCTGCATATCTATCCAAGGAAGTAGTGGAGACTGTTGATGGGTGCATCTGAATGGAATTGAGCTGAGCGATGACACCATGTGAATTCTTCTTAAGGATTTTTTCCATGCGATGTGAACTGATGATGCAGAGAGACCCTGGTTGTAAGCCCCGAAATTTGTGTTGTGCCCCATTGACTTTAACTGCATCCAAAGGTCAGCAAAATCCCATAAGATGGGGCCAAGTGTGCGTAACCATTGAACGCCCAAAACCACATCACATCCGCCTAAGGACAAGGAAAACATGTCAGAGCGTAGGTTATAATCTTCCATAGAGATACGCACATTGTGACACTTCCCCTTGCAAGGTAATGTGCCCCCATTGGAAACCATGACTTCAAAGTTGGAGCAAGGATGGACAAAACAATCAGCCTGTTTGGCAATTCGAGGGTCAATGAAGTTATGAGTGCTACCAGAATCAATGAGTATGGTAAGAGGGAGCTTCTTGAAGTATCCGCTGACCCGCATTGTTTGTGGGGTGGTGACGCCGGTTACAGCATGGAGAGAGATCTCGGGTGGGTCGTCCTGAGATGGGGTGTCAACAGGCGGGTGTTGCATGTCGACCGGATTATCTACTGTATCTGTAGCTTCTTCACCAAGTTCTAAGGCAGGCAAAAAATCCACATCCAAGATATAGAGCTTTTGTTGAACACATCTATGTCCCCGAGTGAATTTCTCATCACAATTATAGCAAAGCCCTTTTTCTCGGCGTGCCTGCATTTCTATTTTAGACAAATGCTTGATAGGAGTTGGTTGAGGAGCAGGCGTGATGGGAGGTCGTTGGGAACCCATATTTTTGAAGGGAACAAAGGTGGTTTTGGATCGTTGTTGAGCTGCGATCTTGTCCTCGGCCAACTTAGACAACCCTAGGACTTCCATCATTGTGTTGGGACAAAACATTTTGACCTCTGAGTGGATTTCATCCTTGAGACCACTGATAAAACAACTCCTGTAGAATTCATCAGACAATCCTTCGGTGTAATTGGCTAGTTTCTCAAATTCCATCTGATACTCTCTCACTGTGCTAGTTTGGTGAAGTTTAGTGAGTGCTCCTGTGAAGTCGTCAAAAGCACTAGGACCAAATCGTGGCACAATGAGTTGGAAAAAATCTGTCCAGTTTGGCTCGGGATGAGCTTTGATGTATCAACAGTACCATTGAAAGGCTTCTTGTTCCAAATGAAAGGATGCAAGTGGAACTTTCTGAACATCAAAAGTATTATGCAGACTGAAATATTGTTCTGCTCGGTATATCCATCCGGTCGGATCAGTACCATTGAAGCGAGGAAAATCAAGCTTCGACCCACGAAAAGTGCTAGAAGCAGAGAACCCGGTGGCTGCAAAAGATTCTGGCTGTCTGGTATTGTTCATGGCTGAATGCTGAAGATGGAGGCGGAGAATTTTTCATCCAGATCTTGGAGTTTGGTGTGGATCGCTGCAAGTGCTTCTTCCATGGTGTGTGCTCCTGCACGGGCGACAACCATAACCAGGTTTTTTTTTTTTTTTGTGGTTGACTGGGTAGGAAAACAAAAACAGGAACTACTTCAGTAAGGGAAAATTTGGATTTGGGAAAAAATCAGAAGGGTAATTGGGGTTTGACTATGTTTTGGACACTATTGAATAGACAGGGAAGCAAAAATGAGGATTTTAAAAGCGGGGTGAAAGAATGGGAAAATTTGGCAGAGGTGAACAAAGAAGTAGAATTCAGAAAGGAACTGTGTGGTAAAATTTGAAGGTGATTGGGTGAAATCGGAGGAAGTTATGGCAAACCCTAAAAATAGACAAATGTGAGATTTTGGGCTGTAGGAAGGGGAATTTAGGATAGGGTCCTCAGGAATGAAATATGCAGAATGGAATGACAGGGGTTCCCTGAAAATTTCAAGGGAAACATAGGTAAAACAAGGGAGATATGGAGAAAAACTGTTTTTTTTATTTTTTATTTTAGATTGGAGCGGCTACGGCGCAGAAGGAATCTGGAACAACGCCAAACGGCTGGATCTAGAACGGCTTGCAAAATGGATCTGAAACGGTGCAGCAGTGATCGGCAATAGTTCAGCTGAAAGTAAATATGGACCCCAGGTATGTGCGGCTTCCTAACATTTCAGGGTTTTCACTCGGCCACCAATGTTGTCTGACTGCTTGCGTATTGGGGCAGTACCCCTCACTCCATGGCTCAGGTAAAACTGATAACCGCTTTGCCACAAACGACAGCTCTTGGTTTACCTCACGGGTGGGAACTAGTCAATCAGGTAGGGGTCGTTGCCCTTTTCGCTTGGCAGGTCCTCTCAATGGCCAGCTACTTCATGGTTCCTGTGGTACTCCTCACAATGAGTTTTAGGGCTTATGCCCAAGTACTTCCCACAGTTAAGCGGATAGGGATTATTCCCAGATCCGAACATGCAATAGAAAAAAATTTGGGCAGAAATTCCACCCAATGTTCAAAAACCGGATCTATATTGCTCAGAATCACTATTATAGCATATTTCCGGAACTGGAACAACCACTCTACTTCTACTCATGAAAGCGGAATAGAAATTTGGGCACTCGGTCGAACGATTTTCTCGCCGCAATTTCCGTGGCCGTCACCGAAATTCTGAAAAATTGCTGATTTTAAATCCGCGATATCTCCACTTTTAGAACTCCAAATGAGATGATTTTTTTTTTGAAAGTGCGTATTTTTGAAAGAGGAATTCAGATTTGCAATCAATTTCTTCTGATTTTGTGCAAAAAGTTTCATAAATTTATTTGAAAGTCACCGCCCAAAAAAAGAAAAAAAATTTCCCACTTGTGCCAAGGAAAGTGCTCTGATACCAGATGTGGTGTACCTGCAATAATCAATTAATGCAAATACACGAGATATCAGAAATAATAGAACATAATCGCTTTTATATTGATCACGGGCCACTTCGAGGGGGCAACCTCCTTTGAGCAAGCTCAATACAATTAACTTCACGGTGCCTTCAATGACCTCAACACACACTTATATACTAAGTGTATGCCCAATACTATTAGTCAAAACCATGGGACATATAATACTACAGGACGACTTACAAAGCATATGCGTCCAAAACTATGGGTCAATACTATGGGCTAATATAAACTATGGATCAACAAATACTACGGGATGACTTACAAAGCATATGCATCCAACAACAATCTACTAACATAGTAAAGAGAAGGGTTGACACGGCGCAAAATGGCGCTCCCAAAACCCGAAACTCGAAAGATGGTGGGTTCGGGATTTTGGAAATCCAACCCGCAATAGGGCGTTCCCGAAACCCAGGAAACACCCACGTTTCCTGCAACTTGCAGGGTCCGTATCTCCTTCGACCCTTGGCCAAATGAGGAAAGTCTGGCACCGTTGGAAATCTCTTGGAGAGATCTACGCACCTATGTGATCCCCTTCCACATCTGAGAAATATGACCCTGTCATTTTCCCCAATCAATATGCCACCCCCAACTTCCCAATACTTTGCTAAAACGTCCTGTTAGATGCCTGTAAACTCAGAGTCTGGCCCGAGCAGCCCCAGTGCTGCAAGCTGGGCTCTAATACCACTTTGTAACATCCCCTTCCATCAACCCAATGCAAGGAAGGAAACGTTAACCAATCTACTGGGCTTATTGACAATCTCAGCCCCATTCATTCTGCTAAGAAATGCATGGATAAATAAAACTTGTGCATACATATTCATACTCAACAAGCACAATGGAATTAAACACTATGTATGCACATAGTTTCATCATGCAATCAGCATGTAAACAACAGTCATTAATTAAGACATTACAGAACATGGAATAAACACAACTCAATTAATAAACACAGTGGAATAACCATATTGATACACACACGGACTGGAATGCATCAACATATTTCTTCTATTCAGAATGATGAAACAGTCATACAATAATCAATCTCATTCGCATGCTATGCACAGGCTTCATGCCAACCAGTTGGAGATAATCATTTCATTCAACTCACATGAATAATTAGACCTGCAGAACATAACACATAATGATCATAATTTAAACCATAGAGACTACTTATCTTTGATATGAATCTGTCCAACAACTGGCTATGTGAGAGCAACGTTCCACCCAACCATAGATCTTTGTCCAGCCTGTATTCTTTCAGCTGAGAGATCACCCCCGAGCTGGGCTATGTATCCACTAAGAAGGAACTAGACAAGCTCACTCACAACCATGGATTCCCTCAAATGGTCATGCTAAGCCAGCACCCAACTGGGGTTATCAAGCATCCAAAATAAAAATGAGGAGGATGCTAAGCCAGTGAGCTCAACAATAGAGCTACAGACATCTCAAGCTAAATTCAAGCAATCCAATCCTCTGTTCAAACATCCACACTTGGATTTCTCACCATTCTGACAACAATTAACTCAATCCCGTCACTGGGTTTCTGGGATATCAAAACTGGGTTTTCCAATGGATTTCGGAGTAGCTAATGCTCCCAATTTCACCCCAAGGTTCATACCTATGGATCCCCCATTGGATTTCACTATCAAATACCAAATCTAGGCATTTATGGCTCTTCAAAACGTGGGTTCTTGCAAAGTTGCGATTTCTAGTTTTTCCTCACTATTTGGAATTCGTTTTTGGCTGGAACTCTTGCTGGATGATTCACAATGGATTGGGAATGAGAAAGAAGTCATCCCCATGAGGTAGAGTGACTTGTGGTACAAGAAAACAGAGCCCATACTTTGCCATACGAATTTCTGGGCTACCCATGCTCCATTGAAGCCATGGACTGAAATCTTCAACTACTTCCTTACAACATAAATACATGTCATCAAGGAAGGTCAAATAGGTTCTCACAATGACATTTGGAAGCATATGGTTTATCCCCACAACCCCCTCACCACTTCCTAGTGGATACACATGGCCCCTTCTCATTCGTTGCCTCCATAGCCAGTTTTGGTATTTTTATTGCATGATGTTTATTTACATCATTTTTACAATGTTCCATGGCTAAATAGCACATGGGAAACATAATGTCTAATACTTGCCTTTAAATAAAATTCGAGCTTCCACTAGCGAGGCCTTGGCCTTGAGCTCCATGCTAGGAAAACGTACATCACATGTATACAATATTTACATTAAAAGCTAATATATCCTAAGTGTCAAAATGGGGTATTACACCGAGCCTCCCAGAACTACTAAATTGTGGAAGATTTGGGCCTAACCCCATGTGCTATGTCGGCACTCGAATTACTTTAGGATTGTCCTTCTCAAAGGAACCCCCTTTTATCTTCTCTAGGAGCTCTTGATTCTGATAGACCGAATGCCATCAAGTTTGACACTAATGATGTTCATCCTCGTTTACCCTATCATCTAGCTTTCCAAGTTCATGTTAGATTCCTAGAGATTATTGTTAAGTGTAACATCGTTGATGAAGGTGCATCTACCTCATTAATGTGTCTATCTTGTTGGAAGGCTCTCAGCTCACCCCAGTTGTCAAAGTCTATGACCTTGCTTACAGCATTTGACGGTAGGTCTTTCAAGCTGCATGGTATTCTTCCCTCTCTTGAGGTCCACTTTGGTGGGAAATCCGTGCCTATTGAGGTCAAGGTAGTTGATGCGCCCATCGACTATAACCTTTTACTGGGTCGGAATTGGATTTACGCTATGAAAGCGATTATATATTCGATTTTTAGAGTTATTTGCTTTCCCCATGAAGGAAAGATTATGACGATCGATTAGCTATCCTTTAATTCCCTAGCATTGCGGGGATCTATGGTCCCTCAAATTGAAAATTCTCAGCCGGCAACTTGGAATGTTGGTGTAGGCTTCTATTCCTCCTTGATGGAATCTTTTGATTTTTCTGCACCAGTCTCCTTTATAGGAACTGTCTCCGATGATGCTCCTTCTTCGTTGACTCATGTACCATTTTGGACATCATACTTTAGTGATCCGTGGACTCTACCTTATGTGTGTTCCTCGTCAGGAGACACTTTGCACGTCAGAATGGTCATGCCCTTGTTTGAAGCTGAGCTTGCTTATCATGATATTAAACAAGCCACTACAAAGACAGATCTCTCTTCTTCAGGGACAGAGGAAGAAGATCCCATTATGCTGCCCACATGGGTAGTGGACTTGTCTTGTTCACATGACTTCCTTGATGATACTTTTCCTTCAGATGAGGCCATTATCGAGGCCATGAACGAAAATGACAAGCCTTCGGAGGACGTCCATCATAGATCTTATTTCCTTCCCAACCTTGAGCTTATTGAGCAAGATGAAATTATTTCTACCACTGTGACTTGTATTGGATCTTTCTTTACATATGTTTTAGATATGATCTTGGCACTAATGTTTCTTAGAGACAGGATTCTTAGCTAGAATTATGCTTACTTACTGGTCTTTTTCGACACTTTGTTCGATCATGTCGGGTATATTCGAAACCTTTCATATAGGCTTAGGATTCCTCGTTGTTATGATGCATTTGAACCTTTTTCCATCCAAATTCGCCATAGGGTCGAACCTGTTGGCCATTAGTGTGTTAGCCATTTTTATATGCATTGTGCACCAGTCCAACAGCAGAGCCTACCTAACATGGGTCACCCTAGTCAGCACCCTTATGCCATTTTGGTGCCCATGCAGAGTTTTTGTCATAGGCTCGAGACCTTTTTTAGATTTACCATGACTTTGAGAAGAAGCCTCATATCTTTCTTTCTCATATATTTTTGGCCATCCCTGATAAGGTTCCCATTTTTTTGTTTTAGTCGCATGTGCATTTATTTTGATCCCACTTGCGCTAATGAGCCTGGTGTCGGCTTACATGCTTTTATCTCGTTATATAAGCCTCCATCTCTGATCTCATTTTCGTTAAGCTATGTATCACTTTTCCTTTGTGATTTCACATCCTTTACCAAGAGGAGACACACCCTGAGTGTGCTTATCTTGCTCATGTTTCTTGGATTATGCATAGCTTTGTTCCATGTGCTTGGAACTAGTCTCGCATGTCCCTAACACTCATTTGCTCCAATTACGAGCATTCTTCCACCTTTACTTTGAGTTCGTTAAAAACAGTAAGGAGGTTACAAGCACTTTTCCATCTCTCCTTTGAGCTCGTTAAAAACAGTAAGGAGGTCGTGAGTTTCCTTTTTTAGGATCGTTAAACCTTTACGGAAAATATTTTTATAAAGTCTTTTTTAAGCTCTAGTTAGAATTTTTCAAATGAAACAAGATTGCCGAGTATACTTGTCATTTCAGACTCGTTAAATGATTTGAAGCGACATTCACTTAGGTATAAGTTTATCTCTTCTCTCGACCTTTGTGGATTAATTATGAAAAATGTGTACTCTAGTCATACATGACTAGATGAGTTCTTCTCTCATTGTTTTACACTTTTTTGGGTGAGGAGACTAGTTTTACGAAAAATGACTCCCCTTTTATGTCAAGTTGTGAATGCATTGCATTATCCTGCTTTCCTTTGAGCCTTGTGTTGGCTCCCACTTTCTCAATTATTAGCCATTTTCCTCAGCAATTTTCCTTCCGAGCCAAGCAGAGCCTTCATTTATCTTTCACAGCTTGATGACCCTTACCTTGAGGGAACATCCCCTCGAGTGTCCACATCTTGCACATTCTTCCTTGCAGTGAGAATATGTATGTTCCATTTCCTGGAACTAGTTTTCTTTCCCATGACACTCGTTTCCTCATTTTTGTACTATAAGCAATTTTATTCTTTTTCAAGCTTTATAATATGAAAAGACCAAAAAAAAAAAAATCGGACGGAATTTTTTTTACCACCTTCTATTGGCAGTTGTCGTGTCGCCTTTGAAAAAAGCATTCATCTCCACTCCATATATCATGAGTCGAGAAATTAGTATGACCTTAGGAAGCTATACTCGTTTCTCAGATCATACTTTACCGACTGGTTAAGCTTCTACTCATTATGGAGCCTTTGTCGATGCCTCATGTGTCATAAAGCATTATCAGTATCTAGTGTTTGAGTCTATGCTACCTGAGTCTTTTCATCTTCTCATTCTCTTGTTCAAAGGAATTCTTTAAAACAGAATCGGCCACTTCTCAGATCTCTTGACTATTATATGTCGGCCATCCCTTATGAGTCCATCTCGATCACGTTCTTCCAAATCTTTCAGCCTAGCTGCTACCTCGTGCTTGTTGATGGGGGATCCATTAATTCCCTCCTTTGAGCGAATCTCATTCCATCGACTCTAACTGATTTATTCTGGAATCGATATTTAGGGTCCTATTGAATACCTTAAGACTTGCATTCATTCGTGGTAGGTCCTCTCGCCATCAATAGTTGGGAATTCATTAATGTCTCTTGATCGATGGATTCGTCAGAGTGTTCAACCTCAACACCTTTATTCACACTTTGATGAATGTACTCAGTGCCTTGATGCCTATTTTTCATTATTGATTTGTTATCTTGCGTCGGTTAACGGTATATATCATTGACCGGTAATCACACAATGTCACATCAGGTTCGACATCAATACTCTTATTCACTTGATGGGACATGCACGGTAGACAGTTTCTGTAGAAGACCCCAGAGTTCAATGGCATTCAATATGCTACTTGTGATCGTGATTGTACCTATGAGAGATTATTCTCATACATCGGGAGTTTGCACCATCAATCTGCACCAGTTGTTTCCTCTTTAGCAGGAGACTATATCTTACTGTATTTGGGTCATGGATGTGACCATTCATTACATGTATTTACCATATACTGCCTCTTCATGGCCATTGTATCAGATTGCTATATATTGTAACAATATGTACACAAAGATATTATTGTATTATGAGTTGATGGGCATGATCTAAATGTGGACAATTGTGTGTGTAGTGGCTGTATACCCCACATATGGAACACAGATGATTCGTTCGTAGGTTGGAATTTTTGCCTTGACGAGGTGGTCTGTCAAGGTTTTGGTCGGGTGGGGCAGCGTTGTTGTTATTGGGGGGATTTGGTTGTTGACCACCTTGGTCCTAAGGTTGGTTATTCCTCTTGTTCCGTCCTCTTCCCCTATTCTGTTGGCCTTGCGGGTTGCGTTGAGCAGGTTGATTTTGTTGTGGGGGCTGCTGGGCGTAAAATTGCCCTTGGGGATTGGGAGGGTTCTGTGGTTGAGTAGGTGGTGAAGGTGCCGCAGTTGGGTAGTAACTAGGATGTGCTTGAGGTTGGGCTGGAGATAGTGGGGTCGGTTGTGGATGATAAACTGGAGGAACTGGTGGTTGTGCAACTGAGGCTTGCGGGGGGTAGTAAGCTTGCTGGACTTGGGGGTGTGAATGGTTGGGAGGAGCTGGGTGTTGATAAAATGTAGGCTGTTCCATAGGAGAATTATAAGGTGGGGGTGTATGGCCATAACACTACAGTGGGCATGATGGTCCATGAATATGAGGGGGTCTAGTGACTAGGGTGTATGAAGTAGTCGCTCCAGACTGGGACATGGTGTGAGAGAGGTCGGGGCCACTAGTACCAGGCATAGCTGTGTATGGTTGAGGGCGTGATTCCACATGCTCGATGATACCGTCAGCAGCATGGGATGCCCCGGGTGCATCACTCCGAGTTGAGTCGGCACAGGGGGCATCAGGTAAAATAGAATATAGATAATTGGACTTGGCATAGATGAGGTCAAACTGTTGATCTTTGAGAATTGCTTCTTCCTCAGACTAGGGTCGCTCGGATGCCACATCCTTCGCGATGGTTGGTATGAGAGATTTGAGGAACCAGTCTAAAAATATCCAGTCATTCAACTTGATCTTGCGTAACGTATGTCATTTGTGCCATTCATGGATGTGGTCCATGATGTGTGTGGCGGTGTTTTGTCTGCAATACAAGAGGATCTATACACCGACATCGTAACGAACGGGTAACTGGAAGAATTGCAGGAAAGTGGAGGCAAGGGATGTGAACATAGGGTGGGTTCCATGAGGTTGGTAAATATACCACTTGGTTGCAGCTCCATTAAGGGTTCTCTGTAATAATCGAAGTTGAATAGAGTCGTCCACGATGGAGTTAGAGGAACACCATAGGTGGAAAGACATGATATGATTTTGAGGGTCTTCTCCTCCCTTTCCCTCGAATTTGGGTATGTCCGAGGGGATTTTGGTGGGCATAGGAGGCCATGTAGGATCATGTCGTATTGGATCATTAGTCAACTTGGCCAAGTCGGGAAGGTTCAGACTGGCCATAAATGGCAAATTAGCAGGAGGTTACGGTAGAGGTGGTGGGGGAAGCGTGTTTGCCATGGTGGAGATGGTGTGGCCACTGCCCCCAATATGTGGAGAAATGGTGTGGGCCATAGCGGCCATAGTGGAGGTGCTACCCCCAATGTGTGGGGTGATGGTGTGGGCCATAGAAGCCATGGTGGAGGTGCTGCCCCCAATTTATGGGGCGATGGTGTGGGCCATAGTAGCCATCATGGAGGTGCTGCCCCCAAGCATGACACTAGTCATTGCTAGATTTGTACTAGTGACTAAGACACTACCCACTGGGATGGATGTAGTGATGTTGATGGTAGGCGTAATGCCTGTAGATGGTGTGACTATTTAGGTGGTAGCTAGATGAGTGGTGGGTCCTCCGCCAACCATCCCACCGAAAAAGGGGTTGGACATCATGCCGACTAAGGGGTTAGATGGAGTCGACCATGTGGTGTGTTCTGGTTCTGAATCAGATGTGGTATAAGTAGCATCTAGATCAGGTAGTGAGGCTCTACGTTTGTGACAGGGAGATCCAAGTAAACCGTGCTGCGGGGTTCGCCCTGTTGGTGTCGGGTCTGTCTTTGGGACTCAATGATGATGATGAGGGTATTCTGAGTGAGGTGTGATGAGTGAAAAGCTAAAAGAATCCTAGTGCAACCATGTGTGGAGAAGGAGAGCATAAAAAAGGAGGCACTCAGGCCAACAACAATGCTCAAAACGCGTGTTGCAACAGCTGTGCTGCAATCATACGGAGTGGTAAAAAATAGTCAGAAAATCAACAGACAACGACTCCTAAAAAGAGAAAAAAAGTGTACTCACTAGACTCAGGGGAGGTAAGGGAGCATGCAAACACCTAATCTAGAAGGTATGCTGATTCGAACTCGATGTATCCTCTGCAGGGTGATGAAATCCCGGTCAGAAAATATGACAAGTGGAATCAAAGGCTAGATATCCCCCTACCGGGAGGGACACGAGGTAGACAATCCTAGAAGAAAGGAAACTAAGATACCCCGTTCATGACAGGTTCGGTTGGGTGAATTTGCAGTTTGGTTCTATCATCGTTGTACTCCCATAAGGGTGGTACACTGAGAACTACGAAAGGTATCCTTCAGTTACTGAATGGATTGTGGTATTCCACTCAGGCTTCCGGAACCAGTCTGGCTACTTCAACCCTCCTAAGGGAGAGGCCTTCCCGATAAATTGGTTTTAAACCATGTCAAAAAATAGTAAGGGATTTTGGAACCCTAGATGACAACAACTATGTCTCAGATGTAAGCAACAAAGGGGTGTTATTTTTATACCTATCCCCCTTTCCCTACCTAGCTACCAAATTCTTTTGTGTTCCCCAAGTGGGGTTAAGAGTTGGTTGAATTAAGTAGTTTTTCAAGGCTCACTTGAGTTAGTTGTCAGAGTGTGTGCAATGATAATGTTGGCAGTTAACTAGCAAATAAAAGATGGCTTTTAAATGCTATAAAAATGGAAACAATGCTAGAAATTGAATGCTAATTCAAAGACTAACGGAATTTTTTTTTTTTTTTTTCGTTTTTGTTAAAACAACTAAAATTGAGAAAAAATTAAAAATCAAAGCACGGCTAAGGGCTTGCTCTGTGCGGTGTGTAGCGCACCTATGGCACCGAAAGATGCGGTGTGCAGCGCAATTTTTTGGAATTTACTCGCGGTGCAACACAGGTGTCAGGGAGAAACTCGCGGTTTGTAGCGCAAGATGCGGCTCGGAGAGTGTGGTGTGCAACGCAAGGTTTATGGGGTTTTTTGTGGTGCAGGCTGGGTGTGGCAGCGTGCAGGTAGAAAGGAAAGCTGTGTTTCGTAGCGCAGTTCTCGACGTTTTGATGCGGTGGAAGCTGCACTAGTGGCTAGTGTGGTGTGTAGTGCAAACTGCGTATATATCGGGGTAGAGTGTTGCACCACTCTGGTGCAAGGACGAGGCCGCGGGAAGAGAGGTGGGAGCCGTGGTCGGGACCGAAAACAAGTAAGACTAATCCGTGCTCTGAGTCGCAGCAAAAGGCTAAGAAGCCGATGTGCAAACCGCGCAGAGGTGACAGAAACCTGTGGTTGGAGCCGCGAACAGGTTAGGCAAAGCTCACGTTTTGGGTCGCAGCAAAAGGCTAGAAAGTCGATGTGAAGACTGCATGAAGTTGATGAAAACCCACGTTTTGGATCGCAGCAAAAGGCTAGAAAGCCGATGTGCAGACCGCGTGACGGTGACGAAAACCCGCATTTTGGATCGCAGCAAAAGGATAATAATCCAATGTGCAGACCGCGCTAAGGTGATGAACAACTGCGGTTTGGACCGCAATTATCAGTGAAAAACACGCGATTTTCTGCCCTACTGTAAACTGGTTGCAACCGTATAGGAAAACGCAAAAACCTAATGAACTAAGCAAGTAAAAACAGAAAATACGACAGCAAATGGAAATATCAATAAAACTAAACTTGTTGAAGAAGGGATTCCGACAGTGGAGTCGCCAAACTGTGGCTAGGGTTTTTTCCCCTGCCTGTGCAAGTGAGCACCTGTTAAGGATTATGGAATCCTTAGCAGCAGTGTTGAAGTAATTAAAAGTAAACTAAATACAAATGATGGAAGCAAATGACATTAAAGAGTAAATCTAAGTTTAAACGTGCGCATGAAACAAAATATAACTCAGAGCAACAAACGATATACTTGCGACAACTGTAAAATAAAGAATCTTTTTTTTTACTACGGGTAAGCAAAGGGCTTGCATAAAATATATTTACCTCAAAGATGAGGGTGGTGGAGTTCTTGTGGTGTGCTCCGGAGATCCTTAGTCTGGTACTCTTCTCTCCAATGCTTGGAAGGTGGCAAAAACTTTTGTCTCAACGGAGGCCAAAAGGCACAAAAAATGGATGGCTTAAGGATTTGAGAAAATTCAGCAGCATGAGGGTAGCGTAATTGTGGATTCTTAAATGAGGGCCCTCCACCCCATTTTATAAACATGGATTAGGGTTTTAGGGCTTTTTTAGGGTTTTTTCCCTATTTTCTCTTTTTTTTTAAATTTTCTTTTGGGTTTTATTCCCTATTTGTTTGATTTTGACCCTCTTTTGGGGTTTTAGTATGCTTTTGAGGAAATTTTTGGGTATTTTTAATATCCATTTGAGTTTTATGGGGTTTTGGAGGTGAGGTTGCTAGGAAATTTGGTCAATAGAGGAGTATGTCCAAATGGATGAGTTAGTGAGCACTTTTTTTGTGTTAACACCTTGAACCGTTTCCCGGTTCTATCTGGATCCCCCTGAGCTTGGTTCCAACATGCCATGAGAGATAGAGGCCCTAGGTCCATTGCTGATTCAAATTTGAGAATTTTTAGATGAGGCTGCCTCAGTTTCTTGGAGCATAATACTTTTCTTGGATTACCATAAGAGAATCATAATTACCAAGAATGATAGATGATACCCAAACTTGGGATCTACCCTGTTTAAGAAGAAGTCTTTTAATTAGGACTGTTGAAATAATTAGTTTCTTTAAATTAAATAATTTATAATTAAAAGATATTATTTAATTAAATATCTAGTCCTCTTAAACTAGGACTTTTCCAACTGTTTAACTATAAGTGATTTTGATTTATGCTCTCAATAATAATTATAATATCAATAATTATACTAACAATAATTATATTTCACTTAACTATTAATACACCATTTATAATATTAATTAATGCATAAATCATATATACTAATTATATTCCATAATTAAATAATGACACCGTTATTATTAAAGATCTTAATAATAATATTACCCTTGAGGCCTTTATACAAGTTAGTCATAAAAGACTACTCGTAATTATCTTTGATTTAGTTATGTGTCATCACATGACGCTTCTTTTCTCTTAACTTTTAAGGACAAGGTCCAATTCTTTGGATGGTCTTGGTCAGCTTGGTTAGGTACCTATAGTCTCTTTCTTGCATGTCAGATTCCCTCGTTTAACATGGTAGTTCCCGCAGTATTTGACGATAGATAAAAGATGAATCATTTAATTAAATCAAATAAATGTGATGAAAGAAAAGTGCTATTCAAGGTCTTTTAGACACAACACTTTGAGATTCAGTAACCCCGAGTGCTCTTCAGAGCCTTTTAACTCAACAATCTTATATGGGCGTTATGCTAGTGCAATTCCAGAGCCTCTGCTCAACACTAGTGCTAGAATGTGGTTGTGAGGCACATCTAGAATATTTGAGTTTCCTTGGATCCGGTATTCGTTTATCAAGCTTGGAGTGCTCCAGGGCTTAGGCCCAACACTCATTGTACGTCAGGTTTTACTTCCAATACATAAACATTCTTTTAGGTACATCGGGGCTTATGCCTAGTACGTAGGTTACATCTATGTTTCTGAGTCCACGCTCAACACACTCATAAGTCAAATCATGTAAAATCATAGCTCTGCACAGTAAGTAACAAAAGATCATCTCAGTATATTAGGGTTTGTACCCTTATCAATGTTGAAGAACATCATTAAAACATTGGGGCCTTCTCGCCCAGTATATACTCAAATAAGGAAGTCAGTCAAGGTCCATGCCCGATATGTCGATATATATATAAAAGAATAAATCATAGATGCTAGGGCTCATGCCCAATATTCAAAATAAACATAGGTGTTGGGGCCATGGCCCAATACAACAACAAAATAGTTAGTCCAAAATTTGGGATATTACATCCCTCCCTACTTAGAACAACACTGTCCTGGTGTTTCTAGGGATTAGTAATGAAGTCATGAAACAAGGCGGGGTATGCCTCTTTCATGGTGGCCTCATTCTCCCAAGTAGCCTCATCTGGTCCAAAGTGCCTCCATTTCACTTTCAGCTGAGTAATGGTCCTCCTCCTAAGCTGGACCTCTCTCTTGTCCAGAATGTGGAGTGGTTCTAGCATGAACTGCCCTTCAGGCTCCACCTGTAATAAGGACCAATCAATAACATGTTTAGTATCATATACATATTTATTTAATAGTGAGGCAAGAAAAACATTATGAAATTTTATATGAGCTGGTAAGGCTAACTCATAAGCTATTGGGCCCTTCTTGGCAAGTATTTCAAAAGGTCCACAAAATATTGGGGCTAGTTTCCCGCAACGTCCCAAGCTCAACGAGCTTTGTTTCGCTTTTATTTTTAGAAATACATGTTCGCCGACTTGGTAGTCTGTCTTTTCTTTTCTTGTCCACATAACTCTTTTGGAGGTCTTGTGCTTCTTTTAAGTTCAGTTGTACCTTGGAGACTAGCTCTTCCAAGTCCTTTAATAGGTCGGGTCCTAACATCAGTCTGTCTACTGGGCTGTCCCATGTCACGGGGGTCTGACATTTACTGCCGTAGAGTACTTCGAAAGGACTCATTTTGTCCTAGGTTTGGTAACTTTTGTTTTATGCAAACTCCGCGAGGTGCAAATAAGATTCACACTTGGTGGGGTTATTCATGACATACATCCTCAACATGTCCTCGAGGATCAAGTTTACTCATTTTGTTTGTCCGTCGGTCTGGGGGTGGTACGCAATACTGAATTGTAACTAGGCTTCCAGAGTGGAGAATATGCTCTCTAGAAGTTACTAGTGAACTTTGTGTCTCTATTGGAAATGATTGCTTCGGGTATCCTATGCAATTGAAAGATCTCTTTTAATAATATTTCCGCGATGTGAACTGCTTTGTAGGTAGATTTTACCGGTATAAAGTGGGCTGCTTTAGACAGCTTGTACCACTACAAAGATGGATTCGTTCAGTTTCTTACTCTTGGGTAAGCCTGTAATGAAGTCCATACTTATTACCTCCCATTTCCATTCCGGAATTGGTAAAGGTTGAAGTAATCTAGAGGGGTGTTGGTGTTCTTCTTTGACCAACTGGCACTCCTGACATTTTGCAATGAGCATTGTGATGTCATCTTTCAGCTTAGGCCAAACGTAATGTTTCTTTACGGTCGATATCATCTTTTGATATCCAGGGTGCCCTGAATAGGGTTTCTGGCAAAATTCGATGAGAATGTTTGATCTAATGTCTCCACTCTCTGGCACGTAAAGTCGGTCTTTCGACCACAATAGTCCCGATTTGTCTATCTTATATTCATTTTGCTGTCGAAAAATTTTGTCTTCCTGGATCTGTGCAAGGATTTTTGTATAATAATAGTCACTCTTACATGCCATTCAAATTATGTGGTGTAATTCTGAGTCGGTTTGGCTCACCGTGACCTCGTAAAGCATATGTGTGCGACGGCTCAAGTCATCCGCAATCTTGTTTTCCTTGCCTTTTATATGCTTTAATTCAAAATGGTATTTACTAAGGAAGGATGACCACCTAGCCTGCCTGGAATTTAGGTCGGGTTGGTCAAAAAGTTATTTCAGGATCATGTCATCAGTCATCAATAGGAATTTCTTTCCCATGAGATAATGTCGCCACAACTTCAGAGCATGGATGATGGCAGCTAGTTCGAGGTCATGCGTAGGGTAGTTCTGTTCATGTTCTTTTAGTTTCCTCGATTCGTAGCATATGGAAAAATTGTCTTTGCATAAGGACTCCCCCGAGTCTTTCCTTGCTTGCATCCGTGCAAACGATGAAGTCCCCATTGGGATCTGCGATACGCAGAATTGGTGCATTAATCAGTAGTTGCTTCAGCTTTTGAAAGATTTCTTCGCACTTATCCGTCCCGATAAACTTGTTTTCCTTTTTATACAAGGCAGTCATGGGACATGCAATCCGTGAAAAGTTCTCAATGAACTTTCGGTAGTATCTTATATCGAATACACAAGTAGGTGTGGGCCATTCTTCAATAACTTTGACCTTTTCGGGGCTGATGGCTATTCCCTTCTCGGAGATGATATGTCCTAAGTATTGAATCTGGGGTCTGTAGAAATCACAATTACTTAACTTGGTGTAAAGCTGGTGTTCCCTTAGTATCCGGAAAACAATTCGGAGGTGCTCCTCATGTTCTACTATGTTCTTGGAGTAGATCAAAATGTTGTCAATAAATATTAGAAGGAATTTATCAAGGTATTTACTAAAGATACTGTTCATCATGCATATAAAGTTGGCCGGTATGTTCATCAACCCAAACGACATCACTACGAACTCGTAGTGGCCGTAACAGGTTCAGAATGCGGTTTTATTGATATCCTCATCATGGATCCTCACCTGATGGTATCCGGATCGTAAGTCGATCTTTGAGAAGATATTTGCCCCTCCGACTTGGTCAAACAAGTCGTCGATCCTAGGGAGTGGGTAGCGGTTCCTAATGGTCATCTTGTTGAGTTGGCGGTAATCGATGCACATCCACATCGTTCTATCTTTCTTCTTGACGAAGTGTATTGGTATGCCCCAAGGGGACACACTTGGTCGAATGTACCCTTTGTCTATTAATTCTTGTAACTGAAGCTTGAGCTCCACCAATTCTGGTGTGCTCATGCGGTACGGGGCTTTAGAAGCTGGTACTTACCCAGGTGTTAGCTCGATGGAAAAATCTAAGTCTCGTTTGGGTGGTAATCCTGGTATTTCCTCAGGAAATACATCCTTGAATTCCACAAGGACTAGGAAGTCTTCGATCTTTTGTTCCCTATTAGTTTCTATGTTTTGGATATTGACGGCAAAGAGTTTGCAACCTTTTCAGATACATTTCTTTGCTTGTAAGGCAGATATCTATTGTACTAACACTTTCTTAGGAATACCTTGAATCGTCTTCTGACTCCCTTAGTCATCCCTGTAGAATAAGGATTTGTTTAAGCAGTCTAGTAGGAAATGTTGTTCTTTTAACCAATCCATGCCGATGAGTACATTGTACGACCCTAGGGGTAGAAAGTTTAATTCTAACTTAGTTTGGAACCCATTTAATTCTATCTCACAAGTATTAACTAACTCGGAGACCTTTCGTTTGGTATCGGTGGCTAGTTGTACCAACCATGGTTTCTCATGAGGTTCTTGGTTCAACTTACAAGTGTCCACTAACTTACGGGAGATATAACTTCGGCAAGCATCGGGATCTATTAAAAATTAAATGGCAGTGTTAGAAATATTACCCTCAAATTCCACCATGGTGGCTTTGTGATCTTCTTGTTGGCCAAAGAGAGCGGCATAAATCCTTCGTGTCTTTTCTATGTCTCCGACGGTAGGCTCCGCTTGGACGTTGTGTAACACTCCATCTGTTTTGCTAGGGCAGTCTCTGTAGTAGTGTGGCCCTTGGAATTTCCAACAAGAAATAGTTGGTGGGACAACTTTTGTCCCTTTGTTGAAAGTTGGCCTGTTGATAGGTGGTGGGGGTGCACTTGGCCATGTTTGAGGAAGGCTGAAGCCTCTATTGGGAAGAAAACTATTGTTATGCTTCCGGTAAGGTGGAGGTATAAAACCTGGCCTGCGGTTGTCCGAGAAGGTTCTGAACCTATCTATATTTCTGTTGATGTTGTCATTTTTTGGCTATCCATGTTCATAACATAGTCTTGCTTTATGTAAGGTCACATCAAGGGTTTTGGGCATGTCAAACTCTATCCTTTCTCTAAAGTTTGGTGGCAACCCTCCCAAGAATTGTTGTATTTTGACCTTCTTGTCATGAATGTATGGCACATAGTGCAGCAAGTCTAAGAATCAGTTTATGAATGCTTCCATAGTCAGGGAGCCCATTTTTAACTCGTGAAATTCTTTAATTTTCTTGTCAAAGAATATTTCGCACATATATTTGTCCTGGAATATTCTGTTGAAAGTATCCCAAGTTATATGTCTCAGTTCATGTCCTGTGGTGTGTTTCAAGTCCCACCACCATCTAACAGCTTTACCATTTAGGTTGTATATGGCTAGTCAGGCTTGCATTTCATTGGAGTAATTATGAACTTTGAAGTGTTTATTCATCTCTAGCAGCCACTCCTCAGCATTTTCCCCAGATTTAATCTCTCTATCATAGGTTGGGGCCTTTATATTTCTGAATTCCCCTTGCAAACTGTCGTCACTTTTTCTCCTTTTCTTCCAAGGAGGTGGTGAACCTTTATCGTTGGAAGAGCTCTTACAGTCTTCTTTCATTGATTCAGGTATGTTTTCACCTTGTTCCTCTCCCTTAGGACTGGAAATTTTTTTCGGGTGACTATTTCCCTTATTAAAAGTGTTGACTGAGAGTGTGGGTTGTATGTGGGGTTTTGCCCCTGTTAAAGTTTGAAGCAAAGCATCATTTATAGCTTGCTTCTCTATTCTTTCCTGTATGTTTTCATCCTGAAAACTTTGTTATTCGGCCTGTAGATTTTGCATGGATTTCATTAAATCCGAGTTGAGTTCTACCACAATTTCTTACTCTCGTGGTGGGGAGTTCATATTTCCATGTATGCTGCTGCTCCCTTCTGCATTCATTTTTAGACACTGACTATACCTGCAGTGTTTATATAAGCGTCAAGAACAGAAAATATGTTAGTTAAAATGATAATAAAAAAAATTTTGAAGGTATGTTTCTATTTACTATGTATCTGTAGCAGATGTTTGTAATGAGACCAATAGGTCACTTAGTTTTGTAACTAAGATCTGATACCACTTGCAATGTCCCTAAAAATAGTAAAAATTTTAAAAAAATTCGATACTAAATTAAATTGGTAAAGATATGAAGAATATTAAATTAACTTCAACACTGATAAGTACCTACTGCACTGGTATTTGATTTATACTCTTTGAAGTGTCTTAGTTTCATAAGTATCATGGTTTGCTCATTATAATTGTACACCTTTGCCGAAGTGTTTTAAAATGATTAGATGTATGAACTGTCGCATGTGTACGAATATATTGAATGTAATAATGTGAATCTCCTTCTTACGGCTGTAAGGGTTTGTATGCATGTGTATTAACATTTTAACTGGTAATTCAAGTGGAATGGATATTTTATTGGTGGCGGTTGAGGCCCATGGTGTGATGCTTGGTCTTTTCAAAGGGAAAGGTACCCTGGAAAGGATGCCGAGAGGTAGGAGTAAGAAAATGGAGACACCTGACTTACTTAGCGATTTTGCTAATGCATCCACTTTATTACTGGTTTGCAGGTGTACATATGGAGGTGCTTACCTATGGTGTTCAGTTCTCAAATCCCGCACTTACTTAAGAGTAAATTTTGTAACATTTGGAGGTTATCACCTTGATTTTCTTTGTTGGAAGTTAAGGTCCTTGTTGAGGTTCTCAAAACTTATTTCCCTTGTCGTTATTTGTTTTCCTTACACACTATTTGGGGTCTTTGTAACATACATTGCGTTTTCAATTAATTCATGGGTCGTGAATGCCCCCACTGCTATAGAGATCGCGGCTTGTATCGAATATATGGGTTGGTGGTGGCATTTAAAGCAATTCTACGATAGCACATGACCAACGTTTCCATCTAAGAAAGGGGTTTGTTCTTGGGTTCTACACCATCGAGGGTTTAAACTTTCATGGTTCATTTTCCTCTGTCTATTTCTTGGAAGCGTTTGAGGGTTTAGAGTCTTGAATTGAGCTTGGCTCATGGTCAGCCCATCACAAAGGTTTCATATGCAGCAATGGCGATAGATGAAGGTAATATCATCCTCATTTTCCTTGCAAATTTTAAATTGATAGAAACGATAATGAACTTGATTCTGATTGGTATGTTTACTTGCTTGATAGGTAAGTTGTTTGGCCTGCTTCGTCTACGTGGTTACTGGTTGATGATCAAGACTTAGACTTGGAGGCGTTGGAATTTGGTAAGTTCAGTGTCCACATTTACTTATCTCCTCCTCTCGCCTCTGTGGTGTGTTTTGCGTTTTCTATGAGTAACCTTGTGAACTCGGTTGGGGTTTACTGCGATAAGTTTTTAGTTCATGGAAGTTTCCGTTGGCTAGATTGTTGTAAAAAGATGTATTTATTGGTTTTATGTTTAATGGCCCTGGAGGGATTTGGCCATTTGGCTCACTATTAAACCCTGTATTTTTGTAATGATAATACTCAATGTAAAGACTGAGATTTTTGTGCTTGCGTAATTTGTTTATAAAAATAAACCATGGATTTCAAGAATGGAGAGTATGGATTTATCCTTTGGTCTCTGCATTCTCTTATGGTAATGATAGTTCTCAATTTTGGTGTTTTCTATCATCGCCTCTGTCCTGGTAATTTGTTCGTTGTATGATTATGAAAGAGGAAAAGATCGTGCTCTTATTTTACTTGTAGTTTCTGTAGACATAGGTCCCCTCTAACTGAGAAGTGTGGTTTCTATGAACTTCTGTGAGATCTTGAACCTGCAGCTAATCTCTATGTGTTCTTTCTAATGGCTTGCGTTGTTATTGTTATGATTTATCTGTCATAAGGTGTGAATGTAATGATGGAGAGAGAATCGTAACCCTCATGAGACTTTAGTTATGAACCTGAGATGTAAATATTCTAGTTTTGTGTCTTTAGGTTTTTGCAAAAGCTAGACAGGTTTTCAAAGAAGTAAAATGTAGGGATTCGATCCCATGACCTGCGTTTGTGTTTGAGTCTCGTATGTATACTATTGATAATGCTATTCGAAATGTTTGATGGATAGTGGGTTTGGTTCTTGAAAATGTATGCCATAAATGCGTTTTAGTTTCCTAATCCAAAGTAATGATGTCTGCATTTTCAAAGAAAGATGTGATACCCTAGCTGAGTATTTCCATGGACTGGGTTCTGTGTGGTTTCGACTATGCTGTGGCGATTGGAATTTCAATGTTATTTTGATTAGAATCATTCTCCTCACCTGCGTTTTCAATTTAATAAAAGAAAGGTTTCTTGTACCATGTAGATACTTTTCTGACTGTGGTGCTTTCGTGGTAGGGGTTGACTGATGCGTTGGTAATGAAAAAGCTTTGAGAACATACTGTAACTTGCTTTTACTGCTTAGTACTATAATTTTGATATTAGTTTTGGGTAGCTGTCAGTCAAATTGATGATGTGTAAGTTCTACTTTTTGATCGTAATAGAAGAAGGTAATAATTGTCTTTAACTTGAATCTCCAAAACTTGATGCATGAATAACTTGGTATTTTCGAAATCTGAACTCGTTTTCGTGTAAGGGTTAGTAGTTTCAAAATAATCTTAGCCATTTTTGAGATACGTTGATGTTTTAAACCTGAGAGAGGGTTTTATTAGAAATAATTATAAACATTAATATGAATAGAATTCCTATTCTAGCTATACGAATATTAAGAAAAGAAAACACAAAAGCCAAACACTATTTAAAAAAAGGGAGAATATATATGTAAATATAATAATTCTTCCCGGAAGGAGTGATCTAAGTTTATTTAAATTATCAAGAACAAATTTCTAGGTTGTGTATTTGCTAGGATTCCTAGCATAGGATAGCTTGGCTAGGCCTGATAGACATTCTGCTGATCATAGCTTCTAAAGTTACATAATCCTAGTTTACAGTGTTTTTGTTCCTATCTTAAATCTATATTTAAACAATTTAGGATAATAGAGAAAGGATCAAAGGGGTTGGGGTAGCATCTTGTGTTAAATATTTAACCTCTATTATAACTTGAAATGGAATATTTAGGATTTGTACTTGGTTACTTTGTAACTTGCTCCTTCCTGTAGTAACTTGCACACAAACAATAATTAGTGTAGAGACTTCTGAGCTTAGCTAACCTGCTAGAAAGACTCCTTACCTGGATAGCTTTGGGACTACCATGTTCCTCCCAACCTTGACCCTTGAACCGTTTCCTGGTTCTATATGGATCCACCAGAGCTTGGTTCCAAGATGCAATGAGAGATAGAGGCCCTAGGTCCACTGCTGATTCAGATATGAGAATTTTTAGATGAGGCTACTTTAGTTTCTTGGAGCATAATACTTTTCTTGGATTACAATAAGAGAATGATAACGACCAAGAATGATAGATAAACCCAAACTTGGGATCTTCCCTCTTTGAGTAGGGAAGTCTTTTCATTAGGACTGTTGAAAAAATTAGTTTCTTGAAATTAAAAAATTTATAATTAAAAGATATTATTTAATTAAATATCTAGTCCTCTTTAACTAGGACTTTTCCAACTATTTAACTATAAGTGATTTTGATTTATGCTCTCAATAATAATTATAATAGCAATAATTATACTAACAATAATTATATTTCAGTTAACTATTAATACACCATTTATAATATTAATTAACACATAAATCATATATAGTAATTATATTCCATAATTAAATAATGACACCATTATTATTAAAGCTCTTAATAATAATATTAGCCTTGAGGCCTTTATACAAGTTAGTCATAAAAGACTACTGGTAATTATCTTTTATTTAGTTATGTGTCATCACATGACACTTCGTTTCTCTTAACTTTAAGGACAAGGTCCAATTCTTTGGATGGTCTTGGTAAGCTTGGTTAGGTACCTCTAGTATCTCTCTTACATGTCAGATTCCCTCGTTTAACATGGTAGTTCCGGCAGTATTTGATCATAGAGAAAAGATGAATCATTTAATTAAATCAAATAAATGTGATGAAAGAACAGTGCTATTTAGAGTCATTTAGAATCAACACTTTGAGATTCAGTAACCCCGAGTGCTCTTCAGAGCCTTTTAACTCAACACTCTCACATGGGCGTTACGCTAGTGCAATTCCAGAGCCTCTGCTCAACACTAGTGCTAGAATGTGGTTGTGAGGCACATCTAGAATATTTGAGTTTCCTTGAATCCAGTATTCATTTATCAAGCTTGGAGGGATCCAGGGCTTAGGCCCAATGCTCATTTTACCTCAGGGATTACTCCTAGTACACAAACATTCTTCTAGGTACATCGGGGCTTATGCCCAGTACGTAGGTTACATGTGTGTTTCTGAGTCCACGCTCAACACACTCATAAGTCAAATCATGTAAAATCATAGCTCTTCACAGTATGTAACAAAAGATCATCTCAGTATATTTGGGGTTGTACCCTTATCAAAGTTGAAGAACATCATTAAAACATTGTGGCCTTCTCGCCCAATATATACTCAAATAAAGAAGTCAGTCAGGGTCGATGCCCGATATGTCGATATATATATATAAAAGAATAAATCATAGGTGCTAGGTATCATGCCCAATACTCAAAATAAACATAGGTGTTGGGGCCGTGGCCCAATATAACAACAAAATAGTTAGTCCAAAATTCGGGATATTACATCCCTCCCCACTTAGAACAACACCGTCCCGGTGTTTCTAGGGACTAGGAATGAAGTGATGAAACAAGGTGGGGTATGCCTCTTTCATGGTGGCTGCATTCTCCCAAGTAGCCTCATCTGGTCCAAAGTGGATCCATTGCACTTTCAGCTGAGTAATGGTCCTCCTAAGCTGGACCTTTCTCTTTTCCAGAATGTGGAGTGGTTCTGGCATGAGATCCTCTTCAGGCTCCACCTATAATAAGGACCAATCAATAACACGTTTAGTATCGTATACATATTTCTTTAATAGTGAGGCAAGAGAAACATTATGAACTTTTGTATGAGCTGGTAAGGCTAACTCATAAGCTACTGGTCCCTTCTTGGCTAGTTTTTCAAAAGGTCCACAAAATATTGGGGCTAGTTTCCCGCAACATCCCAAGCTCAATGAGCTTCGTTTCGCTTTTATTTTTAGAAACACATGTTTGCTGACCTGGTAGTCTTTGTCTTTTCTTTTCTTGTCCGCATAACTCTTTTGGCGGTCTTGTGCTTCTTTTAAGTTCAATTGTACCTTGGAGACTAGCTGCTCCAAGTCCTTTAATAGGTCGGGTCCTAACATCAGTCTGTCTATTGGACTGTCCCAAGTCACGGGGGTCCGACATTTCCTACCGTAGAGTACTTCGAAAGAACTCATTTTGGCCTAGGTTTGGTAACCGTTGTTGTATGCAAACTCCGCGAGGTCTAAATAATCTTCCCACTTGGTGGGGTTGTTCATGACATACATCCTCAACATGTCCTCGAGGATCTGGTTTACTTATTCTGTTTGTCTATTGGTCTGGGGGTGGTACGCGGTACTAAATTGTAACTAGGTTTCCAGTCTGGACAACAATGCTCTCCAGAAGTTACTAGTGAACTTTGTGTCTCGATCGGAAATGATTGTTTCGGTTATCCCGTGCAATCGAAAGATCTCTTTTAAGAATATTTTCGTGATGTGAACTGCTTTGTAGGTAGATTTTACCGTTATAAAGTGGGCTTCTTTATACAGCTTGTCTACCACTACAAAGATGGAGTTGTTCAATTTCTTACTCTTGGGTAAGCCTGTAATGAAGTCCATACTTATTACCTCCCATTTCCATTCCGGAATGGGTAAAGGTTGAAGTAATCTAGAGGGGTGTTCGTGTTCTGCTTTGACCAACTAGCACTCCTAACATTTTGCGATGAACATTGCAATGTCAACTTTCAACTTAGGCCAAAAGTAATGTGTCTTTACGGTCGATATCATCTTTTGGTATCCAGGGTGCCCTGAATAGGGTTTCTGGTGAAATTCGGTGAGAATGTTTGATCTAATGTCTCCACTCTTGGGACGTAAAGTTGGTCTTTCGACCACAGTAGTCCCGATTCATCTATCTTATATTCTTTTTGCTATTGCAAAAGCTTGTCATCCTAGATCTGTGCAAGGATTTCCGTATAATAATGGTCACTCTTACATTCCATTCAAATTCTGTGGTGTAAGTCTGAGTCGGTTTGGCTCAATGACCTCGTAAAGCATATGTGCTCGACGGCTCAAGTCATCCGCAAGCTTGTTTTCCTTTCCTTCTATATGCTTTAGTTGAAAATGGTATTCACTAAGGAAGGCTAACCACCTATCCTGCCTGGCATTTAGGTCAGGTTGGTCAAAAAGGTATTTCAAGCTCATGTTATCAGTCATCAATAGGAATTTCTTTCCCATGAGATAATGTCGCCAAATCTTCAGAGCATGGATGATGGCGGCTAGTTCGAGGTCATGTGTAGGGTTGTTCTACTCATGTTCTTTTAGTTTCCTCGATTCGTAGCATATGACAAAATTGTCTTTGCATAAGGACTCCCCCGAGTACTTCCTTTCTTGCATCCATGCAAACGACGAAGTCCCCATTGGGATCCGCGATACACAAAATTGGTGCACTAATCAGTAGTTGCTTCATCTTTTGAAATATTTCTTCGCACTTATCCATCCACATAAACTTGTTTCCCTTTTTCTGCAAGGCGGTTAGGGGACATGCAATCCGTGAAAAGTTCTCAATGAACTTTCGGTAGTAGCCGACTAATCCCAAGAACAATCTTATATCGAATACGCAAGTAGGTGTGGGCCATTCTTCGATAACTTTGAGCTTTTCAGAGTCGATGGCTCTTCCCTTCTCGGAGATGATATGTCCTAAGTATTGAATCTGGGGTCTATAGAAATCGCACTTACTAAACTTGGCGTAAAGCTGGTGTTCCCTTAGTATCCGTAAAACAATTCGGAGGTGCTCCTCATGTTCTACTACGTTCTTGGAGTAGATCAAAATGTCATCAGTAAAGACTAGGATGAATTTATCGAGGTATTTACTAAAGATACTATTCATCATGCACATAAAGTTGGCCGGTCCATTCATCAACCCAAAGGGCATAATTATGAACTTGTAGTGGCCGTAACGGGTTTAGAATGCGGTTTTATTGATATCCTCATCACGGATCCTCACCTAATGGTATCTAGATCGTAAGTCGATCTTTGAGAAGATCTTTCCCCTTCCGACTTGGTCAAACAAGTCGTCGATCCTAGGGAGTGGGTAGCAGTTCTTAATGTTCATCTTGCTGAGTTGGCGGTAATCGATGCACATCCGCATCATTCCGTCTTTCTTCTTGACAAAGATTATTGGTGCGCCCCAAGGGGACACCCTTGGTCGAGTGTACCCTTTGTCTATTAATTCTTGTAACTGAAGCTTCAGCTCCACCAATTTTGGTGTGCTCATGCGGTACGAGGATTTAGAAGTTGGTACTGACCCAGTGGTTAGCTCGATGGAAAAATCAAAATCGTTTGGGTTGTAATCCCGGTATTTCCTCGGGAAATACATCCTTGAATTCCACGAGGACTGGGAAGTCTTCGATCTTTTGTTCCCTATCATTTTCTATGTTTTGGATATTGGCGATTGAGAGTTTGCAACCTTTTCTGATACATTTATTTGCTTGTAAGGCAGAGATCTATCATACCGACACTTTCTTAGGGATACCCTGAATCATCTTTTAAATCCCTTGGTCATCCCTGGAAAGTAAGGATTTGTTTAAGTAGTCTAGTAGGACATGGTGTTCTTCTAACCAATCCATGCCGATGAGTACATCGTACGACCCTAGGGGTAGAATGTTTAATTCTAACTTAGTTTGGAACCCGTTTAAGTCTATCGCACAAGTCTTAACTAACTCGGAGACCTTTCATTTGGTACCACTGGCTAGTTGTACCAGCCATGGTTTCTTGTGAGGTTCTTGGTTCAACTTACAAGTGTCCACTAACTTAGGGGAGATATAACTTCGGCAAGTGCCGGAATCTATTAAAACTGAAACGACAGTGTTAGAAATATTACCCTCTAATTCCACCATGGTGGCTTGGTGATCTGCCTATTGGCCATCGAGAGCGGCATAAATCGTTGGTGTCTTTTCCATCTCTCCTACGGTAGGTTCCGCTTGGACGTTGTGTAACACTCCATCCGTTTTGCTGGGGCGGTCTCTGTAGTAGTGTGGCCCTTGGCATTTCCAACAAGAAACAGTTGGTGGGACAACTTTTGTCCCTTTGTTGAAAGCTGGCATGTTGATAGGTGGTGGGGGTGCACTTGGCCATGTTTGAGGTCAGTTGAAGACTCTATTGGGAGAAAAACTGTTGTTATGCTTCCGGTAAGGTGGAGGTATAAAACCTGTCCTGCGGTTGTCCAAGAAGGTTCTGAACATATCTCTATTTCTGTTGATGTTGTCATTCCTTGGCTGTCCGTGTTCGTAACACAGTCTTGCTTTATGTAAGGTCACATCAAGGGTTTTGGTCATGCCAAACTCTATCTTTTCTCTAAAGTTTGGTGGCATCCCTCCCAAGAATTGTTATATTTTGACCCTTTTTTTTTTAATGTATGGCACATAGTGCATCAAGTCTAAGAATCGCTTTATGAATGCTTCCATAGTTAGGGAGCCCATTTTTAACTCATGAAATTGCTTAATTTTCTTGTCAAATAATCTTTTCGACATATATTTGTCTTGGAATATTCTGTTGAAAGTATCCGAAGTTATGTCTCTCAGTTCGTGTCTTATGGTGTGTTTGAAGTCCCATCACCATCTGGCAGGTTTACCATTCAGGTTGTATATGGCTAGTTGGGTTTGCATTTCACTAGAGTAATTATGAACTTTGAAGTATGTATTCATCCCTAGCAGCCACTCCTCAGCATTTTCCCCAGAGTTAATCTCTCCGTCATAGGTTGGGGCCTTTATCTTTTTTAATTCCCCTTGCAGACTGTCGTCACTTTTCCTCCTTTTCTTTCATGGAGGTGGTGAACCTTTATCATTGGAAGAGCTCTGACAGTTCTCTTCCATTGATTCAGGTATGTTTTCACCTTGTTCCTCTCCCTTAGGACTGGCAGTTTTCTTTGGGTGATTGTTTCCCTTCTTAAAAATGTTGACTGAGAGTGTGGGATGTATGTGGGGTTTTACCCCTTTTAAAGTCTGAAGCAAAGCTTCATTTATAGCTTGATGCTTTCTTCTTTCCTGCATGTTTTCATGCCAGAAACTTTGGATTTCAACCTGTAGATTTTGCATAGATTTCATTAAATCCGAGTTTAGTTCCACCACAATTTCTTGCTCTCGTGGTGGGCAGTTCAGATTTCCATGTATGTTGCTGCCCCCTTCTGCATTCATTTTTAGACAGTGACTGTACCTGTAGGGTTTATATAAGTGTCAAGAACATAAAATATGTTAGTTAAAATGAAAATAAAATAAAATTTATGAAGGTTACATTTTTGTTTACTCTGTATCTGCAGCGGATGTTTGTAATGAGCCCAATAGGTCACTTAGTTTTGTAACTGAGTTCTGATACCACTTGTAATGTCCCTAAAAATAGTAAAACTTTAAAAATTGTCCGATACTAAACTAAACTGGTAAAGATATAAAAAATAGTAAATTAACTTCAGCACTGATAAGTACCTACTGCACTGGTATTTGATTTCTACTCTTTGAAGTGTCTTAGCTTCATAAGTATCATGGTTTGCTGATTATAAATTGTACACCTTTGTGGAAGTGTTTTAAAATGATTAGATGTATGAACTGTCGCATGTGTACGAATGTATTGAATGTAATAATGTGAATCTCCTTCTTATGGCTGTAAGGGTTTGTATGCATGTGTATTCAAATTTAACTGGTAATTCAGGTGGAATGGATATTTTATTGGTGGCGGTTGAGGCCCATCGTGTGATGCTTGGTCTTTTCAAAGGGCAAGGTACCCTAGCAGGGCTGCCGAGAGGTAGGGGTAAGAAAATGGAGACACCTGACTTACTTAGCAATTTCGCTTATGCATCCACTTTATTCCTGGTTTGCAAGTGTACTTATGGAGGTGCTTACCTATGGTGTTCAGTTCGTAAGTCCTGCACTTAGTTAATACTAAAGTTTGTAATGTTCGGAGCTTATCACCTTGATTTTCTTTGTTGGAAGTTAAGGTCCTTGTTGAGGTTCTCAAAACTTATTTCCCTTGTCGTTATTTGTTGGCCTTACACACTATTTGGGGTCTTCCTAACATACATTGCATTTTCAATTAATTCATGGGTCGTGAATGCCTCCACTACTATAGAGATCGCGCATTGTATCGAATATATGGGATTGGTGGTGGAATTTAAAGCAATTCTACGATAACACATGGCCAACGTTGCCATCTAAGCAAGGGGTTTGTTCTTGGGTTCTATATAATCAAGGGTTTCAATTTTCATAGTTAATTTGCCTCTTTCTGTTTCTTGGAAGTGTCTGAGGGTTTAGAGTCTTGACCTGAGCTTGGTTCATGGTCAGCCCACCACGAAGGTTTCGTATGGAGCAATGGAGATATATGAAGGTAATATCATCCTCGTTTTCCTTGCAAATTTTAAATTGATAGAAACGATAATGAACTCGATTATGACTGGTATGTTTACTTTCTTGACAGGTAAGTTGTTTGGCTTGCTTCGTCTGCGTGGTTACTGGTTGATGATCAAGACTTAGACTTGGAGGCATTGGTATTTGGTAAGTTTAGTGTCCACATTTACTTATCTCCTCCTCTCGCCTCTGTGGAGTGTTTTTCATTTTCTATGAGGAACATTGTGAACTCGATTGCGGTTTACTACGATATGTTTTGAGTTCCTGGAAGTCGTCATTGGTTGGACTGTTGTAAAAAGATGTATCTATTGGTTTTCTGTTTAATGGACCTGGAGGGATTTCACCATTTGGCTCACTATTAAACCCTATATTTTTGTAATGATAATACTCAATGTAAATACTGAGATTTTTGTGCTTGTGTAATTTGTTTATAAAAATAAACCATGGATTTCAAGAATGGAGAGTATGGCTTTACCCTTTGGTCTCTGCGTTTTCTTATGGTAATGATAGTTCTCGATTTTGGTGTTTTCTATTGTCGCCTCTATCCTCGAAATTTGTTGGTTGTATGATTATTAAAGAGGAAAAGATCATTCTCTTATTTTACTTGCATTTTCTGTAGGCAGAGGTCCCCTCTGACTGAGAAGTGTGGTTTCTATGAACTTCTGTGAGATCCTGAACCTATGGATAATCTCTATGTGTTCTTTGTAATGGATTTTTTGTTATTGTTATGATTTAGATGTCATAAGGTGTGAATGTAATGATTGAGAGAGAATCGTAACCCTCATGAGACTTTATTTATGAACCTGAGATGGAAATATTCTAGTCCTGTGTCTCTGGGTTTTTGCAAAAGCTAGACATGTTTTTAAAGAAGTAAAATGTAGGGATTCAATCCCATGACCTGTGTTTGTGTTTGAGTCTCGTATGTATACTATTGATAATGTTATTCGAAATGTTTGCTGGATAGTGGGTTTGGTTCTTCAAAATGTATGCCCTAAATGCGTTTTGGTTTTCTAATCCAAAGTAATGATCTCTGCATTTTCAAAGAAAGATGTGAGACCCTAGCTGAGTATTTCAATGGACTGGGTTCTGTGTGGTTTCGGCTATGATGTGGCAATTTGAATTTCAATGTTATGTTGATGACAATTTTTCTCCTGACCTCCGCTTTCAATTTAATAAGAGAAAGGTTGCCTGTGCCATGTAGATACTTTTCCGATTGTGGTGCTCTCGTGGTAGGGGTTGACTGATGCGTTGATAATGAAAAAGATCTGAGAACATTCTGAAACTTGCTTTTACTACTTGGTACTGTAATTCCGATATTATTTTTGGGTAGCTGTCGGTCAAATTGATGATGTGTAAGTTCTACGTTTTGATTGTAATTGTAGAAGGTAAAAACCGTGTTTAACTTGATTCTCCAAAACTTGATGCATGAATTACTTGGTATTTTCGAAATCTGAACTCGTTTTCCTGTAAGGGTTAGTAGTTTCAAAATAATCTTAGCCAATTTTGAGATATGTTGATGTTTTAAACCTAAGAGAGGGTTTTAGTAGAAATAAATATAAACATTAATATGAACAACATTCCTATTCTAGCTATACGAATATTAAGAAAAGCAAACACAAAAACCAAACACTATTTCAGAAATGGGAGAATATATATGTAAACATAATAATTCTGCCCTGAATAAGCGATCTAAGTTGATTTAAATTATCAAGAACAGATTTCTAGGTTGTGGATTTCCTAGGATGTCTAGGACATGATATCTTGGCTAGGCCCGCTAGACATTCCGCTGATCATAGCGTCTAAAGTTACGTAATCCTAGTTTAGAGTGTTTTTGTTCCTATCAGAAATCTATATTTAAACGATTCAGGATAATAGAGAAAGGACCAAAGTTGCTGGGGTAGCATCTTGTGTTAAATATTTAACCTCTATTATAACTTGAAATGGAATATTTAGGATTTGTACCTGGTTACTTTGTAACTTGCTCCTTCCTATAGTAACCTACACACTCAAACAATAATTTGTGTAGAGTCTTCTGAGCTTAGCTGACCTATTAGAAAGACTCCTTAGCTAGATAACTTTGGGACTACCATGTTCCTCCCAACCTTGACCCTTGAACTGTTTCCTGGTTCTATCTGGATCCCCCCGAGCTTGGTTCCAACATGCAATGAGAGATAGAGGCCGTAGGTCCACTACTGATTCACATCTCAGAATGTTTTGATGAGGATGCTTCAGTTTCTTGGAGCAAAATACTTTTCTTGGATTACCATAAGAGAATGATAGTGACCAAGAATGAAAGATGATCCCCGAACTTCGGATCTGCCCTCTTTAAGTAGGGAAATATTTTAATTAGGATTGTTGAAATAATTAGTTTCTTTAAATTAAATAATTTATAATTAAAAGATATTATTTAATTAAATATCTAGTCCTCTTGAACTAGGACTTTTCCAACTGTTTAACTATAAGTGATTTTGATTTGTGCTCTCAATAATAATTATAATAACAATAATTGTATTTCACTTAACTATTAATACACCATTTATAATATTAATTAATGCATAAATCATATATACTAATTATATTCCATAATTAAATAATGACACCATTATTATTGAAGATCTTAATAATAATATTAGCCTTGAGGCCTTTATACAAGTTAGTCATAAAAGACTACTTGTAATTATCTTTTATTTAGTTATGTGTCATCACATGACACTTCTTTTCTCTTAGCTTTTAAGTACAAGGTCCAATTCTTTGGATGGTCTTGGTCATTTTGGTTATGTACCTCTAGTCTCTCTCTTGCATGTCAAATTCCCTCATTTAACATGGTAGTTCCTGCAGTATTTTATGATAAATAAAAGATGAATCATTTAATTAAATCAAATAAATGTGACGAAAGAAAAGTGCTATTCTGATTCTTTTAGACTCAACACTTTGAGATTCAGTAACCCCGAGTGCTCTTCAGATCCTTTTAACTCAACAATATCACATGGGTGTTACACTAGTGCAATTCCAGAGCCTCTGCTCAACACTAATTCTAGAATGTGGTTGTGAGGCACATCTAGAATATTTCAGTTGCCTCGGATCCGGTATTCGTTTATCAAGCTTGGAGTGCTCCAGGGCTTAGGCCCAACACTCAATGTACCTCAAGTCTTACGCCCAGTACATAAACATTCTTCTAGGTACATCGGTGCTTATGCCCAGTACATAAACATTCTTCTAGGTACATCGGTGCTTATGCCCAGTACATAGGTTACATGTTTGTTTCTGAGTCCACGCTCAACACACTCATAAGTCAAATCATGTAAAATCATAGCTTTGCACAGTAAGTAACAAAATAACATCTCAATATATTAGGGTTTGTACCCTTATCAAAGCTGAAGAACATCATTAAAACATTGGGGCCTTCTCGCCCAATATATACTCAAATAAAGAAGTGAGACACGGTCCATGTTCGATAGGTCGATATATATATAAAAGAATAAATTATAGGTGTTAGGGCTCATGCCCAATACTCAAAATAAACATAGGTGCTGGGGTCGTGGCCCAATATAACAACAAAATAGTTAGTCCAAAATTTGGGATATTACAGAGAGATATTCACTAAAATTGACTTAAGGTCTGGATATCATCAAGTTAGAATAAGGGAAGAAGACATTTTCAAAACTGCTTTCAGAACTCGTTATGGACACTACGAGTTCGTAGTTATGCCGTTTGGGCTAACTAACGCACCGACAATCTTGATGTGTTTAATGAATAACGTTCTGCATAAGTACATAGATAAGTTTGTAATGGTGTTCATTGATGATATTCTAATTTATTCAAAAACTAGAGAAGAGGACGATGAACACTTAAGAATAATTCTGCAAGTTTTAAGAGAACATCAACTTTATGCTAAGTTCAGTAAATGTGACTTTTATAAAGATAAAATACAGTACTTAGGTCACATAATATCTAAAGACGGAATTTCTGTCGACCGAGATAAAATAAGAGCAATTAATGAGTGGCCTATCCCTAAAGACGTAATTGATGTACGGTCATTTATGGGAATAATAGGTTACTACAGAATGTTTATTGAAGGATTCTCTAGAATTGCGAATCCCATAACTTCTTTCCAAAAGAAAGGGAAGAAATTCATCTGGGATAAAAAATGCGATGAAAGTTTTAAGAAGTTAAAAGAGTTATTAACAACAGCACCGATATTAAAAATTGTTGATCCTAATAAAGACTTAGTTATATGCACTGATGCATGTAAAGATGGACTTGGTGGGGTCTTAAATCAAGAAAGTCATGTTATTGCTTAAGAGTCGAGAAAGTTAAAAATCCACGAAAATAACTACGCAACTTATGATCTAAAGTTGGCAACTGTGATACATGCACTAAAACTATGGTTCCATCACTTGATTGGGAGAAAGTTTTCACTAATGATGGATAATAAAGGATTGAAATACTTGTTGGATCAAACAAATCTTAACGCAAGGCAAGCTAGGTGGCTAGCTTTCCTTAGCGAGTATGATTTAGAGATTCAACACATTAATGGTAAAGAAAACAAAGTTGCTGATGACTTGAGTAGAAATACCAATTTAAGTTTTGTAGCATCAATCAGCACATTTAAGACAAATCTGGAAAATCAGATCGAGGAAGGAATTAAACAAGATGAAAATTATAAAAAATTGCATAATAAAGTTGCTGAAAATTTATCTGAAAATTTAATAACAGATTACAGCATTAATGAAAAAGGTGTAATGACTTATAAACTTCTACTTATTTACTGCGTGCAGATTAACTACATGATTCAAACTTTTACTGTGCGCATATTAACTGCATGTTTCTACTATGCAAAGATTAACTGCACGATTCCACTTTCTACTGCGCAGTTGAACTTTGCGCAAATTTGCACTTCTCTAACTTTGCGGAACTAGACTTTGCGTACTTCATACAAATTACCTTTTGTATACCCTTTTAACTTTTGTAGACACTTTTAACTTTTACAAAGATTAACTGCACGGTTAACTTTTTATACCTATCTAACTGCGCACAACCCAATCTTAAGAAAACTTTGTCTTAAAACATTTCTTCTTAAAACATAAGAACGAAACATATGATGAAGTTACTACGCGTTAAACTAGGGCATTCACCACAGTGAAATACTTGAGAATTTTGATTTGATTTATAGACCGTAAATGTAAACAAACTTCACATAGGTCAATATGAAGTAGATGCGCGGAATGCATAAACCAACATTCTTTAGACTGAATACATAAAAATTAAGAACTTATATATTGCTACAGTAAAACAGAGTAACTGTGCGGCACTTACAGAGAGATGGATTTACTTCAAACATTCACTTCTTACACAGAGCTTGGGCTCTTGAAACACTTCACGGGTTTTTCACTTCTTCTCTTCTTCACTCCTCTCACTCTTCATCTCTTACAGAGCTTGAGCTCTCAATCTACATCTCTTACACTATCTCTGTGAATGATTTACATTTATAGAGTTTCATTTCACTGACTCAAGATGGCTTCGCTTGGAAGCTACAGGGTTGCATTAAACACATAAATAAAATCCTACCTAAGAAGTTATGAGCCAGTGAACTTCAAACACAACTACTTAAATACTAACTTGACGTGATCTGGATTGATTGCAAACCGACTGACTGTCTGACATTGAAGACTAACAGAATGACTGATTAACTTCTGACAGAGCCGACGCATATCAGATATGCTATCAGCTCATTAATTATGATATTTCCAATAGATGTTAATAGTATTGTTTTTTATTTGATTTTTGGGCATCATAAAAGGAATAAGTTAATTAGTCGATAAACTCAATATATGTTAGTAAGTAGATTTGTGCAAAAACTAAAACTATGCTTTCACCAACCTTGTTAACCTCCCTAAGTTCATGTTCAAATCTAAAAATGAAATGATAAAAATAATTAATTGATTCTTTTTTTTCCTAGTGGAGTGTAAACACTTTACTCATGTAGTCTCCTTATGTGGACTAGAGCCAAATGATGAAATTCAAGTAGTATACACCCATGCTTTCACAAATCTATTTAAACTCCCTAGGCTCATGATCAAATTTTAAAATGTTCAAATCTAAAAATGAAATGGTAAAAATCATTAATTTGACTCCCTTTATTCGGTCGTGTAAACACTTTGGACATGAAACATGTCATGTAGTCTCCTTATGGTGGCCTAGAGCTAAATGATGGTGTAAAATTATGGGATTCAAGTAGTGTAAAATTATTGTGATTCTAGTGCGAAATTAAGTAAATAATTGCACTTGTAAAAGGTGTAAATATTTTGGTCTGCATTCCTAGTATGTAGCATAAGGTCATGCCTCACTAATGAATGGCTAGACATGTATGTTGTAGATACATGTATATGGATCATGTGGTAGGATTTCCAAAATGAACTCAACTTATGTAAATATTCAAGCTAAAACATAATATAAAATGTTCCAAGATGGGTGGAAGAACATAAGAGGGTGTAGTGCTCTGGTTTTTACAGCAGAGCACTGTGTAAAATTTTAGGTTTATTTTTCTACATTTTAACTTTACCAGTTTATGGAAGTAAATTTCTAAGAATTACTATGTGCCTAAATAATATTTAGTGTACTGTCGTGTTTTCTTTTATCACCTTACATTCGTAATTTAAAATAGACAAACATACCAATATTTTCTTTCCAACAATCATGTTCTAGCATAAGAATATGTTTCACAACTCAGTAAATCAGTAAATAGTAAGTGATGCATGTTTACAGTAAGTTTAAGCATAATAGTAAATAACGGAAATTACCTGATGCTGATGCTAACCGTAAGTTGTAGCAGGTTGTATAACCCCTTAGACAGCCAAACTGAAGTGTCCACCCTACCGACCAGCTATAATCTTGCTGGCCCTTGGAAATCAAAGGATTTCCAAGCCCCCGAGCCCACAATCTGATATTCCCGAGAGCAGTCTTTCCTTCTGTTCTCAAAATCTTTCTGTTCTCCCAACTTTCTGTTCTTCCCTTAATCAAAAAAACTCCCCAACCTTCAACCTTCTCCCCCTCTATATACATGTCCATCCTCGAGAAGACCTTGGGCTTACTCCACCGCCCCAAACTCCCCCTCTCGAGCCCCTCAAACCTTTACTCCTTTCCCTAGTTCATTCATCCACGTCTCATTATAAAAATGTATAATTAATTACTCTTATGGAAAAATTCATTTGGTTTTGGATTGACGGTCGTAATTATTTATTACGGTGGGGATTATCACCCCAAGGTTATCCATTCGGGACAAGTTTCATTAAATACAAGTCTATCCGCCATCCTTGATATTTTAATGTTGTTAATGTAATTAATAAAATATTATATAATTAGTTGCCCCTTGTCAACTTGGACATGATGTGTCTTAATGATCCACCTTATCCGTCGAGACTACTTAGCTTGAGGTTTAAATTCCAAGATTAACATTGAATAATTAAATATCCATTTTCCATCACATCACGTTTATTCCAAAAATGATTATCTTATTATGGCTAACTTTTGAAATGGAATTAATCACACAATATTAATTTATAAATCAATATTTTAAATCTTACTTATATTGCATTTGTTACGATAGGGATATAAATGTTGTTGGAATATCATTTATTAATTAATAATAATAATTAAATCACCCTTTGACAATAATAAAAGGTGAATCAATCATAATATTCTTAATTATTTGTTTATGACATGAGTACCCTATCATCAACATAGCATCCTTGTTCTTATAAACAAAGCACTTGTGAGGGCTTAAACAATTTTACTAATTAATTAGACACTATCGTTACCCTATTCACAACAGTTCTTCTATGACAATGTTAACTGACGACACTTGTCGTAGTTTATTATTACAATGTTTTCATATAATTACTAATTCACTTATTTACACATTGACAACCTAACCATTCATTACCTAAGTTGATTGATGTATCCTTAACTGAGTTATCTATGACATTTATACTACTATTCAAGCATGACAAGTATGTTATACACCAGTAATATTGTACACGTACAAGGTGTGCATGCATGGCCAGTGTATGCACATGTCGGACATGTACTATAAACAAACCCCATTCCGCCTATGCATACTTGCTAACTAATAATAGTATCTACCCCCATGCAGAAAAGCAAGCACAATATATAGTATAATTACTTTAACATCCTCGGTTATTTAACAGTTAACCCTTTACGATTTAACATCATTGTCTTTATGTTTACATTAGTTTAATCAATCAAGTACAGGAAGGGTGCCTACTTCCACTAACTTGGAATCAAGGAATACTAAACCCCCAACAGTACTAACTAACACATCCTCCCATCATAACCTACGTCCAGCATCCTCCCTATCCTCCCTCTGCTAGTACAACAGTGGATGTCGGACTCACCGATCTGACCACATAGAACTTGAGAGCGATAGCATCGGCTTGAACAGCGGACCTATCCTCCCCTAGCAGGCATCCGACCATCGTCATCACAACAACATGGGGAGCGTGTCTCAGCACGGCCCTCCCACGACCTCGGGTCTCATGGAAACATAGGGTGGGAAACACATCCATCCCTCTCAACATACTGGGCCTACGCCCTTATCAACTCATACTCTGCTGCTATCGGGATTATCAGTTTGTGTTATCGTATCCTCATTTTGGCTGCTAAGGTTTGTTGTATGAACATGTTTTTCCTTCCCAATATATATATATCAGATCAAGTAACTGGCTATCCCATAGCCCTTGTGTCCTGTAGGTTAGTATTTTGCAAAATACAATTTATAGAAAGCATTTTCCATTGATCGCCAATTGATCCATGTTATCATTTTATTTCATGTAACCTTTTAGCTCATCATAGATGCGTATGACATATAACATTTCAATAATTCATATAAGAAGATGGTATCCACGCACCGAATCATATATTTCACATTTCATTAATGAAAACATATAAACATATACTGCAATCGTAAAATAAGGAAATCATATGATAATCATGACATCATAATCGCATAACCTAGTAACATCATAATCATGGTGAAATCATAAAACAGAGTAACATCATATAATGAGGTCCAATATAGTTTACTCAGTCGAGCTGAGTTCAACAGAATATAAGAAAATAAATTATAGCATGTCTAGTTGATAAATATGCCTAATCAAAATATGGGGCGTTACATACACCTACCCTTCAAGAAACTTCGTCCCGAAGTTATACTCGTAATGGTATGGGAATTTCAAGACACAAGGTTCTACATTTCCTAAATAGTAGAACATGGGCTATACTGGTCCCTATCAATATTAACCTAGTCCATTTGTTTGATATTAGTCCTTTATTGTACTCCTGTAATATGGTAGTATAATCACCACATCTTTCTTGGTAACCTTAGTAATGTGCCCTGCTTTTGATACTATGGAGTTAAATTATTAGTTTGCATGCTTGTCATGTCATTTTCTATGATGAGATCTAAATGTCTTTTATGCATTCGCTTATTTGACTCTAATAAGGATTGAAATACTTCATCCTTTCACCTCTCTCTTCCTATTACTAACCTTCTTATGGAAGTAGGTGTCACTAAACATATTGTTGCCTCGTCCTCTATTTATATCACCCTCATTTATTATCATAATGATTTGTATTCTCCCCATTTTATCATATACCCAATTATCCTCCTTATGCATAATTTGCCTCTCTCCTTAATCAATTACATATCCTTACTTAATGCTCCTTATGAACCCCGACGCATGCATCTCGCACTACCCCTTTTGTTATAGATTAAATTTTTGACTTGAGTGCACTCCCTTATAGAATACCATCAGCTCAACTGCATGATGAATTCCAAGTTATCATGGCCTTATAAATTTTCGTTTTTGTAACCCCCTGCATTGTTGATCTGCTCTTATTCTACCCTTACTAGGTGAAGGTGAAGAGCATACGTTTACTTGAGGTACTAAAATTAGTCCCTTATACCCCCATGACTAGACACCACTTTCACATGTTCATTCTACTATGATCTACTCTTCATTATAATTGTTATATGCTTTCCTCGCCACCCTCTTTCATCATTATCGTATGGGTATATCATGCGTTATCACACTCTCCCTAATAGGGATGCTATATGCCCTAACATATTCATGTTTTTTTTCATCGTTATGTTCCTTTATGCATATATGCATTGTACATTTCAGGCTTAATGATAATGCCCTTCTATCTCCTTATTTAACCATACCCTACTTACTGACAATCCTCATCAAGTTATCCCATAATTATACTATTACTAACTTCTCGCCTTGCTCAATTGTTTATTTTTCTCGTATAACTCTATCCATTAACATGCCATTAGTTCCATTTTATTCCTCCGATACTACTCCCATCTTTCATACATTGATGTACATATCATTTCATGCACATTCATTAGACGTTATTTGTTGACACAATCCATCACATAGGGTCTCCTCATGCTTTACTCTTAATGCATTTCACATCTCATTCTCATTTTAAAGCATAAAGAACCTTATCTCCTTGTCGTAATTTTTTTTTTTAATTGCAATGAATTTGCACCGGAATTTATCTTCCTTGGTATTAAGCGTACACTACTTCTTAAAGATGGGCCTACTATAGTCCTTTTTGGCTTGGGAATATTTATTAAAATGACACAAATGGACTTCTAAGAATTGAAATTACTTCATGGTTACATGGTCATTATGCTCAACCCATGTTTCTTATTTACTACTGCATGTTAGGTCTCACAGGCACCTTCCTCATACAATCATTATACTAAACTATGTTTGTATAATTGGTACTATATATTTAGTTATGCTTTTGTCGGTTTAGAAGTTGCAATCATATGGTTCCCAAATGGGTTTATTAACATTGTTTGTCTATATTCATTCTCGTAAAAATAATGTAGGCACATATTGACTTATTTCATTTGATATATATATATATATATATATATATATATATATATATATATATATATATATATATATATATATCAATCAATCTCTATTTGTATTTGTTAAAATAATGGTTAGTTATTATATTGTTTCACTTTGATCGCATATTATTCATTATGCTATACTCCTACATTGTATTCATCTCTCTCTCTCTATATATGAACACTCATCCAAAGTAATTTATTATTTATAAGCTAATCTAAGTAATTATTATTTTTAATTTATTCGGATAGAATATATATATAAACTCCTTATTCTTAATATTCTTCAAGTACTTCGAGCCATTATGAATGGTGTTGGAGATATAATAATACATGGTTTGAAGTTCTCACTAATAATAGAATTAATAAATAACATTGAAGATTATAAAATAATTATTTCCTCACATACATATATGTGAAATTATAATATCTCAACCAAATTGAGTGAATGAATTTTCAATGGTATTTTACTTGACATTTGACATTCAAATAATAAACCGTTAAATTTAATTTTCCCAATACACCAAATGTAATATGAAACCATGGATAATCATTTTGGATGAATATGAAACCTTATAAAAGCGCTTGCCCTAGACTAGAACACTATGCTATGTTTTCATAAGCATTAATTTCCAACCAAAGATATTGAATAAATTAATTCATCCTTACTATAATAAATAAATATGCTAGGGTACTTTTGTCCTTACCAAATTAACCCCTTATAATTATTGAAAATATACAAAATTTACCAAAAAAAACATAAGTAAATAAATAAATATATACAAAGACTAAAAGAATGTGGATCTCCCATTATCGGTGCTCTAAAAAGGCCACGGAAGAAAGAGAAATGCTATTAGAGACAACACAATTTGTTTATATTGATTGTTCTTAATTAAAACATCATCGAACCTACATAACAATAATGCAACGCAAGCAACTGTTTATCTAAATTGCTCTTATATAAAACTTTATTTAATTTGTACTTTCATAATTGAATTTGAATTTCTACTTTATTTTATTTTGATTAAAATATCATAATCTAATTAATTTTTTTTTTTAGATGATTTTTTTTTTTTTTTTTAAATCGACCTAAAACTATTATATATATATTGCATTAAATTTATAATTATATCTCCATACTTTTAGCAATATATATATATCATAAATATCAATTTGAAAGAACTACAATTGAATTTTTTCTTCTTTTTTTTTTTTTTTTTTTTATAATTAAATTTTCAAAATTAATTAAATTTAAGTTTTATAACAATTAAAATTTTAAAATTTAAATACTTTTAAACATTAAACAATTTGAAACATTTAAACAATCTATTTCACGTTTTAAACCATTTATTATATATATTTTTCATTTTTAAACACTATAACATCTCACGCGGACTTCGACGCGTCCATCCTACCTACCCCCTCGTGTCTCCCACTCCACCGTCACCTTCTCCTATCCCTTTCCACAATCGGCACCTCCATCCGCCTTTTCCAGCCTAGCCACACTTGCCCTTCCTCACGAGGCATGAGGTTACTCCTCCAAGGCCATCCACCCACTACCGCCTGCTCCACCTATTAACTTCGACCGGGTTTCTACCTCTTGCCAGACCAACCGGCTCAAAGATCCACGAGGAGGCCTGGGCTGCATGCACCCCCTCTCCCCATTAACCAAAACGTGGTGCCTCCCCCTACTAAGCGGTGCTTCGTCTCCCGCGCGCGAGCCTGGTCTCCCATTCAGCGCGTGGGTCTGGTGAGACCATTCGTTGAAAATAGAATGTTGAATTTAAAAACTGGCTATGTTTTAGAAATTGAAAGCTGAAACCTAATACAATTTTTCTGAGTTACTATTTGCAGAACTGCAAAATATTGGTGGTTGGATTGCCTCGGCAGCTCTCCCCGGATTATCTCATCCACGACTTCGTGCAATATTGGGTGCAAGTTCCGGCAATTTAGAAGAGAGGACTGCTCGATAACAAGTCTGCACGCCGTGCCAAATTTTTCGTCAAGGGCGACGATGCCGTCTATGAGGATTTACAGAGGCTGGAGGACGAAGAAAGCCTCTACCCATCGACGAAGATCTCCCTGGAATGGGCCAATTAAAGCTTAGCAGCAAGGTAAAACATTAAAATGTTTGGGCAGCAAATGTTCTATCGATGCTGTATCGTCCATTTGGTGATTAAAAATTAAAATGTTGCTGTTCTTGTTTTCTGAAGAATTTCTGGATAACTTTAAAGCCATTTGTTGCAACTCCTTGCTACATCAAAAGCCTGAAATTATCTTGGATCTTTTGATTGAATTTCATCCATAAAGTGGAAAACAGCTCGTAGAGTCTCTCGAAAACCAAGCAGCTATTCAAATTTGCTCACCGAGTGTGATGGGTCTGGTTTCAGTTTATGAAAAAAACCATATGAATTAGCAAGTGCGTGTGGCGAAATCATCGGAGCAACAGAGCATATGAATTAGCAGGAGTGCGTTCAATGTGAGGAAGAGTAAGAAGAATAATGGCTTTCATGATCAATCTGTCCGGGAGATGCAATCCTTCCCTCCCCAAGTTAACCACCTGGCCGTCCTCTTCAACACCGAGAATTATGGGGTCATGAGCCACCCGCAGGTACAGCAGATTCAGGTTCGGAATTCGAATCCCATTGCAAGTATGATGGGTGTTTCCAGAGACACTGCTCAACCTTCTTCGTCCTTCGTTTCAACGGTGGGGAATCCCTCCCCAATTCCTCCCACCTCCCTCGTCACTTGGAATCTCACTCATAGACATCTCTTGCTGCTCAATGTCATCGCCTGCGCGGTTGCAGTTTCTGATGCTGCAATTAGTTTCCTTAATATTTTGATTGAAATGGTTTACTACAGGTTCATCAAAATTTCCCTTTCCGTTTACAATTCGCAGGCGCCCCACCAGTTTTTTTGTTTTAATTTTTTTTGTAGTTTTCCTTTTTTTTACTAATTAACTGTATTACCCACTGAATAATAATGAATAGTTAAAATCGTAGGTATACCGCTGCTGCTGAATAAAAGGCTAATTAATTTACTGAGGGATGATCGAATCCATGGGTTAATCTTCTCTCGTTTGCACTATCAGCACGTGATGCTGGCTTGGCTCTAGGTCTCGGGTGCTTAGATCTCAACTAGGTATAAACTTCAGAGATTAACAAAGCTCAAGAGCCTCAAAAGCCCAGATTCAATCAAAGCCATTCGATCCTTTTTATTTATTTATTTATTTTCATATATATTATTTTTTTTTGTTTCGGCGCATATCTCCAATGGGTGACTGGCTTCCGTTAATGGTTCTAGGTCTAAGGTTCCTTCTTTCCCATCACTTATAAAGTGAAAGGTTGAGCCTGCGCAAATGTAAGTGGGCGGGTTTTCAGAGTTCACTATGCTAAAAAGAATGCCCTTTCCTCCACGCTTTTATTTTATTGCTCCTCCAAGGGGTTAGAAGTCATGTTCAATCCTCCAATTTGTTCAAGTTTCTATCTCAGTGCTTGCACCATATGCATAACCGACTTTTTAGAGGCAATAATTTCTAGGTCTCAATCTGATTTAACCTATTCAACCAGATGGAATGAAGAATCATATGAAAATATCATATCTGAGCGGATTTCTATGCCATATGAAATGTTTCTGGACTTTTTTCACCCTTAATTGCATTGAAAAATATTTCTTCTCTGGAATATTCAAAAGAATGTCTTTCAACTTTGGAATGTCCTTCTCTGTAACCGTGATTGAGAACGCATTCCAATTTAGAACCTCATTCAGAGGATGAACAAAATTATCTGCTATAATTACTGGAACACATCCATAGTAGATAGCCTCCACTATTCGGGGACTATTTACCTCATAACCCATTGGACAAATACAGTATTTACTAGACTTCATGTGCTGAGCATAAGACATCTTCTTTGCAATGCATGTAACGCTGAACACATCCCGACAGCTCTGCTCATCTCAGGAACTTCCCAATAGTGTATAGTTCTACGTAGCTAACATAAAAATATTAGTGGTTATGGATATTATTTAGTTTAAAACCCGACAAAAGCATATGTAAATCGAGCAGATTCAGTGCCCGTTTTGCATTGAATCGACATTGGAATATGAGCAAAACCGTGTTATTGTTTCAAGCAACCAATCGATAGAGGACTGTTACCCTTTCCCACCTAATATTCTAGATTGAAACAGAGTTTGACTAAATTGTCTCGCCCATTCAGTCCATTTGACTCTCTAAAGATTAATGAATGGACAATACAGCACGTCATCAATTCCCGAGGAAGTGCAGGAAGTGCAGGAAGAAGTGAAGAATTAAAATTTCAGTTTAACAAAATTTTGAATTTCAGTCTTAGTTTGATGGGGTAAAATGACAGAAACCTATTTTTTTAAATGTCATGTTTCGAGAGGTTTTAAGTTTTCTCCTCTCTTTTTTTTTTGTTTGGTAAAAATAAATATTGATTCGTAATATTTCATACTATCTTAATAAGAATCTTGATTTTTATTTCAATGTATCGATGTAGTTAGATATTTCAACCTATCATATACCTCTGCTATTATTTCTTCAGGTTAACTACTAATTCTTCAAAAAAGTTGTACTTCTATGTTCCTTCTAGCTTAAGAAAAAAATATCGCTTGACAAAGTAATCAACACTATTCACATTCTTGAAGACTACTATAAACAAATCGGGGATTTTATCAATTAAGGTTTTTTGAAAATACACATCATTATATATGTACAAGACTTTCTTTCTATATATATATATATTGATTGCTTATTTTCGTTAATACTTATTTAAATTTTATAACGAAGTGTTCGTTTTATTTCTCGCAGGTAAAGCTAGGTAAAGGTAATAGGGATGCTGCAGAGACTATTCCATTTACCCAAAGTAGTGACAGAAACACGATGAAATTTCAGGTATTTTAGGTGTGAAGGTGTGAAAGGCCCAATAAGGTCAAAGTGTTCGAGCTAGAGCTCTGATACCATCTGTAGTGCTCTGGTTTTTACGGCAGAGCACTGTGTAAAATTTTAGGTTTATTTTTCTACATTTTAACTTTACCAGTTTATGGAAGTAAATTTATAAGAATTACTATGTGCCTAAATAATATTTAGTGTACTGTCGTGTTTTCTTTTATCACCTTACATTCGTAATTTAAAATAGACAAACATACCAATATTTTCTTTCCAACAATCATGTTCTATCATAAGAATATGTTTCACAACTCAGTAAATCAGTAAATAGTAAGTGATGCATGTTTACAGTAAGTTTAAGCATAATAGTAAATAACGGAAATTACCTGATGCTGATGCTAACCGTAAGTTGTAGCAGGTTGTATAACCCCTTAGACAGCCAAACTGAAGTGTCCACCCTACCGACCAGCTATAATCTTGCTGGCCCTTGGAAATCAAAGGATTTCCAAGCCCCCGAGCCCACAATCTGATATTCCCGAGAGCAGTCTTTCCTTCTGTTCTCAAAATCTTTCTGTTCTCCCAACTTTCTGTTCTTCCCTTAATCAAAAAAACTCCCCAACCTTCAACCTTCTCCCCCTCTATATACATGTCCATCCTCGAGAAGACCTTGGGCTTACTCCACCGCCCCAAACTCCCCCTCTCGAGCCCCTCAAACCTTTACTCCTTTCCCTAGTTCATTCATCCACGTCTCATTATAAAAATGTATAATTAATTACTCTTATGGAAAAATTCATTTGGTTTTGGATTGACGGTCGTAATTATTTATTACAGTGGGGATTATCACCCCAAGGTTATCCATTCGGGACAAGTTTCATTAAATACAAGTCTATCCGCCATCCTTGATATTTTAATGTTGTTAATGTAATTAATAAAATATTATATAATTAGTTGCCCCTTGTCAACTTGGACATGATGTGTCTTAATGATCCACCTTATCCGTCGAGACTACTTAGCTTGAGGTTTAAATTCCAAGATTAACATTGAATAATTAAATATCCATTTTCCATCACATCACGTTTATTCCAAAAATGATTATCTTATTATGGCTAACTTTTGAAATGGAATTAATCACACAATATTAATTTATAAATCAATATTTTAAATCTTACTTATATTTCATTTGTTACGATAGGGATATAAATGTTGTTGGAATATCATTTATTAATTAATAATAATAATTAAATCACCCTTTGACAATAATAAAAGGTGAATCAATCATAATATTCTTAATTATTTGTTTATGACATGAGTACCCTATCATCAACATAGCATCCTTGTTCTTATAAACAAAGCACTTGTGAGGGCTTAAACAATTTTACTAATTAATTAGACACTATCGTTACCCTATTCACAACAGTTCTTCTATGACAATGTTAACTGACGACACTTGTCGTAGTTTATTATTACAATGTTTTCATATAATTACTAATTCACTTATTTACACATTGACAACCTAACCATTCATTACCTAAGTTGATTGATGTATCCTTAACTGAGTTATATATGACATTTATACTACTATTCAAGCATGACAAGTATGTTATACACCAGTAATATTGTACATGTACAAGGTGTGCATGCATGGCCAGTGTATGCACATGTCGGACATGTACTATAAACAAACCCCATTCCGCCTATGCATACTTGCGAACTAATAATAGTATCTACCCCCATGCAGAAAAGCAAGCACAATATATAGTATAATTACTTTAACATCCTCGGTTATTTAACAGTTAACCCTTTACGATTTAACATCATTGTCTTTATGTTTACATTAGTTTAATCAATCAAGTACAGGAAAGGTGCCTACTTCCACTAACTTGGAATCAAGGAATACTAAACCCCCAACAGTACTAACTAACACATCCTCCCATCATAACCTACGTCCAGCATCCTCCCTATCCTCCTCTGCTAGTACAACAATGGATGTCGGACTCACCGATCTGACCACATAGAACTTGAGAGCGATAGCGTCGGCTTGAACAGCGGACCTAACCTCCCCTAGCAGGCATCCGACCATCGTCATCACAACAACATGGGGAGCGTGTCTCAGCACGGCCCTCCCACGACCTCGGGTCTCATGGAAACATAGGGTGGGAAACACATCCATCCCTCTCAACATACTGGGCCTACGCCCTTATCAACTCATACTCTGCTGCTATCGGGATTATCAGTTTGTGTTATCGTATCCTCATTTTGGATGCTAAGGTTTGCTGTATGAACATGTTTTTCCTTCCCAATATATATATCAGATCAAGTAACTGGCTATCCCATAGCCCTTGTGTCCTGTAGGTTAGTATTTTGCAAAATACAATTTATAGAAAGCATTTTCCATTGATCGCCAATTGATCCATGTTATCATTTTATTTCATGTAACCTTTTAGCTCATCATAGATGCGTATGACATATAACATTTCAATAATTCATATAAGAAGATGGTATCCACGCACCGAATCATATATTTCACATTTCATTAATGAAAACATATAAACATATACTGCAATCGTAAAATAAGGAAATCATATGATAATCATGACATCATAATCGCATAACCTAGTAACATCATAATCATGGTGAAATCATAAAACAGAGTAACATCATATAATGAGGTCCAATATAGTTTACTCAGTCGAGCTGAGTTCAACAGAATATAAGAAAATAAATTATAGCATGTCTAGTTGATAAATATGCCTAATTAAAATATGGGGCGTTACAGAGGGCCTATGATTCCTCTAGAGGGGAATAGGAAAGGGGACTTTGGGAAAATAAATCCTCTATTGTCAAGTCTTAGCCATACAACTTATCTCTTCCTACCATGATCCTAAAAAAAGAGTTATCAAACGAGTCATTGAATGTGTGTAAGAGGTTGGTGGGGAAAGTTTTCTCACATAGTTATGGGAGCTAAAGATCAACAAGCTTTTGAAAACTGGTCGCACTAAGCATAGAGGGAGAGCATACACCACTGACTTCTTCTTACACTTGAGATATATGTTTTTTGTATGCCAGGTCGTAAGAAGCATGGGAATAAAGGATACATAGACCTCGGCTTGAATACTTATAGAACTCTCAACTCCCAAGCTCCAAATACCCAAGTGGGTGGGGGAGGCTTTGTTTATACAAATTTATCCGGTAAACCGGTGACACCAAACTAACAAATGCAAGTAAAATCTAAGATTCGCTTTTATGGCAGTAGATCAAATTGTACCCTTTATCAGATAAGTCATCCCAGCCATGTGAAGGAATCTAATTGAGACTAGGATGATATTCTTATTTGGTTAGCATATCAACAACACAGTTAAGATAACTAGATTTATATACAATATCGAAATCAAAATTCTGAAGCCACATAAACCATTTAAGAATTCTAGAATTATTTTCAGCCATCAAACTTTCATTCTTAAAAATTCATGGCATGATTTTTAAATATGTTATGATCAAGAATTTTACAGGTTTCATATATAGTTGGAAATGGTTTACTTCCTTTTTGACAACAAGAATCTCTTTGTGGCTCGAGGGGTAGTTTAATTATGCATCCTTAAAAGAACCTGAGGCATATCCATATATTTCTTCTTTATCTCCATGTTTTTCTATCATGACACCTCCCCATTCTTTGTTGGAGGCATATGTTTCTATGACAAGGACTCTCATACCTTAGGGAAGGGAGAGAGGAGGAAGTTGTTTTACTTTAGATTTACTTCTTTTAACAGCTTTGGTCATTTCATTGCTCCATTTTGGAGGGTGTTTCTTCAATATTAGTTGTAGAATATGGATTTCTCCAAGATTTGATTCAAGAAATGATCAAAAACCTTAAGAACATGCTCTTGGAGGATTACTTGACCTTTATTGATATTTAGACCAAGAAACTCAATTTCTGTCTTCCTAATCTCCATTTTTCTTTTGGAAAAAACTAAGCCACGTTTATACACCAGCTAGTAGAACTCTTGTAGATGCTTTAAATGTTCCTGCAAATTTTTAGAGAAAATTAGGATATCATCAATATATACAAGTGCCGATTTATTTTCCCTGAAAATATCTTCCATTCTCTTCTGGAATTCAGAAGGAGCATTATTTATTCCAAATGGGAGAACTTTCCACTGATACTGACCATGTGGGACAACAAAATCCATTTTGAAGCAATCCTTTGCTTCAATCCCAATTTGGTAAAATCCAAATTTTCTATCAAACTTACTAAAGATCGTACAACTAGAACTTATTTGTAAAAGGATTGACCTATCAGGAAGAGGGTATCTCACACGTTGGAGGGCTGCATTCAGATGTTTGTAATTTACAACTAACCTGGGATTTCCTCTCTTAATTTATAAATGCTTGTTTACTATAAATGCAAGACAAGCCCAAGGGATCCTAGAGGGTTCGATGAGACCTTTAGAAAGCAGGTCTTTGATTTCACTTGCACAAAACTCTTTTTATGTAGGATACATTTAGGTTGTAGAGGCTCGTTGGGCTCTAGGATTAGCCAAAGGATCATATGGTAGAGAGACAAAATATTTTTTTCTGGTCCAAAAGGCATTAGGAATTTCATAGGTGCAACCTTTATCAATCGTTTTCTGAAATCTAAGATAAGGCAGAGTCCTTGTGCATTTCTTCATAAGCTATGCACCTTTCTATTTTGAACAATTCTGCAATATTATAGGCAAGATTGAGCTTCTTTACATGAGTTAGAAATTTGGATTTAGCTTCAAAGGACATGGGACAAGCCAGTAATATACCATTTATTGTACATTTGAACAACATTTTATTATTATCAATAGTAACAGGATTGACTTAAGTCAAAAACTCTTATCCTAAAATACAATCCTCTTTAATCTTGTCTAGTTTATTTAAAGACAAAACTTCTGGCAAACCTCCAATCTTAATTGGGAAGTCCAGAACTCTTCCAAGAATCTGTATAGGATTTCCTTTGATTGCTACACCGTGATCAAAATTATGTTCGCAATAAAATGATGGTATGGCACCTCCTTTTTACAAATTCATCTGGTAGCCAAAGTTTATCATACAATCTAGCTAGTATGGCTTGAAATCTAGAGGGAAAAATAATATTTTGATATATAACTTAGGACCACTAAATAGTTTTAGAATTGGATATGGATTTGGAGAAGGAAATAGAGTAGGTCCATCATCTTCTTCTGCTGATATTTCTTCACTAATACTAGGTGTGCTTCTATCTTTGGGGCTCTTAAGAGATTCTTCATAGCATTTGTATATTTCTTCTTGTGAGGATTGATCTTGCTCTCTTATAGTCATTTCTATCATTCTTTTTATCTCTTCTATTTATCTGACAAGATTCTTCAAAGAGATTTTCTTTTCTTTGATCTACAACCTGAGTAGGTGCTCTTTATCTTTTCTGAATCTTTCTGTGTCTTCATGAAGATTGGGATATTCTTTGCAAAGTTCTGTTGGATTATATAATGTTGGATTCATGTTGATATTAAGAGAGAACGAGTCAGATTTGGATGGTTTCTTCTCTTTAGCTTTTAGTTGAGATAAAAGCTTGTTCTTTTCATCTTTTAATTCTTTTCTCAGAACATACTGATATGATGGTATTCTAGATAAAATTTCATCAATTCAAATTTGAGGAAAATCCTTTGATGTGGAAAACATATAAAAACAAAATTCTGGAGGATCATCACACCCTCCTAAATTTGCATCCTGATCGGAATTAGAAGAGGATTCGGTGGATTCTACATGATCAAATTTATTCATGGAAGGATTTAAGTCATATGAATCAGAGGATCCTTCATCTGGGAGAAAAACTATTTCTCCTTCAGGATATTGGTCAGCATCATAGTAGTCAATACCCCACCAAGAAGGATCTAATTCATCAGTAAACATTGCTGCATTCCGAGGCTTAGATTTTCCCTCAGGGTATTTATTTTCCTAGTGGCCTTTCTTTCCACAAATAAAACATTTTTCTTTATCAGAAGGAGCATAGCATTTCTTGACAAAAGCCTTTATTTTCAAGAAACTCGTCTTCTTCTTATATATGTAGGATTTGTCTAGGTGAAATCTATGAGCACTAGTATAGAATGGTTTTCTTATAGACAGTATGTATACGAGGACTCAAATAGATCTCCCTAGTCTAAATGGTTTAGATCTAGAACAAATGGGTACATAATACTAGTATCTTTCCTATATCAATTGAAATGCAAGATGGATAAAGAGATGGCTTACCTCAAATTTGCAACTCCTTTCTCCTTGCTAATCCAAGCTCCAAGACTTCATATCTTTAGCTGCAAAACCATACAAAGCATGTGGAAACGAGCAAGTGATAAAAACACATGGATATGAATTGATCTAGATTAGCAGTTAAGGAAGAAAATCCTAAATATCATTAATAAAATAACATTTATGGAAAGAAATTGTATTAAATGTAATGATAATAAGTACAAAGGGAGAGATGTTACGAACCAAGCCTTAACGTCATAACCTCCTTCCAACAATCCTAGCCTCCAAGATTGAATGCTTCTTCCTAAAGGATGAAAAGGATCACCTATAAATTTCACCAGCATAAGAGTACACTATCCTTCCTCCCTTAACAATGGAGAGGGGCGTCATATATATAGGAATAAAGGGAGAGGATAGGTTGAAAATTTAGGGGAGAGGCTTAAGGGGTGATCCCACTAGGTTAGGGGATCGAGTGCCACCTTTCCAAGTATCTTGGGATAAGCCTCCACATCACCAAGCTTTGAGAAGTTACCCGAAGCTTCCTTTCATCCATTTTAACCAACCCCGACGGACCTTGCATCAAGGAAACATACGTCATAAGTGTATCACCACACCTTGTATAAAGGAAGCCAGCATCACCGACATGCTCCGCTAAGGTGCATAGTGTGTCACCTTAATTTCGACGCTCCTTTCTAGAAGTCAGGGTGCATTGGGGTGACCAAAAAAGGTTAGAAGGAAAGTAAAACAACCTTCCTTCTGATAATTTATCCAAGGTGCTTCAGGGAATAAGGCACAAAGATAACACATGACTCATGATGACAATATTTTGGTGTAACATGGTTTCCCTTCTTTTTCTTTCAGTAGCAAGATTCTTTACCAAAGTGACCTCTATTGTGAGCTACACAACCCCAATCAGGCATTTTTTCCACCTCTTTGCAAAAACCAGTAGATTACATGGTGTTAGCACTCAAAATGTACCTCAGGTTGTAAGAAGGTCATCTTAAGGTAACCACAAAACCAAGATTTAGGAAAGGAAGTTGGCTTCTTTCTTTCAAGAGAGGGATCTCTCAATGATTGTTTTAAGAAGTAAAGATATATGAAAAAGAAAAAAGATCAGATTGTTGTTGTTTTTGGTTGAAATAAGGCAAGTACACATTGGGAAATGGAGTCAAAATAAATATATATATCATTTTACAGTGCCATTGCATGGAAATTTATAACAAAGGAAAGGTAGCCATTTAGTCAAAGTGAAAATGATTTGGTCTGGTGGAAAAGAAGAAGTGAGGAATAATCCATTAACATGAGCATCTAACAAGGATGAATCCAATGCTAACTTTAGTGGAAAAGGTTTTGTGAATATCTGAAATCCATAGACAGAGCATATATGTATGAATTTTGTACTATCAAACACTTATTTCAGACATGAAAGAAAACATCATGGAAGTAATAACAGAAAATACATTCACATGAGAAAGGGAAAAAACAGAGTATGACATAAACGACACAAGAATGTTTGCAAAAATTCCAGCTTTGCATCTATGATTTAGTTAAAGATAGGTCTCAAAATACAAAGCGCAATTCTCATGGGTTCCAACCCTTTTTTCATTCTACTCACTAGTTCTTATACAATGCTCCATGAGCTAAAACAAAACAAACTGCTAAAAATAGGCATAACTGCCTTTATATGTGTCATTCAATACTTATTAACTAGTAACTGATTTGAGAAAAAAAACTAAATGCCTAAATAACTAATTCTTCAGCAGTGAATTTTCCACGATCTTCGACATCTTTATCCATGCAATGTGTACTTGGATATTCCATAATTTTCTATTGTCCTCCATTGCTCCGTAAGTGGAAAATCTAAAGTGGCCAACTCCTTTAACAACACGCACAACTCCACATGATCCCTGTATGAATAATTTTTCAAGTGTGCACATGCTTCCTTGGAAACAAAGAACATTTCAAACTCATCTGCCAGCTTGTCAACAATTATTTTGCCAGATAATGATTGATGCATGTCGGCAAAGTTTGTATGATCCAACTTGCATTCAATTAATTTGTCCTGATATTCCTTCTGTATCAGCATAGCACTCTTTCCTTCCCAAAAGAATGGGAGTCCTTTCTTGAATAGAGGATCAAACATGTCTCTAAAAAGCTTTAGCTAGTGTACCATGATATCTATCTTGGCTTGGACTGTATCCAAATTTTGATGCTTGTTTACCAGTTTTCTGGTCCAAATTATGATAGATATTAGGTCTTTAATGTTTTTTGTCTTCAATTCGTCCTTTGTTAACTTATTTAAAAATTCTATGGCATCCTCAGCACAATAAAAAGGTTCTTTTCTCTCACTGATGTCACATTTTTTTAGCTAATTTAATCACAGCCTCTTCGTCTAAAACAAAATCAAGGTAAGGTCTCAACTTGCTTGCTTCTGCTATGATATCATCCCAGATTATATGTTTTGCTTTGTGCTGTGATGACTGACCTATGACCTGCATCATCAATTTGTCATTTTTGGTCTGTAATTATTAGCATTTGGCTTCCTAAGCCTCTCTCTCTTGTTCTTCATTTAAAGCCAAGATTTCCAGATTTTTATTCTGGTTCTTCAATTTTGCTAGTTCCAAATCCTTTAGAATCTTTTGTGCCATGGATTGAACAATGGAAAAATCACAAAATTTAATATAAGAAGGGCTGATTATACTTTCAAATTCTTTATCTTTCTCTTGCAGCCTCTTTTCTAGATCCTCAGACTTAGCTTTGAGAATCTTCTCACTCTCCACTACAAGAAACATATCTCTTTGCCATTGCTTTTTTTTTTCTGCAAATTTCAGTATTTTGGATTTACAATCTGTTAGCTCGCCTTTCAAGTCTAGTTTTTCCTTCTCAAGCTCTGCCATCTTAGGAGCTTGTATCAATTGAATAGAGCGAATCTTCAGCTTCTTCTTCAGTAGTTGAAGGGTATTCTCCTTTTCATTCAATAAATTTTGTTGCTAGACCTTTTATCTACTTGGCTCTCAGTATCCAACAACTCTGTCTACAACTTCTTGATCTGTGCTTGGTGGGCTCTATCCTCCACATTATCCCACCGAAGCTGATTCTCAATTTTTCTCTTTCTGGAATGCAACTTTGATAAGTTCAATGTAGACTTTAATAGATTAGTATAAATAATTTCCTCAATTTGATTATGCAGATGTATCATATCAGGAATGGGGGATGTTTTCTAGGTTCATTTTCATCTCAGCAACCTTATTCTTGGTTTCTATAGCCAAATTTAAAGTGTTCTAAGAATGATTTCTAACAGTGACTAGAGATACATCATTGCTAGAGATTTTTCTGACTTCTACATACAATTTCAATTCCTCTTGAGCTACATCTTTATCATCCTTATATTTGTCAAATAATTATGACCTACTTTTGAATTGCATAGTAGACTCATCAGTTGTTTCATAAAGTACATATTGTTTGATTTCAAAAGCAGGTCCTTTGACCTTCACCTGCTTCTTCTTACCCTTACCATTTGTCACCTATACACGTTATTCTACCTCTTCTACATTTTGTTTCATCGGGGTTCTGATTGTGTCCTCCTCCTCTATATCCATAGCATATGAGGAGTCCTTTTTCTTGGTTCTCTCAGAGCAGCTGGCTAAGGGTGTAATTTTCTCAGTTGCTGGAATCAAGATGGAGGTGCCAAGTTGTGGTGAGGTGACTTTACTTGCAGAGGAAGTGGAGTCTTCATGCATATCAACATCCTCTTGAGTCTTATGGGGATATTTCAACCATTTTGCAGTCTTTGATAGACCTGCAACCTCAAAGTGCTCAAAGGATTTTCTTTTATTATCCTGCCTTCTGATAGAGATAATGCAATGGGGGTCATAATTTATAGCAGCTTCAGTTGGAAAACCCATTTCTCTTAAAAAAAATTAAATTGTTGTACGGGAAGCTTTGTTCTTAATGATAAATGGGCCTACAACCCATGGCAACATAATCTCAGAAGCCTTCTTAAAATCCAGAAAATATTCAATCTCCACCTTTAATTTATGCCTGATCAGTTCCATAGCAAACACTTTGGGAGTAAAAAATGCAGGTAATATATGAGGTTGATGAAAAAACCCATATAAACTGATTAGTGTGCCTTGTTAAAAAAGAAACCAATCACTAATTCTCTTTTTAGGAGAGAACTGCAAAATCTCTTTCATCTCTGTAAAAACTTTGGGTAGTTTCTTCTGAAAGAAAGCACTATAAACCTCTGACATAAGGATATTCATAAACTTGTTGGAGTATCTATTTATTTCTTCTATGAGTTCCATCTCAGGGCGTTGTAGGTTTTCCTCATTGAATGATAAAAATATCTTCAACAAATATGACTAAAATCTGAAACTTCTTGTTTTGTGGAAATCCACTAGTTGAGAATGAATATTCTCAGCTAGGAATTAATCTAATTTAAGGAAATATGACTGTACTTATTGACTAGACTCTTCAGACTCAATTTGGCAGGTGCTAAGGACAAACAACAAACTCATTAGGGGTTCAATAACATATTTATCTGTATCCACCCCTAAAAACTGACTCATAATGGTTATGACACATTGAGTTTCTTCATTAAAAAGACTGGCATCAACATGGAATGGCTAGTCTTGCAACACGATATCAGGTTATAAGCAAATCTTGAAGAAATATTGCCTCTTTTCAACTGCAGACTCTCTAAAGTATTGGACTATGGATTCTTCATTATAGTCTTTGGAATTTTGACTAAACTCATCAGGAAGTGAAAGGGTTTTTCTAACGACGACAAGACTAACTAGACATAAGATTTTTGAGTTGGATGTATCCATAATTACCCTCTCAGAGGAGGAGTAATTAGTGGCACGCCATTCAACGAATTTCGGGCAATTTAGGGTTTGGTCTCTTGAGAAATACTGGAAGTATGACTTGTAAACATTGTGAATCTTTGTACCCTGGCCCTAAGAAGTTTTAGTTTCTTTTTCACCACTTCAATAGGTCCATTTAGTAATATAGTATCAAAGATTTTAGAATCTTTGTCCTCTAATAGATCCTCTATTTTCTCATACTATAGGTTCAGGGCTTCTACCTCTTCAACTTCAGCCATTTAAATACTTTTCAATGAGGACAAGAAGCCTACCTGGTTTGCTGACAAGTGGTCCAAGGTTTCTGTTTGAGTTGGCTGCTTTCTGCACAGTCTTTAGCTTTTGTTTTCCAATGCACAGAATAAACAAATAGCCCAATTCTTCATGCAATGTATTTTTATATTATTGTTCTCTTCATATCATTTTTACATATTTAATCTATGAAGTAGCTGTCAACCATAGATATGAGTCTTATCCTCATCTTGACCATCCAAAAGAGCGGTCCCTACCAAATTTTGCAAATTTGCAAATTTTGTTTGCCCGTGCATGTTGTATTTGCGTAACAAATAACCGTCGTAGATTCATTTCTCCAACAGATCTAAGCAGTTGAAACATGTCGATCCTACCCATTTTCGTTGATTTGATAAGTTTGTTTATTATTATATGTTTAATCAGTGAAATAGCTGATGACCGTAGATTTGTTTTCACCTATTGATCTAACGGTTGATTTTCCTGTAGGTTAACATCATTCCGCCCATATCCAAAACCATTTAGACCAAGCGTCTTACCTTTGTGAAATTGTTTGCAACCGTTGATCTCCATTGCTATAGATCTACTCCCTTCATTTTTGTCTTCACATAACCCTAGGCGGATTTTCATATTTTAACCTCATTTGCAAGGTCAGAACTTAGGACTTTCAATCTTTTCCATTCCAAACCTAGGAATAAACACTTCAAAACATTTCAAAAATCTCATTAGCACTCCTCTAGGTCACATGACTTAAAAAATTTAGAACTTACTCATATTTTCACGGGCCTAGCCGCTTCCAACTACTTAGCCCAAAAATAGTGCTAACACATGGATGAATGCCTTTTAAATTATTTGGAAACTCTCCTTTCTAAACAATGCTCTTGCCATGTTTCCATATTGAATCCATGTAGCTAGGAAAGAGAGAGTCCTTGCAAGGGAATACTTTTATCTTTCAAGAATTTTTCTACTGCATATGGAACATGACCCGGGAAACTCCTGAGATACTGCTTTAAGTATGTTGTCTTGTGTGCATTTCTAGAAGAGGTAAGAAAATTCTTCATATAATAGAAATATTGTTCACTTTTGCTAAGGTCAGAAATTCTTGAAGACATAAACAAAGATGCAAGATGTTCAAAGTATTCGGTTTCTTCTGGACCATAGAATTCTCTTCCTAATGCTTTGATAATTTTGTAATTTTCATCTTGAGCAGCCAACATTTCATGTCTAGCTTCTTGAAGAAGGAACATCCACCTTTCATATGCAAACCTGACAGGATTTCTACTAGTTGGACAACTAATTGTTGAGACGTTATATTCCAGTATTGAGTCCTTTTGTAAAGAACCCATTTTATTAGCAACTGAATGGATGTCTTAATTTCATCCCTCAATTGACATTGGAGATTCAAGACAGGTAGTTCTGGAATTTGAAAAATAAGGTTATTGATTCCATTAATTCCAAAATCGAATCTATTAGAAGGAGTAGAAGAGGAAAAGACATCATGCATCACCTCATCACAAGTGAGAGGAGGAGGTCCTGCAAGTGGATTAAAATATGGATGGGAAAAAGATCCATCCTGAAGTGGAGAATATTTCCTTTTTTGAACTTTAATTTCCACAATATATCTTTCGGGGAGAGCTTTTGGCATTTCCTAAATTGAGAGACCGAATACTGTATTTCATTAAATTCTTCTTCATCTTGTCCAAAGGTAAACTCTGGTATGTTATCTTCTTCTTTGATACTCATCATACTAAATGAATAACTTATGGCATGTTTCTTATCCCTATGCTCTTTATGATCTCTAGAGGCAATCTCTAGAGCAGGCTAATTGACAGACTTAGTATTTTTCTCTAAGTTTGGGTTTTAATGAAGCATTTTCCCAAAACAACTAAGCTTTGTTCTATCTTGTGTGCAGTTGTAATAATAGAATTCTTTATTTCATCATAATCATGTAACAAATGATCAATAAGATCCATATTAGTTCTAAGCAAAGTAATCTACTCATGTTCTTCATTGGATTTTTGTTTTGAGAGGAGGATATCACAATCCATATCATCTAGATTTTTAGTTGTTAACTAATGTTGCATATTTCCATAATTTGCTAGTTTTATTTCACTTGAGATAGTTTCATATATAGAAGAGGACATGTGAGGAAGGTACTCCATTTTAGATTGGCCATCATGTGAAAATTGTCTGAAAGGAGCATCAGGAAGATTTCGACCAAGAATCAAAGAAGTATCGCCGTTTGGTGTTTTGACTTCATAATATGGTCCACTTCTAGGAAGGGAGAACATGAATAAGCTTGGGATTTTATTTTTGGCTCTCATTCTTTGTAAAAAAATTCTACAAGCAGGACATTCAGAGTGTTGTCCTCTATGTTCAGTATTAAAAACACTAGATGAAGAGAAAGTTGAAGGGCGTGAAGAGTATGGTTCATTCCACATTGTTTGAGATGAATAAGAGGAGGATGAATTTACAGAAGTAGATCTAGTGAGAAGAGGAGTAAACATAGGAGTGGAAAATCCATAAGGTAACCAGAAAGAGTGAGAAGATCTATCAAATACTATGGGAGTATTTACAATTGTTTGAATATTCAATATATTTTCTTTTTGATAGAGTTCTTTGTATTTGACCTCCCTATATTCTTAGAAATAATACAACATATTGGGATCCTTCTATCTGCACTAAAGATCACTTGAGAGAAGACTAGTTACAAGGGTCTATTGAGTAGATAAAAATATTATGTTCTTTGTGTTGTGTTGAGAAGTGCAAGACAGATCCTTAGCTACTAAAAGTTGAATGAGATGTATTTAATGCTTTATTGTGAGTAGACTTGTTGAGCATAAGAGTAGATGTTATGGGTAGAGAGAGATAGAAGTTTCTAACTATGTTTATTCATCCTAGTGGCCTCATATCATCTTGGGGGTGGTACCTTCACCATGTATTTATGGTTGACTATAAAATAACTGTTTTACAATTAATTTTTTGGACAAAATTCTATAGAAAAGTAAGTCGGATGTCATTGTTTATGAATATGCAAAATTATTGTTATACTTTGTATATAAAATGTATATATTATGCATGTTCTATATGATTATATTCATGAGAATTTGCTTATCATGAAAATTTGAGAAACCATGCTATTTTAATTCATTGCATAGTTTTAATTAATACTTATACACATTTTATTTAATTCTACGTCTACCAAAGGAGGCTCATTCAGTTTCTATTATGGGGAACTTAACTCAAAGTACCAAAAATTGAGATTCCTATTCATGTAAACTTGGCCTGTGGTTAAAATTAATGGGGAAAGATGCTACATTGTGGTATGAAGGCTTAGATTATACAATGGGCCATATTTGGGAAGAAATTAAGAAATATGTTACATACTTCATCAATATTTATGATTAAAATAAGATCGTATGCATTCTTGAAAATATGTATAGTAAATTTGGGTCTATGGGTTGTGCTCAATTCAAACATTGATGAATGTATCCACCTAGAGCCTATATTTATGTGAATGTTTTAATACTAGAAGAGAGAAATAAATGACTATCATCTATTTCTAGAGTAAAACAATATATACACCAAGAAATATCATTGGTGGAGAGGACATGTGGGATATTATATGCTCACACTTTATTTAGGAGTGACTTGTCGTGAACAATTAGGATTATATCTATCCATTTTGATTGACTATGGAGATCTTATCAAAGTAGATGCCAATAGAAAGTGGGTCAAAATTTCTAAAGTACCATAAACCATCCATTAAGAGAAATATATCTATAGTGGAGATATTTTGTTGGTGTTTTGAAAAAATTGATGGAGGAGACATAGAAGAAAGCCACAAATCAAATCAATGGTGAACAATATCTTGTACTATTTTGAGATTTTGGGGGAAAGGAGATATGTATAATGTTGCGAACAACCCAGATTCAGTTGGCAAATCACCTAGATAATTGAAAATATCTTTTGATGTTTGGATTTTTTGTAGGAAGGAAAAAGGAATGATGTTGTAATTTATTGAATATGACCAATAGTTCTAGATAAACATCCCATACTATCTCATGTTTTATTTCCTCCCTAGTGTAAAATAACATTATTGTTAGAGTTGGAAAAAAAGAGGGACTTGTTGTGCCATTCACTACTACATTTTTGGCCTTTAGGGGGGGTTGTCTTCTGCCCCCAAAAGTGACCTATGGGTGGGGGTTGGATTTGGGGGCGGTTTTGCAAAAATCGTTCCTAAAGGCACTTATGTTAAAATTTTTTCCCTTTAAGGGCAGTTTTTGACGAGATTGGAACCGCCCCAAAAGTGACTTTTGGGGGCAGTTTGTGACCCCCCTCGTAGATGTCTACGGAGGCGATTTTAAACCCCCTTCATAGAGACCTACAAGGGTGGTTGTGAACCCCCCTCACAAGCCCCCTCATACAAACCTACAGGGGCAGTTTGGAACCCCCCTCGTAGAGGACTATAGGGGCAGTTTCAAATCCCTTCGTAGAGGCCTATAGGGGCGATTGTGAACCCCCCTCGTATAGTCCTATAGGGTTGGTTTGGAAACCCCCTTGTAGAGGCATATAGGGTCATTTTAGAACCCCCCTCATAAAGGATTATAGGGGCAGTATTGAACCCCCCTCGTAGAGGCCTATAGAGGTAGTTTGTAACCCCCCTCGTAGATGCCTATAGGGGCGGTTTGGAACCCTTCTCGTAGATTCCTATAGGGGAATTTTGTAACCCCCCTTGTAGCTGCCTATAGGGGTGGTTTGGAACACCTCTCGTAGATTCCTACAAAGGTGGTCTGAAACACCCCTTAAAATTTCTTATTACAAACCTTTGGTGGTGGTTACAAACCCCCCTCGTAGGTACCTATGATGGCATTTCTAAACCCCCCTCATAGGTACATAAAAGGGTGATTTTAAACCCCCCTCGTTGTAACATACAAGGGAAATTTCAAACCCCCTTCGTAGTGACATATGAAGGTGGTTTAGAACCCCCCTCATAGCAGCATACAAAGATGGTTTGAAACCCCCTCTATAGCTATAATAAATCATAATAAAATACATTTTATTAAAAATACCAATATTTCAATATCAATAGGGCACAGAGGAATCGAACCACCAACCTCCTGCTTGTAAGGTAGGCACTGTTCCATTGAGATAGAACCCTTTCAAAATTGGGGAGAGGAGCATATGAACACCCAGATTGCATCATTTGGAATTCTAAGAAAAGACAATAATATCCAAAGACAACCATGCTTAAGACAACAAAAATGTGAGTGGTCTTTGTTGTTCTATCTCAGTCAAAGAACAATATCCTCCCACAATCACATACACAAACCCTATATTTAGAGATGTTTAAGACAACCAAGGACATGAGAAACCAAGTTACCTAAGATAGATTGCCTCCCCTATAAGTTCAACAAAAATATCTAGCGGATCACTAGGAACATTGTTTTGTATATTTTCTGCAATTCTTTAGAAGCATCAACCATAGGGGTCATAACAATTTGAAAATGAGGACAACAAGAAAAAATATACAATAGTCAAACACATATGTCTTCCATTAACTAGAAGAAGAAAAATACAATGCAATAGCTCAAATACCTATATGTATAATCATATGAATGATGAACCTCATCTCTCCTTTAGAAAATAGGATGCCTAGGATTTATAATTAATTCCAACCATCCTTGTGGTTTTCCTACGCTAGGTTAGGAAACCCTCACCCTAAATCTGCATAGTGCAATGTGACCAACTTATACGAGACAATGTCTAGAGTATAGCATCCAACTAGAGAATATTGGCTGCATGTATGCATATTTTAGCATTGGGAAAATTTCCCCATCAAAATCTAGAATAATCCTCTCTTGTTCATCTTGTCTAAAGTTAGAACCACTAACTAAATATTAAAACAAAAAACTTCTAATTCTAAAGAAGTATGCTAAATAAATACAAGCATGCATGTACCCTACAAAAATGTCTACCTGACTGCACCCTTCTCATTAATGGGGCTTAACTAATAGCCATCATGATTGCATACAAAAACTAAGAGAAAGATCTGTTGAAGCATGTTGATGCTAGAGGAAAATCAACAACTAAGCAAGAAGTAAAGGTAACACTGTCACCACATCCTTCATCTCTCTTGCTTCACAACTTGTGCTTTTCCAGCTATAGTCGGTTATGCAACATGCCTAAATGTTGTTTCTGATATTCAAATTAGGCACAAATGTTGTTTCCATGGGTTGACAATTGGGTTTACATGTTTTCTCTAGATATATCGATTCAATTCATGATTTTGAAATGATTCTTTGTGGTGTGTTGGTATTGACTAACATCAACTCTAGGCACTTAGAGAATTATACAATAAGGATGCAAACTCTTAATCTTACTGCTTGTTTGGTCAATTATGATGTCACAGGATGTTGGCCACTCCATTTTGGAAATCTAATCAAGGGTGTTGGAGAGCCTAGCCTTCAATTTCTTGTTGCGAATGAATAATGTTATTCATGAGGATGATTTCATTAAGGCTTGACAGAGAAATCCAACAACTTTGGTATCTGGAAATAATGAGATTACAAAGCCTCGTGTCTTCCTTCCTTCATTGAGGAAACCCAAAATATCGAACCTATATTGGTTTCACTTTCCATCAGAGATCCCTTCACGTACACTCTCTTTGAGCCCGATCATGACACCTGAACTAGGGCTACATCACCAACCTAATACATCCAAACTAGGTGCCCTTGTTGGGGAGGCTTTTCTCAACTATGTAAATAGAGAATCCTGCTTCTCAAAATCAGATTACAAGGATTCTTTTGAGGAAATGCCTACTAGTGAAATGAAAATCAATGTTCCTCCTATTTCTCCACGTTTAGCCAATGCCTGGTGTTGTGGTAGAGAAGTTTGTAGGAGTCTCTCTTGTACTAATTCTCCCTGACAACTATATCTGTGGATGGAAGCATCTTGGAGCTCTGAATTCAGGGATGTAAATCAGACATCATAACCTAACCTATGTTTTTCATTCTATTTTCTTTGATGTCCATGTGATTTTCTTGATAGGAAATTTGTGAAATAAATGCCCTCCATTCAAAAATATTTGAATTTGAATGCATTATGTGCATCAGGGAGGAAAACTACACTGTCATGAACAAGTGTACTGCAAACAATCAGACGACTCTGTATCATGTACAAATACCATTAATGAATAGATACTTCGACATCGATAAGATGGGATAATTAGTCTATATTATGGATAATTGTGCCTTGTAGTTTTTCATAATATTTTATGTATATTAGACATATATGTTTACTTGATATAATTAATACAATACACTTATAGGATATTTTCATCATTCTTTAAGCACCTAAAGAATGTCACTTTCATTCTCTTATGAATAAAAATACATGTTTTTGTTTTAAACAAATAAAGGTTCATGTTGAATAGCCATACAATGCTGGATTTGTGGTTCATATTTCTTGAAAACGTGTTGTAGAGATCCAATTAATGTATCTTGTGCCAAACTTAGCTTGTACACCATGGTAGAAGAATTTATCCAAATTGGGTAGTTCCATATGGAAATTCGACCAATGATTAAATTCACTTGAATTTTTCCAATGTTTGGATTCAAATCATAAGACGATCATAACATGCCAACAAAAATAATCAAGGTTTACATGTGATAGTTCATATGACCTTTGTTTGTTAGAAATAATGTAGATAAATGAGAGGGGTCGAATTAATCATCAGCTCAACTTTGAGGCTGCCTCCACCATTTCACTAAGAAGTAAAAGGTGGAAACCCTTGAGACTCTTTAACAAAAAACCCAATTGTAATTATATTCCCTCACAACCCAAACACAAAACCTCTTGCAAATTAGAGCTAGGAATAATCCCTTGATCTTCCTATGATGACCCAATATATGCACTGGTGGAGATCTCCTTCTATTGGGTTTTTTCTTCTAATCTCCATATATTGTGCTCTCAAGGGTCTCATAGCTATCCTTATAACCTTAGGAGCAATGGATGCTAATAAATTCTTCAATACATACGCATATGTTTATAACTTACTAACCTAAATGAATATGACATTTGTTAGTTAGAAAAAATGTAGATAGATGATAATTTTATCATGTTCTTAACTCTATATATATTATGGAAGTATCATTTTAGAGAATATACACATATTTCTAAAATAATTTGCATGTGTTTTTCATATTACTGAGATGTACATTTAATATCTTTTACGAATTAGAAATTTTCCAATACTTCTTTTTCCAAATCATATCAAACTCAAATCTGCACCCAAATTCGTACATGGTAATTGTGTTGTATACCTACTAACTTTATTCAAGATTCTCTAGTGCGAAAATATAGATTGTACAGCTAATAACGTTCTGAAAGTTAAATTAAATTTTCTGAAAAAAAAGATCATATTTTATGAAAAAAGTCCTATCTTTTGAAAACTTCATTTCTAGTTCTAAAAAGCATCTCATTTAGGTAAATTTTCAATCAAGTAGCAAGGAAAAAAGAAGTACCTATCTGAAAGTTTGGGCTATTGGTTCTAGACCTTTGGGTATCCTGCAAAAAAACCTATACATCCTTGAAAGATCAATTTCAATTCATAATCTTCACTAGAATAAAGCATACTAGAAAAAGTACCTCACATTTTCACGCTGTTCATGTTTCAAATTCATACCTTCTAGTCCTTTAGCGGGGAATAACACCTTGAATGTTTCTTATACAGAAGTTGGTTTTGATATTGGGAAAGGAGTTCATGCTCTACTTTCTATACATAAATATCCAAAAATACAAGTAAAAAAAATAAAGTGAGAGATTCAACTAAAAAAGTCAAAACAATTTTGGTGTTCTATTACATGAGCAAATGAATTTTAAAATAAAAATGAGAGACTTTTTGACAAGAAGTTATGCACTCACAAGAACTATTAGAAATGGAATATTAGTGCTAATAACTTTTGCTAACTATCTGCATGTAAATAATGACTAACTCTTTCTTTCCCAAGATTCAAGCATTCTTCATCCTCTATAAAGATACACATGTTTGCATTAGTTTAAAGATCATTTCAACAAGTGGTTACATAAAAAATTGCATGACAAAAACTAGATTTAGGGAATACCTTGATCATATAATATGGACATAAATATTCCAGAATCATGGCACTCTAAGAATCCTGTGCAAACCCAACAAACCTATCAATCATGGCACTCCAGGAAATAAAGTCTCTCTTAGGCATTTTTTCAAACATATGGTATGAAAAATTGATCTTACAAAAATTAGGACACATAGCTACAAGGGACCTAATTAGAATACCCATTCCTAATAGAATACCCATGAATCTCCCGACCATGTTTTTCCTCTACATGGAAAGGACTAACAAGTTCTTGCTTGTATTATTAAGTATTGTCACACTAATAGTAGCTTTTTATCAACTTCAAAGAGCAGTTGAATAACCTTTACCAAGAATGGTTGAATGGAGCATTGCTCAGAACATCGAAATTTTACAGAGCCAAATAATAAGAATTCATGTTTTCTATAATAAGACCCCAAAAAACGTTCCAAGAATAAATAAGAATGCATAACACATATATAAATGCATGCACTCTCGTAAATTTGAGATGCTTTAAAGTTATAGTACAACCTGGCCTCTCCAAAACTTGTAAAAACTGATGGAATGAACACAACAATATGCAAAGTAAAGTTTTCCAATCTACAATGATTATGAACTCTAAAGATAAATTAATTCTTTGAATAGTACAAATAGTCAACCCCCGTCTACTCTAAATATTCACAAATCATTGTCAAGATATTTAATTAGCAGCCATGATTGTGTCCCATCTCTCCTAACGTGAATTTTAAGCAGAGGTTGTCCTAAAATGACCTGGGAGATGCTTGTTGCAGCTTCTTGAAGATGTTGGAGAGAACACCATCTTTATTCACTCCATTATCATGTATGACCTTCCCTTGTGATGTAATCCCATGACAAAAATTTAAAAATAATGCATTCAATAATTCTAACATGAAAATTTCAACAGGGCCTACCCTTTCTCTGACATATCTTGATGCATTATTTATAGTCCACAAAAATCATTCTTTGAAGGCTCTATAAAGATCATCTTGATCAGCCAGTGAATTAAGATACATGGAATTCCTTGCTCGGAGGTTTTAAAAGGAATCAATAAAGAATTGTTCTGCCCAAATTATAGGAGGCATAGAACCTTACATAGGCAGCAAGTAGGTATGTGGGCATAGAACCTAACATAGGTAGCAAGCAAGTATGCAATGTTGGTTGTGACCCACAGCAACCATGTCTAAGAAAACACCATAGTTGAGGTAATTTGACTTTTTGAATACTAGCATCACTTCAAGCTTCAGGGAACTTTCTCTTAAAGAACAACAACATATCCCACATGGAAAAATGACAAGTTAAATCATTTTCTTGAAACTAACCAAGGATAATACTTGTTGAAATCTTCATCTTAATATTTCACTCAAAACCTAGGGATTATACCTCACAAAACTCAACAATGATTTGTACACAGTGGAACAAACTTTAGAACTGCGTGACTTCAGAATTTCCTGTATGGAAAATCATCTCTACTAATGAGAAAGTTCTAGATCTTGCATTTGCAACATTCCTCGGATCATGATCAACAAAAATACTTCTATTTTCAAATGTTGATCCTTGTAAATAAAAAAATACATCCCAATAAAAACATAAAGGGAAGATGCTAATGTAAGGAATGAAGAAGACAGAGCAAGTTCATGCATTAATTCCAAAATGATGAAGCCAATATAATCAACGGTCTTAATAACCCCGGCGTTGCAGTTTTGACAAGGACTGCAGTTCATCCACACAAGACTCAACCATATTCACCTTCACCAGGTAACACAACATCTGTTTTTCCAATCATATGTTGTTCTAAATGTGAACTCCACAAAGACTTTCAATTACTGCATCATAAGTTACATAGTCAGGGGTCAAGCCTTTCATTTCCATTGCTTTCAAAATTCGCTTAATTGCGATGGTAAGTTGATCCTCACAAACTTTCTTTCCTTCAGAAGAAGCCTTTGAAACTCCTTGAAGAGGAATCCATGTAATTTAAGATCATGGCTTGCCATCACAACAATTTTCTCATAGGCTTTTTTATGTTTCAATGGGAACATCTCTTCCAACATACTTGCCACCACCAGCTAATCAATGTATTCCTCAATGTGCCAGCAATGCTGTCAAGATCACTCATCTAGAGACTTGTGAGGAATTGAAATTTGGTCCAAAAGGAAAAAAGTTGGATTCACACACAGATATTAGGACTGTTCAATTAAATTTTGACACCAATACTTTGTCTGGAAAATATTCAACTTATAAACTTCCCCAATCAGGTCTACATGTGGCAATCAACAATCCTGACAAACTGAATTTCAACCTAGCAATACTAGCAGGATCATGTGGCAACTTAATTAATTTACATCAACATCAAAATACATCATTTTTAGTGGAAGAGGTATTGTCATCAAGTGCTACTTCTTCAAGGTTTGATCCTGTACACACATCTTCAGGTCAAAATTTGTCAACCATGAGCCTGAGACAATCTGGTGCAACATTGGATCTATCAAAACCTTCCACTCAGGATGAAGAAACTAGCCTCATTTAAGTGGATGTTCTACAAAAAAATCTTGTTCAACATCATCTACCACTCTGAGAATTTATGGTTCGATTCCATAAGCTGTTTATGTGGCTATCATCGGAGACTCATTGCTTTTCGGTTCGCAATCCACCACTGTGATTCAACTATATTATTGGTTGTAGCAGACATTAAACCTACACATGCTTATCCTATCTACACTAGTGTTTTACCCCATCTACATTAACCATCAATTCAAGTTGCAAATGTAACATTGCTGGGAATAGCACCATGCCCAAAGAGTTGTTCTATATGGTGAAGAATTTGGGGCATAAATGGATCAAAAGCTACCATTCCATCCTTAAGCAAAGTAGACACCCAAACATACAGGTTGGAGGGATTCAAGCTGTCTGCCACAATATAACTGCATAGAAAATAAAATTGGGCAAGATCCACCTTGATGATGATCTGTCAAGCTAAAAGCATCATTCCAACATGTTGGCAGAGGAGGTGGGACAAAAGTATGAAGAAAAAGAGGATTTGGGACAAAAGCATGAACATGTACTGTAGGATTTTCTAAATCAATAGCTACAAAAGGTTTTTACTGTGAAAATTTGAAGGAATGGTTTGCTTTCATCTTCTAATGATACCTTCTCCGAGGTCACTTTCAATACTAGTGCAATCAAATTTAAACCATTTCGTGGTGTAGATGATGTGAGCAATAAAGAGGACAGTGATGAAACATAAAAAAAAAGCATCAACTGAAGAAGTTGGCAATCTTACTTTGGATATCCAGAAGGAAACAATGCAGAAAGCTCTAAACAGAGATATTGGTATTGAGACTGCAGCTAAAGAATCAACCTCTGTCTTAGCTCTCAAAGATGAGAAGAATGTCAAGCATGCTGCATACCCTCTTGATAAAAATGTTGTCACAAAGGAGATAAAGAATCCCTATTCCCTGAAATGTACTGGGCGTTTGGACCTTTCATGTTTAGAGGGCTCATCGTCAAAGATGGAAACAGGTTGTAATCGAGCTCATACATCTATAGTGGACAAATGCTTCAGGCAGGATGTGACAGGTGCACAATTCCAAATGTTGAATAATGTTAAAAAAAATCCCCATTCCAAATTATTGTAGTGTTTCTAATAGTGTTGGCAGGCTTGAAAAACATAGTTCATTCATTATATTTTACAAGGATACATGATCCCTTGGGGATAAGTCAACCTCATCTAAGGGGGGAGTGAAATCCTTGGACATGGACACTAAAGGGGATCTATCAAGCAGTTCATACAAGTATAAAAACAATGATAAAGTGCTTCATTAGCTGAAGAAAGAACACCTTCAAAAGTCTATTGGGGCCAAAAACTCTAGAAGGCTTACAGCAATCTATAAGTGGTTATTTGATTTTTAATTCGAGAAATAAGCTCAGTGATGGTATCTCTCAAGCTGGTCCTACTAAATCCAATGTTTTCGCCACAAGGCAATAGGCTTCATTTGAGATCACTAGAGTATGGTTTTCCTTAGTTCTTGATTATATTATTTATGGATGGAGTCACTTGTTGGTTGATAGAAATGTAGCTGGCCATCAGGATTGAACATGTGAAGCTCAAATTACATATCCGTCATAAAAAATGGGTGTTCCTATACTCATAGTTGAATATTTTTGTTAGCAAGCAAAGATTTCCATAGGTTGCATTCCATCATAGAAAATGGACATGCATCAGTTTATGTATTTCTGCGGCTACTACAAATCAACTTCCCACCCCAGCGTTTCCCATGGTGAGCCACCCTTATAATTTAATTTCCTTTCCTTGTTTTTTCTTTCCCCATTCGATTACAACAGAGCACAACTTCCTAAATTCATGGTGGAGCAGGTTTTAATTTTTCAAATACCCATTGTATTTGTTTCACTAGTGACATGCCCCAGGCAGATGTACCGCAAAGAGCATACTTCCATGGTGGCTTAGGGGCCAAGTCTAGGCACCCTATACTTGCACCGGTCCTTATACCTATGAAACCTATGCTATTTTGGTGGGGTAGACAATAGTGAGAATGGAATCCTGGTGGATGGCCTAACACTTCATCCAAGTTCCATTGAAAATGCTTATTTGAAATTCCATTTGGTTACTAATATTTGACTAGAGGTCTAGGGCTCTAGTGCATTCATATATGCATATTCGGTCAATGTATTCCTAGGTTAAATCTTGCTGTATTGGCATTTAGTATTTATTTTCCCCTTTTGGTTGGTGTCTATGTTTGGTATTTGTAGTTTCTTTTTCCTTGAGGAGCTATGTTTCATTAAGATGGTACATATTACATTTTACTGGCCTTATTGCCTAAACATGCCGACCACGAGGAACAATTTTTTTCACAAAGAGAAAATCCATGACTTTCACCAATTCATCTTATTTATATCGACCACAAATGGTTGGTGTTGAGGAGAAAATGGGGTTGACTTTATTCACTTACGTATGCACAGGGAGTGCAATGCAAGCTTCACAAATTTGACCACTGGTTTGAATATGGGTTTGTAACTTTGCACAAAGAGAACCTATGGCTTCACCAATTCATCTTACCCGTATTAACTACAAATGTCTGGCATTAAGGAGAACAAGAGGGATTTGATCCACTTATGTGTCTATGGCTAGTGCAATGAAAACTTGACAAATTTGACCACCACCTAAGGTGGGGGCTGGTAAGATTCAAGACATTCTTTATTGGCCAACATGCCTAAAAAGTAAAAACATAATTCAGTTGAGAATATGCATGGGTTTATGCAATTTCAACAGTGAGTTTTTTAAATATGGTTTGGAGGACTCATGGCCCCACTTATTGATATAACAAAAAGATCAATTCCATTGGACAGAGGCATCAAAAGCTACATTTCATTTCATTCCCAAACCTTATAAATAAATTACTGCCAGATGAGGGAATACAAATATTTCAAAAAAAGAAGGAAGCATGTGTAAGAAGTTGAAATCTTAACCTCACTCTCAATTTAAAATACACATACACACACCTATGGTAAAAATCGAAAAATTTCAAAATCTTTGAACAATTTTGCTCATAACCTGCCTCTTTATGATGACTAAAGTTAGAAAAATCTACAGTTCACTACTTGCATGGAATGTCATAACCTTGACTTTACAATGAACTAAACCAATCTACCTCCTACCATTGTAAGCATCTCAAGTAGATATATGAAGTACTTTTATCAATAAATTTGTTTCAAGTAGACACTTGAAAATTCACTTGGCCTAAACAGATAAATAAAGAATTAGAAAATCAAATTTAAACAGAAAAGTGTCCTGGATATCATATCATGTGTACATTGGAGGAAGAACTATTGACCATCTTCTCAATAAGTGTCCATATGCAAATCAATTATGGAAAGAGGTGTATGTTTTCACTGGATAGCGTATTTTGGCAAGGTAAAGTTGAGCAATGTATGGGGAATTGGTTCCAACAAAAAAATATTTAAGGAATTCAGAGCACTACCATTAAGAATCTGTTTTTTTCCTTTGCACCTAGCGTTTCTTTAAATCCCCCAAACTTCTCAATATATGGATGTTTTGTGAAATATATGGCCCTTGGGAAGGGGGGGATGCATTAGCTCCACTACAATGTTTAATGATTCTAAAACAATAAGGAATCCATCAATTCTTGGTTATTAGGGACTCAATGGCGATAATTCACATATGCTCTCCAAATCAATCCCTCATGGACCCTCATTAGGTTAGATTGTCATCAAAACTAAGAGACTAGTTAAAAGTTTTGCACACTATAAATTCTACCATGTCTGAGGCATCTAAATTCCATAGAAGATAATTTTGCAAATGAGGGGACTCATTTTCCATTGAGACATAATAGGAAAAATAGGAGGAATACTATTATTTTCCATCTCCCACGAACCAAAAAATCTCATTTAATTCAAAATTTGGAGGCACAAGCATCATGGAAAAGTGGCTTGGGTTTAGACAGTTGGGTGCCATTATTCATAGGAGCTTTAACTATGTCCCTTCATCACTCATCATAGTGGAGGTGGAGGAATTAAACTATGCAAGGATGGGACCATTGCCTGTATGTGGCATTAACCCCAAACCAACTTGGAGTTTGTGTGAAGTGTCTCTCATAAATGTTCATTGTGTTATGAAGTAGAGCATCAAACTCATCCAGAGCGATAGATTTAATCCTAGTACGTTTTCAAACATTTTATAAACTGATTGAGAGGGAAAGAGACTAGAGAAGTAATATATTTGCTCTATTGCAATAATTTAATCGGTAATTTTAACCTTGTTGGCAAGTGGAATATTAGAGCATTCCAAGCTTAATGTTTTTTCAAACTTTGCCATTATACACCTCCGTTAATCAATAATAGAGAGTTTCAAACCAAAGGGAATGCTTAAATAGTGAATATTATCCTCAAGTTTTACCATCTTTCATTTATGATACAATCAATTAGGGATTGTCTTGGCTAGTAAGAAAGACCTCTACTTTTTCCTCACTAACATTTGCTCCAACAAATTTTGTAGATATGTCCAAGCAAATAGTAACAACTTACTCGGGTGGTTATGTCAACCCATGCATTAAAGCTAAATCAACTGCAAATTGAACATTGATAATTTGTCTTTCTATAGGTAAACAAATTCCATGAATTTTCCCTTGCATTATGGTGACTCCAACATATAGTCTAGAGCATCAGATCCAGGCACATGTAGATAACGTGCAAGAGGGTAGTCTCACTGAACAGATTGCTATAAAAGGATAAGGTTCAAAAGTATGCCATTCACACTAACCCTTGTTGAGGCCCATGAAAAGAGTCTCTATTGACTTGTTCTAGGAGTAAACCCCAATCAATTAAACATGTTAAGGATAAGTCTCATTCAATCTTGTGATGAGCCTCATCAAAATCAACTTAAAAAAAAAAGGATTTTGGTCTGACTCTTTAGCTCACTCAAGGATTTTCCTCACATTTATTAGATTATCAAGGATAAATTTGTCAGAAAGGAAGATTCCAAGGAAGCAAGATATTTTGAGCTTAGTGTTGTCTAGGAACATTTGGGATAACCCAAAACAAAGAAAAATATGGTCCTGATTGATAAGGAACTCAGTGATGAGGTAGAAAACTACCCGAGTTGAAGTAAGGTGAGGATTTATGTGACCTGTTATGGTTCAGTTCTCTTTCCTTAATATCCCAAGTATTGTTATATTAAGTGGTTGTCTCCAACGTATCCAAGGAATAACACCAGAATTTATGTGTTTAACACATACATGAGAGAGATTTCCATACTATACCTTCCTAGGATCTATTGTTAAAATGCAGTGAAGTACTTGTTAAAATAAAAAGTGATTTCTTTCTTATCATAGAGAGATAGCGATGACTACAATCTCAAGTGGTAGAGGAATAAAGTCCAACCCAAAACAAGAGATAGTTGTTATCATCATCAAAACGTGACTGATAACATTCCCATAAGGACAGAGAAAACAAGATGTCTATCCCCATCCCTAGGGACAGGGAAATGCAAGGCTCACAACTGCTATCGGACAAGACATATCCCAATTCTATTCAAGAAAATACAGGTGCATACCTTAACATGTCCATTTTCCATTGGAAAAAACAAAATGGCAACCAAGAGAAAGTTAGCAAAGTACCCAGAACCAAACAACATACAATTTGGCCCACATGATCTGTTGCTTTTCATGTCCGGTTGGATTAAAAGTATGGTAGATGCAAGATCCCTATTCTATAAAGGAAGTCAGCATGTATATCATATACTACATAACATCAAGTACTAAACATGAGTCCTATAGGCTACATCCTGAAGACAACTAACTATAATCCTACACAACAAAGGTACCATTGCTTAACATACTCAATCTTCAATATAGAAGAAAGCCTATACATAGTAGAGCAAGTTACAGTCACACTGGATAACTGATTCCAAGTATGAGGAAAATTTTGGGGGCTCAAAAGAATAGGAAAAGAACAATGCTAGAGGAAAATTATCTGGATAGGAGAAGACATTAACTACAAACAAATAAAATGGAAAAATACATTTGCCATTCTGTGATGTGAACACCTTGGAGAACAGAATATTGTAGCCACCATAATTTCTTGACCTTTTGTTCGTAAACATTAATGGGTGAGTTTATTCAAGACATCAGTAGATAATCATCACCACAAGTATTGATCAAATACGGTGTGGCTTTTGAATCAAAAAACAATAAAGTCCTGGGCCATGGAAGTTATCCTCATGACATTGCAAGCCGCAATCATCACCTTGCAAAAATTATTCTCTTTAAAAGAAGTGCACATTGTTAGAAAAACAGGATCGCGGAGCAATAACAATAAATAGAAATCCAAGTATAATCACACATACACATTACAAGAGGGACACAGATATATTGTGGTTCACCCAAGATGAGTTGCGTCCACATGAAATTGCTAGTCCTTATTATTATACCATCCAGTAAAATGAAGGGATACAACCTGCAACACAGCCGCTGGACTTCCTCTTCACACACTCTCACAGTCTCTCTTCATGATCTCAGAGATATTTACAATGCATAAAACCTAATACACCTCTTACCCTAGACGTATTACAATGTATTTATTTTATAGGGGAAATACAGTGGGAAAATACCACGGGATACCCAAAACCATGGGCCCTAAATCTATTGGTGAAACAACACAAAAATTTCCTTTGGGGGCTATGCCGAGGAACCCCCTTCTCGAGGGCTCTACCCCCGAACCCCCTTTCTCAGGGGCACTGCCCCCAAATCCCCGACAGGGATCCGCTGCCCCCCCCGAACTCCCGTGGGATTGTGTCAGGATCATAACCAAACCTGGGGTACAAACGTGACTGAATAATAATATCTCTGGATCTGGAGATCAGGCTCCACAACCAACAATCTCCCACTTTGGGACTAATCACCACAACTCCACCGCTGTTGTACTTGCTGGACCTTGGACTTGGAAAAATTCTCATCTTCACCTTCATACTAGAAGGCCAACTAAAACCAAGTAGAAACTCATTTTCTCTCTGGTTACTACCTTTGTGAACATGTCTGCAGGATTTTGGCTAGTATGTATATTTTCCAGCTTTAACAGTTCATATTCCAGAACAGAGCATATGAAATGGTACTTGAGCTGTATATGTTTAGTCCTGGAATGAAATGCTGAGTTCTTTGCAAGATGAATGGCACTCTGACTGTACTATACAACCTGCTATCATTTTGCTTCTTATCTCGATCATAGCTCTATCAAGCAGTTTTGATAATAAAATGGGATCGAGCTCCCAAGGGGACGTCCCTTCCTCTCTTTCCAAAGTTAAAGCGAACTCCTGCCCCACTGCCCTTCCCCCTCCCAACTCAAGTCTCAAATTTATATACTCTCCTTTCTTGCACAATCTGCTTAGAGGCGTAGCATTGGGTTCTAGTAGACAACTGGTAATTTATTAAGTTTGTTTCTCCATGCAAGAGACAAATTGCAATAATTTCTCTATCGAATTCTTCTCCATCATTCCCTTTTATTACTTTGTAATAATATGGGGAGTGCGCCCTTTTTCTCACTAGTTCTTATATATATACAGTTAATATTTTTTGTTACCTTTACTCATTTATATATATATATATAATGTATTAATACAATACCCTTTTTCCACATAGTAGATATGTTTTTTATATATATATCTAAGTGGATATAACATAATTATTTTATAAAAATATAACTTTCCTCCGAGGCCAATATCCTTTTCTCATACTATCAAGTATATTGATATAACAATAATTAGCTAGGTTTCTTTTAGCTTTTGGAGTACTCTCTTGTCGAAAATAGGATTCTAATGCATAGGTCATACGTGTTATTTACTTGTTTTGTATCGAAAGGCCATTGTCCTTACTTAGGACGTCATAAAAGTTTTAGGGTATCAATCGAAGATGATTTATATTCTTTAAACCCACAGTCAAAATTATGTTCCCTAAAGGCATCATAAAGGTTACTAAACATCATCACTTAGATTGTAAGGGCTTTTGTAAACCTTACCTTATGGTTCCTTCTAGTGGTTTCAGTTTCTACTGTTTAGTTGCGTTTGCGTCACCATCTTATTTTCCTAAATTTATAATTTACCATTTAAAAATTAACCACATAGCTTATAAAGTTTATTGGTAGGACCTTGACCTTAAGATCCTCACCAATAACCAGTACAATAATCAATTACATTTACAAAATAATAAGACATAAAAAAAGGGTATTACAATTAATACGATCCTTAATCTAAAAAATTGGTCTATCGGGGGATGGACTGTAATAGTCCACCTGCTCTTCCTCCATCCTAAGAAGACTCTGTACGTACCATCCCACGATTAAAGGGATATGGGTGACGTAAGAAAGATAAGTACCTGCTGTGAGCAGACCCAGGAGACAGGTAGAACATTAACAGGAGGAAATTAAAAACATGCGGCATAATGTGCTCCTTCTACGAGTTTCAACCTTCGGTCCAGGTATCAAATTTGAAGGGTAGGGTCTCATTTCACTTTGAAGGGCTATGAGATATCGAACCCTTCAGTGCTGACATGAAAAAATAAATCATTCTTTTCATTTGAAAATGTTATAGTACATCAAAATTTCATTATTGTTTTTATGAATTCACTAACAGAATGGCGATATTTGCATTGTTCCACTCTATAAATTTTAATAAGCAAGATTATATTAATATGGGCTAGTTAAATAACCCAAGAACCTATATAAAATAAATTTCAAAAACAAAAGGAAAAAAAATGACAATATGAAGAAATCACTTGTTTTATAACCAACAGATCTTGTATTGGCAAGTAATGAAATGTGTTCATAGAAAAAACAAAAGTAACTATGCTTGCTTTATATCAAAATACATTGTTTTACATCAATATGTGTACATAGAACAAAAGACTAGTCTTGAAACAAAATCTTAGAAAAAAAGATTTCATACTAAGGGATAGATCACCATATGTTTGCACATCATTTAACTAAGTTCATTGAACCACACAACAACTCAATTACTTTAATGCTCCAAATTCATTGTCTTTGATTACATTTGTTGTCAACTCTATCAGCATAGTAACAGTTGGGCTGAGCGTAGCCATCTGGTTTATATTGGGATTGTAGTCTGCGGTTGCCATTAACCTGAAAAAAAGTAGTAATGTTAATAAGAATCGTATTGAAACGAAAAGGATAGTGTGCAAATTAAGATAAATTCCATCTAACTACACCAAAATGTCAAATGACAAAGCGCTTCATTTCATTACCTTTATCACAATTTAATGGATGCCAAACTCCTTGTGAATGTGTTGAAGGTTGAAACCAAACATGAAAACCTAAAACACATGTAATTAGATATATATGTACATAGAAACAAAAACTTATCTTGAACCAAAATACCGTTAGAGATGTTATTCATCTCATGTACTTGGAGAGTAGAAATTTGGACCAGAATAAATCGATCATGACATTTAATTAGACAAAACCAACTTACTTGGTGTTTTATTTTTAAAGTGTTGTAAATTTATGAGATAGCCCAAAATGAAGTATACATGTTATTTTTAAATGGATATACTATTAGAGATGTGGTACATCTCCCCTAAAGAGATATTGCAAAATGAAGTACACATGCTATTTTTTAAGTGGATATATTATTAGACATATGATATTAATCAAACACATGGATCTCACTGTAGCCCAAATGACAATACCTTGCAGCCATAACTGACATACAAATTAATGAAACTCATAGTCTCTAAAATTGTTTTTAGTCATAAATAAACATAAGAAAATTGGCATTGCTACAAAACTGAATATGACAACAATGAGGACAAATCTGAATATGAATGCAAGTACAGGGGAAAGGAGGAAAAATCTGAAGATGAATGCAAGTATCCTTATCTTCAACATTCATGTTTAATCACTAGAATGATATGGTAGTGTTGCAAAACCTGTATATGATTGGTGTATGCCAATGGAGGAATACACTGCGTAACAAATATTTTTCCAATAAGAAATACATGGTCTGATTCGTCTCCTGTAATCAGATAATAACTATTATAATTATTATAAAAGGCACAATGGATTGAAGTATCCCATCTTTTCTTGGAAGGTCAATCATCTGTGCATTCAAGAAAGAGCCACTGAATTCAAAATGTGCATTGTATGCATGTATGCTTATCAGTCTTGCAACAAAAACTACAACGACGCTACTCATATTATTCACTCCTCCAAAGAATGAACAGTGTAGTAATCAAACAGGGATTGTGATGAGATTCAACTAATCATCAACGAATATTCCAACCATGTCATTTACAGGCCATAAGAGTGCCAACATCAAGCACCAATAGTGATACAATAAATGAGAAGCCATCTTATAATAACCATGCAATCTAGTAAAAGGCACTAAAACCATATCAAATGCTAAGAACAACATCCACTAAAACTTGGTGCATATACTCTTTATTAACATGTTTTAATGCATGTCTTAGGATGGGACTCAACATATTCAAGGAGACTATGATATCAAGCTTCAAACACAAACTGGGAGGATTTCTTGGAAAACACCATTGGAGGATTTCTTGGAAGATTGCAATTTGTTGCTTCCTACCTTGGCACCACATCTAGTTCCTACCTTGTCTAAAATCACACCTTGCATTTCCATCATTCACATCTATCTTTTTAGAGGACACACAATTGTTATTACTTGCCTTCAACATCATGCTAGTGTGAATGTTTCTTGCATTGGTTGTATTGGAACGCAGTTGATCACCTATGTAAAGTGGAATTTAACCTTTATATAGGTCTTGCTTCAAACAAATCTTGCATATTGCACATGTGCATTGCTGGCTATGCCTATGACTTACTCCTAATCACACTCATTAATCATGTGATAATGTTCCTTACTTCCTTCTCATACTATTTCATTTCAATCAAGTACTTAAGTATGTCTAAATATGGGAATAATGCCTAGCCAATACCTGAGACTTCGTATATTTGATATCTTAATTAATGCAATTAGTTAAAACAAAAAGAGACTTTGTGGTGATTTAATTTTTAAAATTTTGAACACCCATGCAATTGAAATGACAACCATTTTTCATAACAAAATGATAAGATACAGAGGAGAAAAGTTTGTGTTTGAAGTTACAGTTTCATGTTGGTTGCCTAAAATCCATATATACTAGATATCTATCCCCACATCCAAGATTGTGTTTGAAGTTACAGTTTGCATGTTGGTAGCCTAAAATCCCATATATACTATATCTATCCCCACACACATTTTTCATTATCAAAAATACATTCTATGTCCCAATCCTTCTCTCTTTTGGGACATCATCACTATAGAACCACTAAAATTCATAGGTTTGTGGTCATAATATACAGGTTTCTGGTAATTTCAAGCCTTTGGGATTGTTGTTTTGAGATCTACACCCAATTCAATCATATATGATATATAGATCCTTAAAATTTTAATCCCAATTGATGAGTGATGACTTTGATTGAATATCATAGCAATATAATAACAAATCTGAATATGATAACAAATCTGAATAAAAATGCATCATGGGCGTGCCTTAAATATGAAAGAGGCCAGACACAGATTTTTCATTAAAAATAAAAATATATGCTAAATAAGCCAAGGTAGCATGGACATGAACAGAGAGGGTCCTTTATCAATTGGATGAAATGGACAAAATCAGTTGAAAACTAATAATATTTTTGAAAAATATAAATCAGTATTTCAAAATTAGTCTATCCATATCAAACCACTATCTTAAGATGGTTATATGTTTGCAAAGACTATTATAACTGTGATACAAGCCCTACTAAACATATGGTAACTTGATGGAGCCACATTGAAAATAGTTTCTGCTACATAGTAATAACATTCTTATATCGAACTAAAAAAAAATAGACATTACAGTATTGATTAAAATATTGTATCATCATCAATTTACTCAACCTAATGGAAGAGGTCACCGCAACTTCATTTTTCTCCAAGTTTCATAAACTGCATTCCAATCTACCTCATGCAACACCTGAGGTGTTGATAGAGATAAAAACATTAAAGTATCTAAGGTTTCTAAACAAAGTCTAGATCTATCATCATTTTTTATACGGCTCAACTTAGAGAATCCTCTTTCACAACTAGCAGTAATTGCTGGAAGAATAAGAACAATCTGCCATAATTTCATCAAATTTGGAAAAGAATCCCACCACTCTGGTTCACCTTTGCATTGTTCCCATGTTCCAAACAAGTTTTTCTTTGGATAGGCTCGATGTAGAGTGACAACAAAACTTTCCATTTCACCTTCACATTTTTCAGTACCAATTATTGGTGAGTTTCCAACATCAAATTTTTCACATAGACGTAACAACCATCGTTTTGTTTCAGAATCTCTTTCATCCTCTTCTTCAAAGTAACAACGGGGACTAAAAAACTTTGCTGCATTGAACACAGGTAAATCTGTAAACCTATCATTGAGACAATCAATCAGCTTTTGGATAAATTCTTTTCCTAATTGAATACAATCTTCCATAGTACCAGACCCAAGTGAATTTGGTATTGGTTCAAATCTTAATGAATGGAAATAATTATGAAAGGTGAAACATCTACTCTTTAGAAAACATGAAAATGCATCCACTAATTTAGAAAAACAGGCTGAAAATGTTGATTCAAGCAAACTAAGATTGGAATTCTCAAGTTAAAAAATGGGCTAAAAATTAATTTTTCAAACAAGTTAAGTGAGGGATGGAAATGCATGTGCAATTCCAAGCTTGCTTGTCTTCAAGTTGGAACCTTAAATCAAATTATTTTCATCTAGAAGCTATCATGTTATGCAACCAAGGAATGGTGAATGAAAACATGCTTCTTATCTTTTTTGACAAGAAAAAATAAAGCCAAGGCTAAAATGTAAAGAGCATGAATGAATGATGATCAAAAGGAGAGTTTAGTGGTTGTATCTTCTTACGCTACAAGCAAAAAATAATATGCTCGGTAAATAAATTGATATCTCGCAAAAAATATTCTATGGAAAAAATGAATTTGAAGATCATGTTGCTTGAATGCTAAGTGCGTGACCTCAATGAAGCTCAAAACATTTGCTGAAGAAGAAGAGGATCTTGACATTTGCGACTGTTGGGAGATTGGAATCTTCACAACTTCACAAAGGAATTAAATAAGGGATAAAACATTGCAGGGAACATTGGTAGGTAGGTAGTGAGTAATGAAGAAGTAGGTAGTGAGTTTGTTGTGTTGAGATATTGTAACTTCAAAGAATATTCTAATTGTACTTTATTATTCCGGAGATGTTTCATTCCTCCGTAAAGATCTTATTGTATATCCGGAGATGTTTATACCTCCGTCAGAATGTGGTAACTCGGGTTATTAGACTTCCCTAGTGGAGGTCGGCCCTTTATGTGTTATGAGGGTCAAAGGGTTATTAGACCACCCTAGAGGGGTCGGCCCAGTTAGTTGTAGTGGGGTATTTAACCCATTGGTTAAATACGAGCCTATGTGTACTTGTGTAAAATACATATCAGTGAAGTGTATAAATAGAGGAGGTGTGTTCCTCATTTGATACACTCACTCACTTGAGAAAGGCGCATTTGTGGAGGAGAGGTCTGCTATGGAGGAGAAGGAGCTTATGCTCAGGGTTTGCATCTTTGTATATTGCTGGTCATCTATATTGAGGAAGCTTTACTGGGTTTTCTACCCCATGAGGGTTTCCCAGGATAAATCTGTGTCTCTTGTGTTTATGCTATGCTTGTCGTTTCTTCAGTGATCTTGTATATGCTATTATTGTGAAATGGAATGTAATGCTGCTATTTTCTGTCTTAGCATATTGAATTTTAACATGGTATCAGAGCTAACCTGAAGGAAGACAAGGTATGGCACTAAAGACACTTGCTTTACTTACGACAATTTGAAGGTTAGGGTTTTACATAGCAAAAACCAGTCATCGTAGCAATTTCGCTATAAATCCGTTTTGGAGAAGTTTTCGGATCTGAAATTGTTACAGGACAAAGCGAAAATCTCCAGGTACCTTGTGTCCAAAGGACAACCTCTAATTCGTTGTACTTTGTGATTTATGATCTGTACAATAGAGGGTTTCTGCCTCTTCCAGATCTGAGTCAAAATCAGGTGACCTTGGGAAAAAGGTCATAACTTGGGCTAGGAAGATCCAAATGAAATTTAGTGAAAAGTGACAGGTAGTACACAGACTGTAGTATCTCAGAAAACTTTTGCAGAGGCCGAAGTTGAACCAGTGACACGTGGCACGCCATACAATTTCGCTCTCCTGTATTATCCCATAAACAGGTCACATTGCGACACTTGGCATAACTCTCTCTCAGAGAATCCAATTGAGGTCAGACCTGTCAGGATGGAAAGATAACAGGCAGAGATATCTCAGAAAACTTTTTCAGAGGCCGAAGGTCAAAAAGTGACACGTGGCACGCCGTACAAGTTCGCTCTCCTGTATTTTCCCAAAACAGGTCACGTTGCGACATTTGGCATAACTCTCTCTCAGAACATCCAATTGAGGTCAGACCTGTCAGGATGGAAAGTTAACAGGTCAGGCTATCTCAAAAAACTTTTTCAGACCCTATGGATCAAAAATTTCGGATTTACACCAGAAACAATCAGGTACATATTTCTGTCAAAACATAATTACTTTTTGGTACCTTCATTCATGGCTTCCGGAATTTAGGGCTTTGAAGAAAGTTGGAATTTTTGTAATCGGAGACCACGGCTGGATGCTACTCATCAAAATAGAAATTTATAGACCAAGATCATAATTTTTGGTTGGGCAGAAGCCCGGGCTTGATTAGACCCTAGTTCGGGACTTTGATCAGAAAAGTGGAAAATTAGGGCTTCTGTAAAAATGGGAATTTTTGAAATCTGTGACCATGGCTGGAAGCTCCTCAGAAAAATAGAAGCTTAGAGCCTTGGATCAAACCTTTTGATGGGGCAAAAGAGTGGGCTTCATCAAACCCCAGTTCAGGGTCACGTCCAGTGAATCCGAAAGTTTCAAAGGCAAAATTTAGGAGTAAAACTTTGCAGTTTTCAAATTCTGAATATACCAGTTTGATCAGCTCATCAAGGCGCATATTTCTATCCTTTCGGAAGTTTGAAATTCAAAGTTTGAATTTTTGGGTTTCTCTGACAAACCCATATCCAGCTCCAGGTCCAGTTCTTGCAAATCAAGTGGATTGGGTTAATCCTAGAAGATGATGGATTGGTCACCTGCATAAGTGAAGAAGTTCCTAAGGCCTTACATAAAAAGAATACAAGCGATCTCGACAGGTATGACTCATCGAGGTTGATGTTGTCTGCTAACAAGATCAAGGTACATCACAAAAGACAAATCAGGTTCCATGACCATGAAAACATGAAGACAAAGACTCATCCATAATCTTTGTTCTACTTACGAGGTGTGTTGTACATAACCAAGTAGGTATACTAATCCAGGTATGTTTCCCATGAATCTTACCTTGTGTTAGGATCCCTTATATAAGCATACTTGGAATGATTAGTTATGCTTATTCATAAAGTTAGTAATCAAGGGATTATGCATATTATATATTTTATCTTGATTGATGATATGCATGAGTAAAAGAAGACTTCTCTGAAATCTTGAATACTAATGTTTATTAACTATAATCATGACTATACATTTTCAAGATTATTTACTACTATAATGTTTTGATAGCATTTAGAATATACTAATGAGTGTATGTTTGTGCATGAGATCATGAGGATGACTCTTGAGCATGCACAGTGGTACAGAATGAATAGAAGTTCAAAAGACATACAGAAGATCAAGCAGGAGGCAACCACACAAACATAAAAGATAAGTATTTGAGTTGTTATTTGAAATAGTAATGATATTGCCTGTAATAGGTTGTATGCATATTTGTATTCCTAGAATATATAATGCTGAGTATAAACATTCATAGAGCATTGAACAGTATACTACTAATGTGCATATGATTGGTAAGTTGGACAAACATTCCATTATTGCTTGTCTAGAATGAAACCTCTTTGCTGACATGTCGAGAGATGTGCACACTCTCGATAGTATGTTCTGGTAGAGATGGAAGGCATCTAGATAGCCACTGTATGCATACAAGATATGGGAAAGTGTGGTGCCAAAGTATTGGTCAAATTAGTTGCATAACTATGTAAATGATATCTGTATGCATAATAGGTTACTATGTCAATATGATTTGATGATTATGAAGTATTACTAATCCTGTACTTAATTTTGATTTGTAGGAAAAATCATGATGAATGATGAACAAGCGATGGATGTTCAACAAAAGGATTTACAAATCAAACACACTATAGAAAGCTTGTGGTTAAGAGATTATCTTAGAAAGAGGAAGAGAATCATGATGAGATGTTTTGACCATTCTCTTAATAATGTAATCAGGTTCTGTATGGGTTCCCAGGATCGGTAGTCAATTGATGAGCTTAATGATCATCATGGGTGATGTGGATCTCAACCTTTGCTACAAGGTTGAATATGGCTTATATACACATATGACATGAATGCAAGAAGGAACTCACCACAGAGTTCAATTGATTTTGAGGCTCATATTAGTAGACCCATCTGACGAGAGATGGCACAGATAGATATGCAGAAGATCACTCAATGCAGAGTGTGAATCATGGTAAATTGATAGCTTCATGACAAAGCTTGGGCTTTACCAAAAGTAAAGCTATTCCTAAACCTTGAGGTTGTGGATGATGAACCTATCATACCATTATTGCATGACGATGATCTCTTTCTGACAAAGAATGAGAAACAGGTCATGAAAATGGCTGCAGAAATGAAAATGAAAGATCTTGGATTAATGCACTACTTCTTAGAAGTATGGCAAGATCCAAAAGGAATCTTTTAAATCAAGGTAAGTATGTTGTGAAGTTTCTAAAAAGATTTGATATGTTGGAGTATAAAGCCATGGCCACTCCCATGGACTCCAACTTGAAGTTATAAGTTAATGACTCATCGTATTTAGTGGACCCAACTCTATATAGACAATTCATTGGGTCATACTAGGCCAGATATATGCTTTGGTGTAAATACCCTAAGTCAGTATCTAGTAGAACCTAGAAAGGTTCACTTAATAGCTACAAAGCATGTAGTGAGGTACCTAAAAGGTACTTTAGATTTTTGGTCTATATTATCTTAGAGGTCATGAACTCCGTTTACATGGTTACTCAGATTCTGATTGGGCAGGAAGTGTCTCAGACAGAAAGAGTACATCAGGTGGATGTTATAGTCTTGAATCTACCATGATCTCATGGTTCAGCAAGAAACAATCAAGTGTGGCCCTCAGTACTGCTGAAGCTGAATACATAGCTGCCTGTTCTGCTAGCTGTGAAGCAGTATGGCTTCGAAAACTTTTGTCTGGAGTGTTTGACTTAGAAATGGAACCCACTGTGATTATGTGTGATAATCAAAGCTGCATCAAGATGACTGAAAATCCTGTGTTTCATGATAAGTCAAAACACATAGAGATCCGTTACTTTTATATTCGAGATATGGTGTAGAAAGGAGCTATCAAGCTAGAGTATATAAGCACTGAGGATCAAATTGCTGATATCCTGACCAAGCCTCTGTCTCGAGTAAAGTTTGAACACTTCCGAGACAAGCTTGGTGTAGTTCAGAAGAACCCTCCTCGAAAGGGGGAGTAGCACAGTATGAGACAGACAAGCCTATCTCATCAATGATGAGGTTACTTATTTTTCTTTGCACTTACTCACCTAGAATTATTTAGATTTAGGACTCTTATATTCTTTATTTTGATGGTTAGATGTATACATGCTCTTGATGATAGATGTATACATGCTAGATATTTTTTTTATGATAGATGCATACATGCTTTGATGATGATTATACATGTTGTGGTTATACATGTTTTTGATGTTGATGATACATGTTATGGTTATACATGTTTTGATGATGATGATACATGTTGTGGTTATACATGTTTTGATGATGATGATACATGTTGTGGTTATACATGTTTTGATGTTGATGATACATGTTGTGGTTATACATGTTTTTAATATTGATGATACATGTTGTGATGATACATGTTATGATGATGAGGATACATGTTCTTGATGAACATGTGAGGGGATTGGATCATCCCTGGACTTTCAGTCCTAAAGAGAGCCGTAGACGTGAGGTCTCCGAGAATGAAGTCCTTAGTGGATAGTTGAGGGGATTGAGATCATCCCTGGACTTTCAGTCCTAAAGAGAACTGTAGACGTGAGGTCTCCGAGAATGAAGTCCTTAGTGGACAGTTGAGGGGATTGGATCATCCCTGGACTTTCATTCCTAAAGAGAGCCGTAGACGTGAGGTCTCCGAGAATGAAGTCCTTAGTGGACAGTTGAGGGGATTGGATCATCCCTGGAATTTCAGTCCTAAAGAGAGCCGTAGACGTGAGGTCTCCGAGAATGAAGTCCTTAGTGGACAGTTGAGGGGATTGAGATCATCCCTGGACTTTCAGTCCTAAAGAGAGCCGTAGACGTGAGGTCTCCGAGAATGAAGTCCTTAGTGGACAGTTGAGGGGATTGGGATCATCCCTGGACTTTCAATCCTAAAGAGAGCCGTAGACGTGAGGTCTTCGAGAATGAAGTCCTTAGTGGACAGTTGAGGGGATTGGGATCATCGCTGGACTTTCAGTCCTAAAGAGAGTCGTAGACGTGAGGTCTTCGAGAATAAAGGGATTGGGATCATTCCTGGACTTCAGTCCGAAAGAAGAGCCATAGACGTATGTCTCCGATAATAAAGGGATTGGGATCATTCCTGGACTTCAGTCTGAAAGAAGAGCCGTAGATGTATGTCTCCGATAATGAAGGGATTGGGATCATTCCTGGACTTCAGTCCGAAAGAAGAGCCGTAGACGTATGTCTCCGATAATGAAGGGATTGGGATCATTCCTGGACTTCAGTCCGAAAGAAGAGCCGTAGACGTATGTCTCCGATAATGAAGGGATTGGGATCATTCCTGGACTTCAGTCCGAAAGAAGAACCGTAGACGTATGTCTCCGATAATGAAGGGATTGGGATCATTCCTGGACTTCAGTCCGAAAGAAGAGCCGTAGACATATGTCTTCGATAATGAAGGGATTGGATCATTCCTGGACTTCAGTCCGAAAGAAGAGCCGTAGACGTATGTCTTTGAGAAAGAAGGGATTGGATCATTCCTGGACCTCAGTCCGAAAGAAGAGCCGTAGACGTATGTCTTCGATAATGATAGGACTGGATCGTCCCTGGACTTCGGTTCAAAAGGTACATGACTGGTTTACATCATTCCTTGACGATGTTGATGATCGTGATGCTCGTGTGATGACGATACTGATGATCGTATGATGACGATGCTGATGATGATGCTGATGATCGTGTGATGATGATGCTGATGATCGTGTGATGACGATGCTGATGATCGTATGATGATGATGCTGATGATCGTGTGATGACGATGCCGATGATCGTGTGATGACGATACTGATGATCATGTGATGACGATACTGATGATCGTGTGATGACGATGCTGATGATCGTGCGATGACGATGCTGATGATCGTGTGATGATGATGTTGATCGTGATGCTGATGACGATGTTGATAATCGTGTGATGATGATGCTGATGATCATGTGATGACGATGTTGATCATGATGTTGTTGATCGTGTGATGATGATGTTGATCATGATGCTGTTGATCATGTGATGATGATGTTGATCGTGATGTTGATGATCGTATGATGACGATGCTGTTGATCGTGTGTTGACGATGCTGATGATTGAGTACTATCAACTCTGATGATGTTGATGTTCCAGTATTGAAGATGTTCCAGTAACTGGTTGAGTTACTGATGATGTTGAGAAAGCTTCCAATGATTTATAGATGTATCGTGTATGATGTTGATGACTCCTTGCTCGTGCAGGTGCTGTTATAATATCCTTCTTGTTCAGGGGGAGTGTTGAGATATTGTAACTTCAAAGAATATTCTAATTGTACTTTATTATTCCGGAGATGTTTCATTCCTCCGTAAAGATCTTATTGTATATCCGGAGATGTTTATACCTCCGTCAGAATGTGGTAACTCGGGTTATTAGACTTCCCTAGTGGAGGTCGGCCCTTTATGTGTTATGAGGGTCAAAGGGTTATTAGACCACCCTAGAGGGGTCGGCCCAGTTAGTTGTAGTGGGGTATTTAACCCATTGGTTAAATACGAGCCTACGTGTACTTGTGTAAAATACATATCAGTGAAGTGTATAAATAGAGGAGGTGTCCTCATTTGATACACTCACTCACTTGAGAAAGGCGCATTTGTGGAGGAGAGGTCTGCTATGGAGGAGAAGGAGCTTATGCTCAGGGTTTGCATCTTTGTATATTGCTGGTCATCTATATTGAGGAAGCTTTACTGGGTTTTCTACCCCATGAGGGTTTCCCAGGATAAATCTGTGTCTCTTGTGTTTATGCTATGCTTGTCGTTTCTTCAGTGATCCTGTATATGCTATTATTGTGAAATGGAATGTAATGCTGCTATTTTCTGTCTTAGCATATTGAATTTTAACATGTTGTTGGATAAATTGGTGAAACCCAAGAGAACTACTAGTGCAACGTTGTTCTTGAAATGCCTAGGGACGCTCTTAGTGTCAAAAGAGAGTGGATGGAAAAGTAGTGTGATCCTTCAACATTGTGTTGGAGGAAAAACATTATGGTGGTCCTTAAAATATGCCATAACCTTTGGAAATAGGAAAAATATGTATTGTTTCATAGATGATTGTGTTGTGTCATGCAAATTTGATAAGTGACCCTTTGATCTATGCACATGAACATTTCAAAAATAAGGAAATACATTAAAATGCATAACAAAATTTGATTTGAGGTGCATGTAAACAAAATGAAGAGGTAATTGAAGGTGTGGAATTGTTAGTGTTATAAAAGGTTGAAGCCCTTGATGTATTGTAGAGTTAGGAAAATCTATGAGGTTGAAACCTCATATGTGCTTGAGGATAAAATGGTGTTGGAAACCTCATGTTAGTATAATGGAATGATCTAACTCTAGATGAATGTTGTTTTTGTAGATGGTCGTATCCAAGAAGAAAGTGTGCCTACTTGGGTAGGATCTAGATGAATGCCATATGGCCTAATTAGAAATACTGGGTAATGAATGGATGTTTCACCAAACTCTGATTTCTTGTTCTTTATTTGAAACTATTAAGGATGAAAAAGGTGGAGCCCTTGTTAGATATGTTGTAGATGTCCACCCCATGTGTTATTGAAGATAAGAATGTCATCCCAAGAAATTACTACAACGTTCCTAAGAGATTAATGAAAGATACCATTGATACATTCAATAAATGTAGTCGGTGTATTGGGGAGACCAAAGAACATCATCAATTGTTCATAGAGACCAAATGTTGTCTTCTATGTATCTCCATAATTCATGTGAATGTGATGGTAACATGTAAGTAAATCTAGTTTGGTAAAGTGTGTGTCACCCTTGAGGTGGTCCCACATATCATCATTTCAAGTTAGTGAATATCAGTTTTGGATAGTGAATTTATCGAGAGAATGATAGTTAGCCACTAAATGCCTTTAATCCTTCTTTTTCATGGGGATAATGAAAGGTGAGGAGCCATATAAGCAAGTGGAGGAGTAGTTGGAGCCATATAGGTCACTAAGATGAAGAAGCCAGGAATGACCTATTAAGAAGTGGGTATTTGGAAGGTAATGCAGGATAATTATAGTGTGAAGGCTGGTCAGGAAGGGATGAGAAGGATCAATTAGAGACCATAATTTATACTTCAAAAGAATGGTTAAAATCTTGCTCAAAGGTGGCACAATCAAATAAAAACATTTTATCTCTAAAAGCCTTTAACAATCTATAAATAAATTAGGAACCAAATACCTAGGTTATATCAATGATCTCGAGTTTAGACAAAAAGAGGCTGTAACTTGCACATGTTGACTTAGTTGTTTCCTGGGCTATAGTCATTGATATAGGTAATAGGAGGTCTTGTAACTTGCACATGTTTAATTTATACTACTGTAAATTTTATTTTACTTCAAATAGTGTTTTATTTTAGTCTGTTTATCCTAGGTTTCTGGGTTTTTATTTTAGTACAAGGGACAGTAAAAAAACATAATTTCTAGGTTTTTATTTTAATGCAAGAGACCCTAAAAAAAACATAATCGAGACCTGATAATTGCACTCCATGACCTGGATAATATTGTAATAGTTCTGCAATCTGTGTTTTGGTTAAAAACCCCTGTGCCTCACTACCTAACTAGTATCTCATAACATTGTAACTCGTCAAACTCCAACGTGAAAAAGAGAAGCCTTCCTTTCCCCTCAACAATTATTCCTTAATTATCCATTTAAGTGGGGGTTTTCATTTTGCAAACTAATAAGCACATTTTGGTGAAAACCCTAGGTGTCTCACCGTATTAATGAGATCAAATTTCAAATGTGCGGCATAATGCATCTGTAGGATGCTGCGTAATGCATTCAAATTCCCAGACTGTTGCTAACTTCTTAATACTAATTCGTAATAAATATATGGTATAAGGTATAGGTTGAGCATTCATTACTCTGCAAGTTGCGTAATGGAGGAGGAAGGCGAGCGTACTGTGGAGTGGGCGGACAACGGACTGTGCAAGGGGATATATATTATATAATTTTTGGAGTGGGCGGAAAACGGACTGTGCAAGAGGATATATATTATATAATTTTTTATTTACACAACAAACAAACTAGTGACGACTACATTTTAAACTGACCGTCAATTTGACTTTTTAAAAATCTAAACGCACATCGTGAATGACATCCTCTTTCAAAATCCAAGAGTATATTAGTGGTAAAAATGCCAAATACTGGCAAACTAGCATCAATTTTAACCCCTAGACATGACTCCTATATTTTTTGGGAAATTTAAGGTTTAAATATTTATTTTATTTTAATAAAATTTGATGAGTTTTCATTGGCATTATATGTTGATCATTTTTCATCTGTTCTTTTGTTGATGGCATGCATATGACAACCACCACATTCTTTTACCAGTTGAAGGCCATATATATGACAACCACCTGTACGACCATCGCCAAAGTAACACCCATCTTGCTTCTATCCACTCTATTACTCCATTGCTGTTAGTGAATGGAATCATTGCTATTTACTATTGTTAATACACAAGATAAGTCTAAGACTATTCCCAAGAGCACTAACTATCACAACCAACCAGCTAAATCCCAATCATTCATATCCTTTATCATTGCCTTTGTCTATAACGCTGTAATGGTGTGCTTGCTTATACTGCACAAGATAGTCTAAGACTATTCCCAAGGAGCACTAACTATCAAAGCCAACAAGCTAAATCCCAATCATTCATATCCTTTATCATTTCCTTTGTCTATAAAACAATCTTTGTTTTTAGGGTTGTTTGCAAAACATTTTTGTCATCCACAAGTATAGAATTTCAAACTCCTAAAAATTACAAAAATACTAGGGAAAATACCATGGTTTAATCATTGAAATCCAATGATTGCATCGATCACAATTGATGGCTTCCTCTATTATATAGTTATATCTCTACCACGAATTTATGAATCCCAACGGAAACTATAATATGGAGCTTTGCGTTTTAGCTCTCTACCCTGCAATAAGAGCCATTAAAAGCTTGGAAGTGAGAATACAAATCTTGGAGTCTAGGTTGCCCTGTGAGAATCGTTCATAAAACAATCTAATTTGGCCTTTTAATCAAGCATCAAGTGCATGTAACAGAGAAAATGTATACAAGCCCTCAGATTAGGTGTTTTAAATGGAACCTCTGTTTTAAAAAAAAATGGACAATGGGAAAACAGGAAATTATGGACGCAGTCAAAAAATATAAGATTAACTTGGATTTAAATATGCCAAATATCTATGAACTCCTTTCCATAAAAGTAACTCAAAAACCCTGTATAAAGCAGAAAATACAAAATTGCTTGGCATTAGGAATACCTCTGTATAGTCATACATTTTTGTCCATTTGCAATACCGATTCGCCAAACTCTCGATTTGCCAACATGCAACAACCCAAGACGAGAAGGATGTGAAACTTGACAACTAGTTAACACTGAGGCAGAGATAAGAAATTTTCAATGGAGAAAACCCACATATGTATGTTGTAAGCCTGTAAATTCACAAACGATTATTATTAAATCTCTTCTCGTTCCACAACTCTGTACCAGTTAATAATACGCAACTGGAAGGGTTACAAACTTACAAGTTTACAACTTACGACTATGATTCTGGATGAAGTTCATTCAATGGCAAGCTTGCTTGGCAATGTGGCACCAGTCATAACCTGTTCGATTCATTTGCTTGTTAACTTAGGGTTTCTGTATTCTTGCCCTGAACTTCCTGGCAACTTCCCAGGAACATGGTTCGAACTTTGATGGCATCATGATTCTTGAGCAATGAGCATAGCGGTCGACAATTAGCAATAGCAATTAGAACGCTATTCCACTTCGAGTCTTCGAGGCTCCAGTCTAGCCCTAGCCGTAAGCGGCAAGCCAAGTCCTGTCTAAATTCTTGAGATCGACGAAGAGAATTTTTTTCAATAACGTGCTTCCAGGCCTCGACAAGGTTGTTAACTTGTTATTATGAATCTATGATACGCCTGGCTCCTTTCGCGAGGTCGCAGCCGCAGGTTCGAACTTCCATTCGCGAAGACTTCATCTGCAAAAACACGGAGGCTCTAAGACTGTGAAGTGAATTGTTAACTTGTTATTATGATTTATGATACGCCTGGCTCCTTTAGCGAGGTCGCAGCCGTAGGTTCGAACCGCGATTCGCGAACAGGGATCAAATTTGAAGGGTAGGGTCGCATTTCACTTTGAAGGGCTATGAGATATCAAACCCTTCAGTGCTGACATGAAAAAATAAATCATTCTTTTCATATTAAAATGTTATAGTACATCAAAATTTCATTATTGTTTTTATGAATTCACTAACAGAATGGCGATATTTGCATTGTTCCGCTCTATAAATTTTAATAAGCAAGATTATATTAATATGGGCTAGTTAAATAACCCAAGAACCTATATAAAATAAATTTCAAAAACAAAAGGAAAAAAAACGACAATATGAAGAAATCACTTGTTTTATAACCAACAGAGCTTGTATTGGCAAGTAATTAAATGTGTTCATAGAAAAAACAAAAGTAACTATGCTTGCTTTATATCAAAACACATTGTCTTACATCAATATGTGTACATAGAACAAAAGACTTGTCTTGAAACAAAATCTTAGAAAAAATGATTTCATACTAAGGGATAGATCACCATATGTTTGCACATCATTGAACTAAGTTCATTGAACCACACAACAACTCAATTACTTTAATGCTCCAAATTCATTGTCTTTGATTACATTTGTTGTCAACTCTATTAGCATAGTAACAGTTGGGCTGAGTGTAGCCATCTGGTTTATATTGGGATTGTAGTCTGCGGTTGCCATTAACCTGAAAAAAAAGTAGTAATGTTAATAAGAATCATATTGAAAGGAAAATGATAGTGTGCAAATTAAGATAAATTCCATTTAACTACACCAAAATGTCAAATGACAAAGCGCTTCATTTCATTACCTTTATCACAATTTAATGGATGCCAAACTCCTTGTGAATGTGTTGAAGGTTGAAACCAAACCTGAAAACCTAAAATACATGTAATTAGATATATATGTACATAGAAACAAAAATTTATCTTGAACCAAAATACCATTAGAGATGTTATTCATCTCATGTACTTGGAGAGTAGAAATTTGGACCAGAATAACTCGATCATGACATTTAATTAGACAAAACCAACTTAATTGGTGTTTTATTTTTAAAGTGTTGTAAATTTATGAGATAGCCCAAAATGAAGTATACATGTTATTTTTAAATGGATATACTATTAGAGATGTGGTACATCTCACCTAATGAGATATTGCAAAATGAGGTACACATGCTATTTTTTAAGTGGATATATTATTAGACATGTGATATTAATCAAACACATGGATCTCACTGTAGCCCAAATGACAATACCTTGCAGCCATAACTGACATACAAATTAATGAAACTCATAGTCTCTAAAATTGTTTTCAGTCATAAATAAACATAAGAAAATTGGCATTGTTACAAAACTGAATATGACAACAATGAGGACAAATATGAATATGAATACAAGTACATGGGAAAGGAGGAAAAATCTGAATATGAATGCAAGTATCCTTATCTTCAACATTCATGTTTAATCACTGGAATGATATGGTAGTGCTGCAAAACCTGTATATGATTGGTGTCTGCCATTGAAGGAATACACTGTGTAAGAACTATTTTTCCAATAAGAAAAACATGGTCTGATTCATCTCCTGTAATCAGATAATAAGTATTATAATTATTATAAAAGGAACAATGGATTGAAGTATCCCATCTTTTCTTGGAAGGTCAATCATCTGTGCATTCAAGAAAGAGCCACTGAATTCAAAATGTGCATTGTATGCATGTATCCTTATCAGTTTTGCAACAAAAACTACAATGACGCTGCTCATATTATTCACTCCTCCAAATAATGAACAGTGTAGTAATCAAACAGGGATTGTGATGAGATTCAACTAATCATTAACGAATATTCCCAGCATGTCATTTACAGGCCATAAGAGTGCCAACATCAAGCACCAACAGTGATACAATAAATGAGAAGCCATCTTATAATAACCATACAATCCAGTACAAGGCACTAAAACCATATCAAATACTAAGAACAACATCCACTAAAACTTGCTGCATATACTCTTTATTAACATGTTTTTAATGCATGTCTTAGGATGGGACTCAACATATTCAAGGAGACTATGATGTCAAGCTTCAAACACAAACTGGGAGGATTTCTTGGAAAACACCATTGGAGGATTTCTTGGAAGATTTCAATTTGTTGCTTCCTACCTTGGCACCACATCTAGTTCCTACCTTGTCTAAAATCACACCTTGCATTTCCATCATTCACATCTATCTTTTTAGAGGACACACAATTGTTATTACTTGCCTTCAACATCATGCTAGTTTGAATGTTGCTTGCATTGGTTGTATTGGAACTCAGTTGGTCACCTATGTAAAGTGGAATTTAACCTTTATATAGGTCTTGCTTCAAACAAATCTTGCATATTGCACATGTGCATTGCTGGCTATGCCTTTGACTTACTCCTAATCACACTCATTAATCATGTGATAATGTTCCTTACTTCCTTCTCATACTATTTCATTTCAATCAAGTACTTAAGTATGTCTAAATATGGGAATAATGCTTAGCCAATACCTGAGACTTCGTATATTTGATATCTTAATGAATGCAATTAGTTAAAACAAAAAGAGACTTTGTGGTGATTTAATTTTTAAAATTTTGAACACCCATGCAATTGAAATGACAACCATTTTTCATAACAAAATGGTAAGATACAGAGGAGAAAAGTTTTTGTTTGAAGTTACAGTTTCATGTTGGTTGCCTAAAATCCATATATACTAGATATCTATCCCCACATCCAAGATTGTGTTTGAAGTTACAGTTTGCATGTTGGTAGCCTAAAATCCCATATATACTATATCTATCCCCACACACATTTGTCATTATCAAAAGTACATTCTATGTCCCAATCCTTCTCTCTTTTGGGACATCATCACTATAGAACCACTAAAATTCATGGGTTTGTGGTCATAATATACAGGTTTCTGGTAATTTCAAGCCTTTGGGATTGTTGTTTTGAGATCTACACCCAATTCAATCATATATGATATATAGATCCTTAAAATTTTAATCCCAATTGATGAGTGATGACTTTGATTGAATATCATAGCAATATAATAACAAATCTGAATAAAAATGCATCATGGGCGTGCCTTAAATATGAAAGAGGTCAAACATAGATTTTTCATTAAAAATAAAAATATATGCTAAATAAGCTAAGGTAGCACGGATATGAAAAGAGAGGGACCTTTATCAATTGGATCAAATGGACAAAATCAGTTGAAAACTAATAATATTTTTGAAAAATATAAATCAATATTTCAAAATTAGTCTATCCATATCAAACCACTATCTTAAAATGGTTATATGTTTGCAAAGACTATTATAACTGTGATACAAGCCCTCCTAAACATATGGTAACTTGAAGGAGCCACATTGAAAATAGTTTCTGCTACATAGTAATAACATTCTTATATCGAACTACAAAAAAATAGACATTACAGTATTGATTAAAATATTGTATCATCATCAACTTACTCAACCTAATGGAAGAGGTCGCCGCAACTTCATTTTTGTCCAAGTTTCATAAAATGCATTCCAATCTACCTCATGCAACTCCTGAGGTGTTGACAGAGATAAAAACATTAAAGTATCTAAGGTTTCTAAACAAAGTCTAGATCTATCATCATTTTTTATACGGTTCAACTTAGAGAATCCTCTTTCACAACTAGCAGTACTTGCTGGAAGAATAAGAACAATCTGCCATAATTTCATCAAATTTGGAAAAGAATCCCACCACTTTGGTTCACCTTTGCATTGCTCCCATGTTCCAAACAAGTTTTTATTTGGATAGGCTCGGTGTAGAGTGACAACAAAACTTTCCATTTCACCTTCACATTTTTCAGTATCAATTATTGGTGAGTTTCCAACATCAAATTTTTCACATAGACGTAACAACCATCGTTTTGTTTCAGAATCTCTTTCATCCTCTTCTTCAAAGTAACAATGGGGACTAAAAAACTTTGCTGCATTGAACATAGGTAAATCTGTAAACCTATCATTGAGACAATCAATCATCTTTTGGATAAATGCTTTTCCTAAGTGAATACAATCTTCCATAGTACCAGACCCAAGTGAATTTGGTATTAGTTCAAATCTTAATGAATGGACATGTGAAACACCTATATTATCAATAAACTCCAAATTTCCATTTTCAGATTTCTTCAAGAAAGATGCAACATGTTGAGAACCAACCCCAAATATGTTTCACAAGAATCTCCTCCGAAGAAGATCAATGAGCACATCTAATTGCATGCCAATGGATGTTATATCAATATGTTCCTCTTGAAATCGTTGGCTCAATTTATTTAGTTCAGTAAGAACATCAGCAAGCAAATGGATGCAAAATTGAACTTGAAATAGTGTTCCCATTTCATACATCTTTGCATCATCATTTTTCCATTCGTGCAACAATCCTGGAATGACTTTAACAAGCATGTTCATAACCTGCCCCCTAGAAAGCCATCGGATGTGATGAATTTGAAGTATTTGTAGCTTGTCAATTTGAAATAGGTCCAACAAACTCTTAAATTCTCCATGCCTCTTTGCATATTTTCCTAGCCATGAATATACTTTATTGGCTAGTTTATCAATATACTTAAATTCAGGAAAATAGTTTGTAGCATCTGTTATAGCTAAGGCATCACGATGTGCTATACAGTGAATACATAACAAATGAGGCACCTCTTGGAGCAACTTAGCTGCCAAACCTTCATGGATACCTCTCATAGATGAGGCTCCATCTGACCCAAAACCCACCATTTGATGTTTTGACAGCTTCATCTCAGATAATACCCCTGAAAGTGATTCATACATGGATTGTGTAGTGCTATCTTTGATTTTCAAAAGTCGAATAAATTTTGTCATGCATGACCCTCTCCCTCCATCCATTAGATAGGTAATATATACAATCAAGTGTTGTTGCATTGTTTTATCTGTGCTTTCATCAACCAAAATGGAATAAAAAGGGCTAGAACAAATTTCTGCCTTCAACTTTTCCCAATAAACCTCTTTTGCTGCAAGTAAAAACTCTTTACCAGAAGTGATATTAATATATGAAGAATATTCATTGGTTAATGGCATATTAGGAGTTCTCTTATACCTGTCCAGGTCACATAAGTCTTTGTACATTTCTAAAGGTAAATCCCTTATAGCCACAAAATACATAGTTTCCATAGCACTAACTATTCTAGATTTTTCAACATTCAGCATTAGTTCAACATGCTTTGAGATGGGTAAACAGGGTTGGCTTGATTCATATTCCAATAGATGAATTGAACGTTTATGAGCCTCTGATGATGCATGAACATTTAATGCACTTAATTGGATTGTGCTGCTACCTTCCTTTGCAAATGGTGTATCTCCTTTGAATTTAACACACCATAAACATTTGATGCGCTCTTCACCATTTGGACCTATTATCGGATAAGCCCATTTGTGCATTAAATTCCATCCATGTTTGAATGATCTTTTGGTAGCTACTCCTTTTCCTTTCTTTTCTAGACGGCCTTCTTCTTCAATATTCTTATCAATTTCAAAATCAACATCTTCTTCAACATTTGCATCATGTCGACTCAAGTTAAACGCATTATCAAGTGTTGTTTGTCTCCCATGCTTTTTAGGTCGACCAATTCTAGACATTGTTTCTCAATAAATTATGTAGCAGAAAATTCATTCATGAGCCCCAAAGAAACCCATCAAAATATTGTAAGTTTTGAATGTAGCTGAGAAATATAAGTCTTTGAATATGTATGATTTCTCTACAAGTCTATAACCTGAAACCATTTTCACCAAAAAAATACTAAAATAAATATCAAATGGATTTTTATTTTGCATAACTAGCCAAACATATGAAACACTAAAAATGGAAAACATGTAAGGAAAAATATTATAAAAAAAAAAATCATTCCTCTCATGCACTCTAAGACTTTCAACTTCAACAAATTAAAATTCCTAAGGGTTTCAACATATACAACTACTATGTGTGGATATTCAATAGATAAGGGTGGATTGTATAGCGACCCTATTGTAATCACTCATACCCCAGTGCTGTGGCGGTTGTTATAAATGTTTTAAGAGATATATTGATGGTTATTATGAGTGTTGTACTCTTGTAACATACAGAAATACTAGAAACTTAATTGCAAGTTAGATTTTAAAACAAAATTATTTTGGAATAGAAAACAGTAATTAATTCTCAATCCAAATAGGTTGGGAATTGCATTCTCAATCTTGCACATACTGGTTGAATTTTTTTTATTTCCCAGCAAGCCAATTATGAAAGGTGGAACATCTACTCTTTAGAAAACATGAAAATGCATCCACTAATTTAGAAAATCAGGCTGAATTCTCAAGTTCAAAAATGGGCTAAAAATTAATTTTTCAAACAAGTTAAGTGAGGGATGGAAATGCATGTGCAATTCCAAGCTTGCTTGTCTTCAAGTTGGAACCTTAAATCAAATTATTTTCATCTAGAAGCTATCATGTTATGCAACCAAGGAATGGTGAATGAAAACATGCTTCTTATCTTTTTTGACAAGAAAAAATAAAGCCAAGGATAAAATGTAAAGAGCATGAATGAATGATGATCAAAAGGAGAGTTTAGTGGCTGTATCTTCTTACGCTACAAGAAAAAAATAATATGCTCAGTAAATAAATTGATATCTCGCAACAAATCTTCTATGGAAAAAATGAATTTGAAGATCATGTTGCTTGAATGCTAAGTGCATGACCTCAATGAAGCTCAAAACATTTGCTGAAGGAGAAGAGGATCTTGACATTTACGACTGTTGGGAGATTGGAATCTTCACAACTTCACAAAGGAATTAAATAAGGGATAAAACATTGCAGGGAACATTGGTCAGTAGGTAGTGAGTAATGAAGAAGTAGGTAGTGAGTTTGTTGTTGGATAAATTGGTGAAACCCAAGAGAACTACTAGTGCAACGTTGTTCTTGAAATGCCTAGGGATGCTCTTAGTGTCAAAAGAGAGTGGATGGAAAAGTAGTGTGATCCTCCAACATTGTGTTAAAGGAAAAACATTATGGTGGTCCTCCAAATATGCCATAACCTTTGGAATTAGGAAAAATATGTATTGTTTCATAGATGATTGTGTTGTGTAATGCAAATTTGATAAGTGACCCTTTGATCTATGCACATGAACATGTCAGAATAAGGAAATACATTAAAATGCATAACAAAATTTGATTTGAGGTGCATGTGAACGAAATGAAGAGGGAAATGAAGGTGTGGAATTGTTAGTGTTATAAAAGGTTGAAGCCCTTGATATATTGTAGAGTTAGGAAAATCTATGAGGTTGAAACCTCATATGTGCTTGAGGATAAAATGGTGTTGGAAACCTCATGTTATGATAATGGAATGATCTAACTCTAGATGAATGTTGTTTTTGTAGATGGTCGTATCCAAGAAGAAAGTGTGCCTACTTGGGTAGGATCTAGATGAATGCCATATGGCCTAATTAGAAATCCTGGGTAATGAATGGATGTTTCACCAAACTGTGATTTCTTGTTCTTTATTTGAAGCTATTAAGGATGCAAAAGGTGGATTCCCTGTTAGATATGTTGTAGATGTCCACCCCATGTGTTATTGAAGATAAGAATGTCATCCCAAGAAATTACTACAACGTTCCTAAGAGATTAATGAAAGATCCCATTGATACATTCAATAAATGTAGTCGGTGTATTGGGGAGACCAAAGAACATCATCAATTGTTCATAGAGACCAAATGTTGTCTTCTATGTATCTCCATAATTCATGTGAATGTGATGGTAACATGTAAGTAAATCTAGTTTGGTAAAGTGTGTGTCACCCTTGAGGTGGTCTCACATATCATCATTTCAAGTTAGTGAATATCAGTTTTGGATAGTGAATTTATTGAGAGCATGATAGTTAGCCACTAAATGCCTTTCATCCTTCCTTGTCACGGGGATAATGAAAGGTGAGGAGCCATATAAGCAAGTGGAGGAGTAGTTGGAGCCATATAGGTCACTAAGATGAGGAAGCTAGGAATGACCTATTAAGAAGTGGGTATTTGGAAGGTAATGTAGGATAATTATAGTGTGAAGGCTGGTTGGGAAGGGATGAGGAGAAGGATCAGTTAGAGACCATAATTTATACTTCAAAAGAATGGTTAAAATCTTGCTCAAAGGTGGCACAATCAAATAAAAACATTTTATCTCTAAAAGCGTTTAACAATCTATAAATAAATTAGGAACCAAATACCTAGGTTATATCAATGATCTTGAGTTTAGACAAAAAGAGGCTGTAACTTGCACATGTTGACTTAGGTGTTTCCTGGGCTATAGTCATTGATATAGGTAATACGAGGTCTCGTAACTTGCACATGTTTAATTTATACTACTGTAAATTTTATTTTACTTCAAATAGAGTTTTATTTTAGTCTGTTTATTCTAGGTTTCTAGGTTTTTAGTTTAGTACAAGGGACAGTAAAAAAACATAATTTCTGGGTTTTTATTTTAATGCAAGAGACCCAAAAAAAAAACATAATCTAGACCTGATAATTGCACGCCATGACCTGGATAATATTGTAATAGTTCTGCAATCTGTGTTTTGGTTAAAACCCCCTGTGCCTCACTACCTAACTAGTATCTCATAACATTGTAACTTGTCAAACTCCAACGTGAAAAAGAGCAGCCTTCCTTTCCCCTCAACAGTCATTCCTTAATTATCCATTTAAGTGGGGGTTTTCATTTTGAAAACTAATAAGCACATTTTGGTGAAAACCCTAGGTGTCTCACCGTATTAATGAGATCAAATTTCAAATGTGTGGCATAATGCATCTGTAGGATGCTGCGTAATGCATTCAAATTTCGAGACTGTTGCTAACTTCTTAATACTAATTCGTAATAAATATACTGTATAAGGTTTAGGTTGAGCATTCATTACTGTGCAAGTTGCGTAATGGAGGAGGCAGGCAAGCGTACTGTGGAGTGGGTGGACAACGGACTGTGCAAGGGGATATATATTATATAATTTTTGGAGTGGCCGGACAACAGACTGTGCAAGGGGATATATATTATATAATTTTTTATTTACACAACAAAAAAACTAGTGACAACTACATTTTAAACTGACCGTCAATTTGACTTTTTAAAAATCTAAACGCACATCGTGAATGACATCCTCTTTCAAAATCCAAGAGTATATTAGTGGTAAAAATGCCAAATACGGGCAAACTAGTGTCAATTTTAACCCCTAGACATGACTCCTATATTTTTTGGGAAATTTAAGGTTTAAATATTTATTTTATTTTAATAAAATTTGATGAGTTTTCATTGGCATTATATGTTGATCATTTTTCATTTGTTCTTTTGTTGATGGCATGCATATGACAAACACCAGGTTCTTTTACCAGTTGAAGTCCATAAATATGACAACCACCTGTAAGACCATCGCCAAAGTAACACCCATCTGGCTTCTATCCACTCCATTACTCCATTGTTGTTAGTGAATGGAATCATTGCTATTTACTATTGTTAATACACAAGATAAGTCTAAGACTATTCCCAAGAGCACTAACTATCACAACCAACCAGCTAAAGCCCAATCATTCATATCCTTTATCATTGCCTTTGTCTATAACGCTGTAATGGTGTGCTTGCTTATACTGCACGAGATAGTCTAAGACTATTCCCAAGGAGCACTAACTATCAAAGCCAACAAGCTAAAGCCCAATCATTCATATCCTTTATCATTGCCTTTGTCTATAAAACAATCTATGTTTTGAGTGTTGTTTGCAAAACATTTTTGTCATCCACAAGTATAGAATTTCAAACTCCTAAAAATTACAAAAATACCAGGGAAAATACCATGGTTTAATCATTGAAATCCAATGATTGCATCTGTCAGAATTGATCGCTTCCTCTATTATATAGTTATATCTCTACCACGAATTTATGAATCCCAACGGAAACTATAATATGGAGCTTTTCTTTTTAGCTCTCTACCCTACAATAACAGCCATTAAAAGCTCGGAAGTGTGAATACAAATCTAGGAGTCTAGGTTACCCTGTGAGAATCGTTCATAAAACAATCTAATTTGGCCTTTTAATCAAGCATCAATTGCATGTAACAGACAAAATGTATACAAGCCCTGAGATTAGGTGTTTTAAATGGAACCTCTGTTTTGACAGAAAACATGGACAATGGGAAAACAGGAAATTATGGACGCAGTCAAAAAATATAAGATTAACTTGGATTTAAATATGCCAAATATCTATGAACTCCTTTCCATAAAAGTAACTCAAAAACCCTGTATAAAGCAGCAAATACAAAATTGCTTGGCATTAGGCATACCTCTGTATAGTCATAGATTTTTGTCCATTTGCAATACCGATTCGCCAAACTCTCGATTTGCCAACACGCAACAACCCAAGACGAGAAGGATGTGAAACTTGACAACTAGTTAACGCTCAGGCAGAGATAATAACTTTTCAATGGAGAAAACCCACATATGTATGTTGTAAGCCTGTAAATTCACAAACTATTATTATTAAATCTCTTCTCATTCCACAACTCTGTACCAGTTAATAATACGCAGCAGAGAAACCACTACATCTTCCGGAACTGGAAGGGTTACAAACTTACAAGTTTACAACTTACGACTACGAGTCTGGATGAAGTTCGTTCAATGGCAAGCTTGCTTGGCAGTGTGGCACCGGTCATAACCTGTTCGATTCATTTGCTTGTTAACTTAGGGTTTCTGTATTCTTCCCCTCAACTTCGTGGCAACTTCCGAGGAACATGGTTCGAACTTCGATGGCATCATGATTCATGAGCAATGAGCATAGGGGCATAGTGGTCGACAATTAGCAATAGCAATTAGCATGCTATTCCACTTCGAGTCTTCGAGGCTCCGGCCTGGGCCTAGCCGTAAGCGGCAAGCCAAGTCGTGTCTAAATTTTTGAGTTCGACGAAGAGAAGTTTTTTCAATAACGTGCTTCCACGCCTGGACAGGGTTGTTAACTTGTTATTATGAATCTATGATACGCCTGGCTCCTTTCGTGAGGTCACAACCGCAGGTTTGAACCGCGATTCGCGAAGCCTTCATCTGCAAAAACACGGAGGCTCTGTGATTGTGAAGCGAATTGTTAACTTGTTATTATGATTTATGATACGTCGTCACAGCCGCATGTTCGAACAGCGATTCGCGAAGCCTTCATTTGCAAAAACATGGAGGCTCTGTGAAGCGAAACCCTTAGCCAAGTTCCAAGTTCCAACTATGAACTATGGTAAATTGGTAATCGCACGGTCGCACCGGCACTTGCCAAACGCCAGCAACAACAAGTAAACACGTTACACGTATGTACCCTGTGGAGTGATGGAGTCCAATCTCGAGTCTAGAGTCTAGTAACAGTTGGTAACATTAATTGCTTTGCTTTCACAGTTCATAATCCTGAATCATGATCCATAACTCAGCTTCATCTACTCCACCGGCGTCCGGCACCGAGTCCACCAGGCACCATAGCTCGTTCTGACAGTACTCACCGAGCTCGCAGTCGCAATTTGCAAAGTCTCAATTTTCCAGTTCCAACTGGGACGGGGTCACGGGGAACCGATGTGGCACTGCCAACGTCCAAATCACTAAAAACACCTGGACGGGCAGAATTTGCAGTTGCCCTTCTATTGCAGATTTTCACAACTCAGCCCAATTTCATTATTGACGGGCTCTGCATGGAGTTGAGTTTTATTTGCAAGGTAAAATTTGCTCTGGACTTCTATGACGGGTAAAAGTACCTTTGACGGGCACTGAAGCCTTCAAATTTGAAGCCTGCTTCGGGCGGTTCCAATTCGAAAGATATATGTGAGGACGACTAATAGATTAAGTATATTGTCAATCCGTGATTAAGAAAAATAAGGCACTTGTCAACACAATTAACTCAGAGCTTAAAGAAAAATAGGGCACACAATGAACTAAATTGTGCAGGAAGAAAAATCGACCAAATATTGAAATAAGTGGAGTGTCAACTCACCTACCTGTTGAAATCAAAGGAGTCTGAAATCGCTAGGTTGATATTTTTTAAATACAGTTCAGAATTCATCTCTTTCCAGTTAAATTTATCCATTTCCATTGATATTACAGAGATGAAAACATTGCCGGAAATCACCACATCTTTCTTTTCGAATAGTAATGTAAATCCATCTTATGCGCAAATTAAAAACTTGATCTATTTATATTGCATTGCCAGAATTTACATGTGTTCTTCTCTATGATATTTAGTAATTTTAATTCATTTTATCTCCAAATTAAAAGATGCTAAAATTAAAACGAAATTAAAATAATGAGAACATAATGCTAATTCACCAAAAATAAATGAAATTCCTTTGATATTTAGTAAAATTTGATATTTGACAAAAGCAAGTGGACATTAGATAGAAATGAAGTAACAGTATCTTCTTGCTCTAATGTAAATCCAGACAACATGAAATGCCCAGCGCTCCAAGGAATTGACAGTGGTTGAAGATATGTGTGTGTGATGATATGAGTGTGTATTGTGTAAAGTAAATACAAGCTTGTCTTGCATCTAAGGTGGGTCTAAGAAAATTAGGCTAGGTCCTTGATGAGGAGTTGGTGTTCTTTGTATCATTAAGTGCTCGTTTACTTTAATCGTTGTAGCTAGTCCCACAAAATACAAAGAAATTACAAAAATTAAATTGTGTTGTGTTCTCTTGTGCTATGGTTCTTGTTATGACTCCATGATTTAGATGCTTATGATTCATGAATGATTAAGTGATGGATGTTTATGAAATGATCATGTAAATGGTAGAATAATGCATTGATGAATTGTTAGTTGATTGGTAGAAGTTGAAAATGATTCAAAATTGGCCTCACACTGATTCAACCCCCTCACCCCCCACCACCCTCTCAATGTGAACATTGTGTCCAAGAGTAAAATACATTTTCCACATAATATTAATGACTAAAAACTATATTTGGGTGTCCATGAATAGAGATGACTATGGCTCCTTGAGTGGGGGACACAATCCTACTATCCAAAGAGAGATTACAAATGATGAGAGACATAAATCTTCCAATTGTTTTCCACATAAAAGCCAAATCATCAACATGCATAACTATCTCATTAATGCTTGTGAATTTATACGTCCATGAACCAAGAAGCAATAGAAATATAATAAAAGATTCTCCAAATACCATAAGAATATGCCAATAATGTGTTGAAATAGATTTAAAAACAGGAAATAGGAACCCACAAAAAAACAACCATAACTCCAACTCCCTTAAAAACTAAGGAGATTTCTTTACACCATTGGAAATCCTTTATATAAGATTTCAAACCATATATAACACTCCTCCATTATATCTATGCCACGGAGAAGACTACTCACAAATCAAAATAAGATGCACATAAAAATGTTGTAGTGCCAAGGCCATCAGAAATTGGATGGATTGTTTTAGAACAATGAAATTATCATAAAACTGGATTTTTATCTATATATCACTATGATATAGGTCCTTTTAGAATGATCCTTTGAAGACAAATCACCAAAATTATAGATAAGAGGTTATAAATTAGAATTCACTACTTATAAAGAATTTCTAAATGCTCCCCAGCCCAAAAAATAGCATTTACCACCATGAAATAAATAATCTTCAATCAATATTTCCATCCATATATTATACACCTCCAAATGAAATAGGACATTATAGATCCAAATAAAATAGGACATTGTAGATCTAGTGCCCTCAAATTGGACCATCAAAACTACAAAAATGGTCCTAAAACAATAAAGAAACAAAGTGTATGAGCATGCCAAAATCATCAATGGATAAACAAAGAAAGAGTTCTCTTAAAAAATTACTATCTATTCCATGTAGATATACAAAGTAACAAAAAAAATAGTAAATCCCTCCATCCAGAGTGAACCATTTGACATGAACCATCAATGCATAAGTTAACTATACCATTATGCTAAAGCGAGGAAGCCTCATGCATCCATAACCAACCACAGGAAACACTCCATCTATCACTTCTCACAACTTTTAGAAAACCTAAATTAATGAAATCCGAAATTCAATCCCATATATTCTAACCACAATCAATTTTCAATATAAATCCATGAATTGGATTCCAAACGTCACTACATAGTTTCAACCAAGAACATTATTCTCTCAAGACTGCGAACAATCTAAGTCATCCCAACTACACAGGATTTAAAGACTAACAGGACAACAGACTATGGGAATTGATCTTGAAATTCCAGCAGACCATCCGTCGGTTTGGCCATGCCAACCACATGTGCCGAATCAGATTCTGTATTGGAAAACGAACCAAAAATGCAATCAGAAACTACCAGTGGAAAAAATTGTTAAAAACTTGTTAAAAGTATTGGGCAGTTGTGTACCTGTGATAACAGCGCTACCTATGGGAACAAGTGCCGGTATTGCGTAGCTACAAGTGGAGGGAAAACGATTCACGTGCCAGTTTTCCATAGGAGGTGGACCGATTGGTCTGAACAGATCCGACCTGTAACGGTCAGTAAACGGGAGATCTAGAGACGGAAGTGAACCCATTTCCTTCAACTGTTCGCTCGAAAGGTCCGACCTGTAACGGTGAGTAAACGGGACATCTAGAGACGGAAGTGAACTCATTTCCTTCAACTGTTCGCTCGAAAGTTCCGTTGCGGAGTTGAACAGATCGGACTCCAAAGGGCATGGTAGAATATCCGTTGGACCGGACGAATCGGCTAAATAGTTCTCAGTTGAAGAGGGGACTGAACTCATTGCCTTCAAGTGTTCGTTGAAAAGTTCCATTGAAAGTTTTAATGTGGCGGACTTCAACCGATCGGATTCCATTACGGAACTGAACTTGGTGCCTCGAACTTGAACAGACTTGAACAGATCGGACTCCAAAGGGCATGGGAGAATATCCGTTGGACCGGAGGAATCGGCTAAATCGTTCTCAGATGAAGAGCGAACTGAACTCATTGCCTTCAAGTGTTCGTTGAAAAGTTCCATTGTAAGTTTTAAAGTGGCGGACTTCAACCGATCGGACTCCATTACAGAACTGAACTTGGTGCCTCGAACTGGACCATAGAATTGGGCGGAGTTGAACAGATCGGACTCCAAAGGGCATGGTAGAATATCGGTGGGAGCGATTGAGGATTCGGCTAAATCGTGCAGAGATGAAATCGGATGAGGTGGAAAGCAAATATTCCGGCTTGTGGATAACCAGAAGGGAGGAGGAGCACAGGAGGAGGAGAAGGATTCCTCTTGCTGAGATGAATGCGGAGGAGGAGCACAGGAGGAGGATAACCACAAGGGAGGAGGAGCACAGCAGAAAGCCGACTCTAATAAATTTGCTGAAGTATTTATGGGAAGTAAGGGAAGTGAGGAGTGGGGTAAGTAGCCGTAGTCATGCTCATGGCGGAGCAGCACCGTCTTTGGTTTGGTGGGAATGTAGCTGTCCAAGCAACTAGATGGCGAAGGATTTCGATCCAGAAGTGCATCGCATTTCTGAGGAGAGTACTTGCAGCTAGATGGCGAAGGATTTCGATCCAAAAGTGCATCGCACTTCAGAGGAGAGTACTTGCCCGGGCCAGGTAATTCCAAGGCCTCGCACACTCCTTTTAGGCTTCTCTTATTGAGGAACCGGCACAAACAATGCAGAAAAACAGCTCCCACAGTACCTACAATGATAAAGATGATGGCGACAAAACTCAAACCCATATTTAGAATGAAAGTTGCAAATCCTAACGCCATGACATTTACTGAAACAATTCGACCACCGTATTTATAATGCAACTAGGTTTTTGCGATCCAAACAAAAAGTAATTAAATAATGGAAGTAATTAATTATTTTATCTATAGTTGTTTATGTCTTAGATTTTGGGGTGGATTATCATTTATATTTTTCCTAGATTGGAGGAGGATGGGACAAGTGTACTGTACATATCAGACACCACAAGTTAAGTGCCTATGCTAGTAATACTAGCAAAGCCACAAGTAAAGTGGTCTCTCAACCAACACCGATAGGTATAGCCAACCAACCACTTAGTTTTGTGGAGATGGCTTGTTGTTAAACAAAAGCTTAACACTAAACTAATTAATATAATTATTAAACTAACATACACATTAAATTAATTAATATAAACGTAAAAACAAATACTATTTAATAAACATACATCTTTTCTTAACCAACGTTTAACTAAAGATTATTTAAATCTTAATCAATACCCATTTAAGCATAAGAAAAATACGACCACCGTGAAATGAATTCCCACTCTAAACACCCACTCTAAACACCTATCAGTGTAATAATTATATTATTATATTTATATTTGAATTAAAAATAATAATTATAATAATAGAAAACTAGAATAATAATAAAATAATAACATAAACAAGGGTAAATTCACCTTAGAAGTTAATAATATTGTTTTTTATTTGATTCTTGAGCGTCACAAAAGGAATAAGTTAATTACTAGAAAAACTCAACATATGTTAGTAGGTAGCTTTCACCAACCTTGTTAACCTCTCTAAGTTCATGTTCAAATCTAAAAATGAAGTGATAGAAATAATTAAATTGATTCTTTTTTTTTGTCCTAATGGAGTGTAAACACTTTAGTCATGATACATGTCATGTAGTCTCTGTATGGTGGCCTAGATCCAAATGATGAAATTCAAGTAGTCTACACCCATGCTTTCACCAAACTAGTTAACCTCCCTAAGCTCATGATCAAATTTTAAAACGTTCAAATCTAAAAATTAAATGGTAAAAATAATTAATTTGACTCCTTTTATTTGGTTCTCTAAACACTTTGGACATGAAACATGGCATGTCATCTCCTTATAGTGGCCTAGAGCTAAATGATGGGATTCAAGTAGTGTGAAATTATTGTGATTCTAGTGTGAAATTATTGTGATTCTAGTGTGAAATTAAATAAATAACTCCACTTGTAAATGGTGTAAATATGTTGGTATGGATTTCTAGTATGTAGCATAAGGTCATGCCTCACTAATTAATGACTAGACATGTATGTTGTAAATACAATTATATGGATCTTGTGGTAGGATTGCCACAATGAACTCAACTTATGTAAATATTCAAGCTAAAACATAATATAAAATGTTCCAAGATGGGTGGAAGAACACAAGAGGGGCTTTGATTCCTCTAGAGGGGAATAGGAAAGAGGACTTTGGGAAAATAAATCCTCTATTGCCAAGACTTAGACATAGAACTTATCTCTTCTTACCATGATCCTAAAAGGAAGAGTTATCAAACTAGTCATTGAACGTGTGTAAGAGGATGGTGGGGAAATTTTTCTCACATAGTTATGGGAGCTAAAGATCAACAAGCTTATGATCCTAGTTAGTTGCACTAAGCATAGAAGGAGAGCATACACCACTGACTTCTTCTTCAACTTGAGATATATGTTTTTCGTATGCCAGGTCGCAAGAAGCACGGGCACAGAGGATACATAGACCTCAACTCGTATACTTATAGAAATGTCAACTCCCAAACTCCGAATACCCAAGTGGGTGGGGGAGGCTTTATTTATACAAATCTATCTAGTAAACGGGTGACACCAAACTAACAAATGCAAGTAACAACTAAGATTCGCTTTTATGGAGGTAGATCAAATAGTACCCTTTGTCGGATAAGTCATGTGAGCCATGTGAAGGAATCTAATTTCTTGCGGACCCATTCTAACAAGAGAATTAAAATTTACAAGGCCGAAATATTATTAGCACCCTACGACACTTTTACATCAGTCATAGGGATCATATCCTGTTAGGATATTCCTATACTCCATCCTAGTCTTAGGATCATTTCCATTGTTTGCATTCTTAGTCATGCATGCAAATATTAGGGTTTGCATGCAATTAGGGTTTGCATGCATTCCAGTCATTAGCACCAACACCTAGCCCTCAGTGAGCTAGCCCTGAGAACTTCTTTCCTTGTAGTTTCATCCCTCCCAGTGACTAATGCGCCCTCCTTTGCTCCACTGCATGACAAAGGCGCCTTCTTCACCTACCAGTCTAGTTATATTCAGTTATCTTCAGTTACTTCCTTGACTTAAGGATTAACTGACTCTTTACTGACCTTATCACTCCAATGGACCTCCAGTGAGACTAAACTGCCTGTTCTGACTCTAGTAATCTCCTACTGCATCCTCCACTGAGCCTCCTTCATCGATTTAGTGTCTCCATGTGATAGTTACATTCAGTTACACCTACTACACTCAGTTAGACTCAGTTTGATTGACAGTTGACAATTACTTGTGCATTGATAACTCCACTGATGATCATGAGGACTCCTAGTTGTGCTCCGATGACACTCCAGTGATCTTTTGATCACTCCATGAAGGCTAATTCGAATTGCCACCTTAGGCATTCGAATCCTCATGCTTGTACTATTTATCTGTCCATACCGTGATTAATTAGTTAGTGTGTGTGAAGTATTTTTGCTTCTATCCGAGTTCTACTGTATTATTATTCTATTGCTCATTATACTGCATTGACCACTCTTCTTCTATTTTCCTGCTTAATCATAATTACTATTGTGAGGTATACATCATCTCTTAGATCTACCGTGAGGATTTTTACATGGTATCAGAGCATGTTAAGAGTATTGTTTATCTCCATTCTTGAGATTTTTTGCAGGTTATTACCAAGATTTCGAGTGCAGCAGTTGCAGCAGTTTCTGCATCTTTGCAGCAATATTCTCTATTGCTTTTGCAGGTCTTCTACAGCTTCAATGTATCCAGAATTAGAAGAAATCACTCCTCTTTCTCTATTCAACTATGATGAATGGAAACCAAAAATAATAGCATATTTGAAGAGCCATGATCTCTTTGATTGTTATTTTGAAAGAGAGTTCGAATCCTTTGTAGAGAAGATTGACTGGTTGAATAAAGGTGACATGCACATTGGAAGAATGAAGCTTACTATGCCGGATTACATATTGCTCCCAATCATTATTGATATTGAAACTCCACAAGAGCCATGGGCCCATCTGGATGAAAGATTCGGCAAACAGAATGAAGGTTTTGGTCCAAACCCGTTCAAAAGAAAACAAAGTGATGCATTCGCTCCTCTTGATGGTCTCTCAGATCATGAACCAGTATCATTTCATATTGAAGTTGTTGACAAAGATCTTGCAGATTCTCCACTCATGCTCAAACTTTCTTCTCTTTCTGTGCCACCTCACACTCTAGATATTGCAGAAGGTCCTAAATCCTCTCTTGCACCAGAGTCTGTTGGTTTGCATCATGATCACATGATTATTTCAGAGGTCAAAACAACTATTGAAGGTAATGAATTTGCTCCTCTCCAGCTATCTCCTCTTTTATACTACTATATGATCATAATTCCATGCTTTCAGAAGGTCATTGAAGAATATGGCCATTGCCATTCGCTTGGGATAATTTCTCATGCATCTACTGGTTTTGATCTCACCTCTCATGGTTCAAAGGAGATCTCAAGAAACCATGATTCAAGTTTTGTATCTAATTTGGGTTCTAAGTAATTACTGCTTGGGAAAATTTCTCATCCATATGATAGTTTTTGATCTCGCCCCTGCTGGTTCAAAGGAGATCTCAAGAAACTATTTTTTAAGTCTTAAATCTGATTTTGATTTCAAGCAAACATGTAATAGTTCTTTTTGGCATAATCTCACCCATGGTGGTTCGAAGGAGAAGACAAAAGACTATATGCACATTCAAAAATTTGATCCTGCCTCAGCTGATTCCAATCATAGGTTCAAGGATCATTCTCATACTATTGGATTTGTTCTCATCACATTCGAACTGAAGAGCAAGTACAAACACATGCTTTTTGAGCATGATCCACTTCTTCCCAATAAGAAAATACCTCCATACATATGACCAAGCATCACACCTACTTGAGTTTGGAGAATTTATTATTGTGTGTGACCTACAGTTTATTTTGAGGGAAGGTATTTTTCCCATGAGGTTTTCCTCATTTCCTCGGTTTATGGACTGTTCTTTATTATTATCATTCATTTGATTGTATTGGGTGACCTTTGGTCCTAGTTACCACGGCCCAGGATGGATTAAGGGGGGGTGTTAGGATATTCCTATACTCTATCCTAGTCCTAGCAGCATTTTCATTGTTTGCATTCTTAGTCATGCATGCAAATATTAGGGTTTGCATGCATTCCAGTCATCAGCACCAGCACCTAGCCCTCAGTGAGATAGCCCCTAGAGCTTCTTTCCTTGCAGTTTCAGCCCTCCCAGTGACTAATGCGCCCTCCTTTGCTCCACTGCATGACAAAGGCGCCTTCTTCACCTACCAGTCCACTTATATTCAGTTACTTCCTTGATTTAAGGATTAACTGACTCTTTACTGACCTTATCACTCCGATGGACCTCCAGTGAGACTAAACTGCCTGTTCTGACTCTAGTAAGCTCCTATTGCATCCTCCACTGAGCCTCCTTCATCCAGTTAGTGTCTCCATGTGCTAGTTACATTCAGTTACACCTACTACACTCAGTTAGACTCAGTTTGAATGACAGTTGACAGTTACTTGTGCATTGATAACTCCATTGATGATCATGAGGACTCCTAGTTATGCTCTGATGACACTCCAGTGATCTTTTGATCACTCCATGAAGGCTAATTCGAATTTCCACCTTAGGCATTCGAATCCTCATGCTTGTACTATTTATTTGTCCATACTGTGATTAATTAATTAGTGTGTGTGAAGTATTTTTGCTTCTATCCAAGGTCTACTGTATTATTATTCTATTGCTCATTATACTGCATTGACCACTCTTCTTCTATTTTCCCGCTTAATCATGATTAATCTTGTGAGGTATACATCATCTCTTAGATCTGCTGTGAGGATTATTACATATCCTACTAGGAATATACATCTTTCTTATACATCCCTAAGATCTGGTCTACCACAAACACAATCAGATCCAACAAATCCATCATCATTGTCATCATCATTTTCAGAGGTATATGGCATAGAGATTTCAATATCAAGAAATAAACAATGTGAAAAACATATTTCTACATCGGACCCCATCATAACTTCATTGGGAGAGAAACAAAATTCTCCTTCAAAACATGATTCCACTTTGTAATTGAGAACGACTTCTTTGGTATAGTGTCTAATCATCCTTCCATCTTTATCCCATTGGAGAAACTTCTATGTCATTTTCATAGGTGGTTCTAAGGGCGAATATTTCTCGCGAGTGTGCTTCAATTTGAATTTGACCCACATATAGTACGAATGACCTACAATCATGTCAACCTGGACATGCAAAATAAAATTAGCTATTCTTTGTACCCAACCTTTTCTAGGACATAACGTATCAAGAAATACTTATTTCCATCCTCACCATTTTTTTTGAACTAAGGAGGTTGTATCGCCGCAAAATATGATCTCTCCTTGTTCTTTGCAAAATTGTAGAATCATATGAAAACTTTTCCATGTTAAATAGACAAGGCCTATATCAACAAAGAAAATATTTTTCCCATTAAACTCATGAGTATCTAGCCAGATATCATTTAAGTCTAATAACATATAATATGCATTTATGAGATTTAGAAATGTTGTTTTCTCCCATCTTTCTAAAATTTCAATTTTCATAGGAGAAGAGTGAATATGTCTTATCAATGAGATGGCCAACTCTCTTCTTCTTCTTTCTTGTCTTTTTTTTTCTTTTTCCTGTCATATTCTAGAAATTCCAGGTGCTCTAGAGAACTCATGGGACCTCGAGAAATTATTTTTCATCTGGATTTCTCCATATCATGCTTGATTCCTACTCTCTTATCTCACATTCCAACATCTGATGCACTGACGTTGAACATGTTGAACTTGAGACTAGGATGATATGATTCTCTAGTTAGCATATCAACAACACAGTTAAGATAACCAGATAGTTTAATTATGTATTCTTAAAAGAACATGAGGAATATCCATAGATTTCTACTTTATCTCCATGATTTTCTATCCGGACACCTCCCCATGATTTGTTGGAGGCATCTGTTTCTATTGCAAGGTCTGCCATACCTTAAGGAAGGGAGAGAGGAGGAAGTTGTTTTACTTTGGATTTAATTATTTTAACAGCTTCGGTCATTTCATTGCTCCCTTTTGGAGGGTGTTTCTTCAATGTTTGTTGTAGAATATGGATGTAATCAACTTGGCCCTTATAGAAAGGTCTGATATCATTTAGGATTCCTAAGAAGCGCTACAACTAGACCTTCTCCAATATTTGATTCGGGAAATGATCAGAAACCTTAAGAACATACTCTTGCAGGATTAGTTGACTTTTATTGATCTTTAGACCAAGAAACTCAATTATTTTCTTCCCAATATCCATTTTCCTTTTGGAAAGACTAGCCCATGCTTATAGACCAGCTGGTAGAACTCTTGCAAATGCTTTAAATGTTCCTAGAAATAGAAAATTAGGATATCATCAATATATACAAGTGCCCATTTATTTTCCCTAAAAATATCTTCCATTCTCTTCTCAAATTCTGAAGGAGCATTATTTATTTCGAATGGGAGAACTTTCCAGTAATACTGACCATGTGGGAAAACAAAATCCATTTTGAAGCGATCCTTTGCTTCAATCCCAATATGGTAAAATCCATATTTTAGATCAAACTTACTAAATATTGTGCAACCGAATTTCTTTGTAAAAGGCTTGACTTATCAGGAAGAGGGTATCTAACATGTTTGAGGGATGCATTCAGATGTTTGTAATTTACAACTAACCTAGGCTTTCCTCTCTTAATTTCTGAATGCTTGTTTAGTATAAATGCACGACAATCCCAAGGGATCGTAGAGGGTTCAATGAGACCTTTAGAAAGAAGGTGTTTGATTTCACTGGCACAAATCTCTTTTTCTGTAGGATACATTAAGGTTGCAGATGCTCATTGGGCTCTAGGCTTAACCAAAGGATCATATAGTAGAGAGACAAAATATTTCTCTCTAGTCAAAAAGGATTTAGGACTTTTAGAGGTGCAATATTTATAAATATTTTTTGAAATCTCAGATAAGGCAGAGTCCTTGTGCATTTCTTCATAAGCTATACACTTTTCTATTTTGAACAATTCTGCAATATTATGGGTAGGATTGAGCTTCTTTACAGGAGCTGGACATTTGGATTTAGCTTCAAAGGATATGGGACAAGACATTAATTTTCCATTAATTGTACATCTGAACAACATTTTATTATTATCAATAGTAACAGGACTGACTCTAGTAAAAAAATATGATCCTAAAATGCAATCCTCTTTAATATTGTCTAGTTTATTTAAAGACAAAAATTCTCGAAAACCTTCAATATTAATTGGGAAGTCTGGAACTCTTCCAAGAAGCTGTACATGAGTTCCTTTGATTGATACGTAGTGATTAGAATTCTATTCCCAATAAATGATGCTATGGAACCTCCTTTTTCCAAATTCATCTGGAAGCCAAAGTCTATCATGCAATCTAGATGGTATGGCTTGAAATATGGAGAGAAAAAGAAGACTTTTATATATAACTTAGGACCACTAAATAGTCTTAGAATTGGCTCTGTATTTGGATAAGGAAACATAGTAGGTCCATTATCTTCTTATGTTGAGCTTTCTTCACTGACACTAGGTGTGCTTCTATCTTTGGGGCTCTTAAGAGCTTCTTCATAGGTGTTACAACAAAATCTCATCATCATAAGTCATGTGTTACCTTTGTGCCTTAATCCCTGAAGTCCCTTGGCTAAAATATCATAAGGAAGGTTAGTGCCTTTCCTTTTAACCTCTTGGTGTCACCTCGACACACACTTCCTTCTAGCAAGGAGAGTCGAACCTAAGGTGACTCACTCTGCACCTTAGCAAAGCACATCGGTGACACACGCTTCCTTTGTACAAAGTGCGGTGATCTACTTCTGACGCGTGTTTCCTTCATGCAAGGTGCGTTAGAGTTGGTTAAAATGAATAAAAAGGAAGCTTCAAATGAATTCTTGAAGCTTGGTGATGTGGAGGCTTATCCCTAGATGCTTGGAAAGGTGGAACTCGATCCCTTAACCTAGTGGGATGATTCCTTAAGTCTCAACCCTAAATCCTCAACCTATCCTATACCTTTAGACTTATATATATGAACCTTCTCTCCATTGTTAGGGAGGAGGAAGGATAGAGTACTCTTATGCTAGTGAAATTTCTCTAGGTGATCCTCTTCATCCTTTAGGAGGCTAAGCATTCATTCTTGGAGGTTAGGATTCTTGGAAGGAGGTTTTGACGTCAAGGATTAAGTCATAACATATATCCCTTTGTACTTCTTATCACTACATTTAAAACAAGTTATTTCCATAAATGTTATTGTGTTAATGATATTTAGGATTTTCCTCTTTGACTGTTAATCTAGATCAATTCATGTCCATGTGCTTTTACCACTTGTTTGTTTCCACATGCTTTTTATGGTTTTGCAGCTAAAGATCTGAAGACTTGGAGCTTGGAGAAACAAGGAGAAAGGAATTGTAGATTTGAGGTAAGCCATCTCTTCATCCATCTTGCATTTCAATTGATCTAGGAAAGACACTATTATTATGTACTCATTTGTTCTACACATAAACCATTTAGACTAGGGAGATCTATTTGAGTCTGCTCATACAGATTATCCATAAACAAATTTTGGCAACCATACTGGGGAACACATCCATCATTTTGATTTCATTATATTCTTGGTTTCTTTGATTTCCTTTCAATTAATTATTTAGCCTCTAAGTTGCCTCTCATCATTGTGTCTGACCATCAGAGAGTATTTGGGTTATGTAGACTCTGCTTAGGATCATCAATCGACAATTTGCCTATTTATTCTTGAATTTTTTTTATTTTTGTTGCTTGATCCCCGCACGACGCACCCGGGCCATTCATCACCTGCATCACTATATTTCTGACGCACTTAGCCTATTAGCAGACTGCGATGCCGACACTCTCTGGCCTTTAACAACCTGCTTTGATAACACTGTTACTGATACGGTAGGATCATATCATCGTAGATCCAATTTAAGGTCTTTTAACATCAGTTCAAAGGTTACTATGGTAAAAATATCTTCGACAGCTTTCCGTCAATGCTTGTTTCATGCAAAACGGCCTCTAGATGAAGAAGTTGTCATCATTTGAAGTTTCAACAACGAAGGTTAAAAATGGTAAAAACATGGTTTTAAGGTTGAAAAATATGGTTTGTTGAAGCTTTGGGAATCAAACCCAAGACCTTGGTTAGGCCACCATAAGCTTCATTTGGTCGCAAACTTATAAAGGGGGGGGGAACAAGGGAATAGCCCTTAACCCCATGCCAACACTGAGGCCACATGTAAATCATATTAGAAACCATATTATATTAAACCCATAACATATGAAAAAACACCGTATGGATCCAAGTGCATCCCATATGACAAACCACCGTTTAAACCATATAACAAACCTTATCATAATAAATGCCACATATGAAACAAACCATATTCTAGGCCATATGGTGGGCTGATATATAAGTTGATAGTGTGTGCACCAAAGTTTAACCATATCACAAAGCATATACCAAGTTCCAAATGTATAATCATATAACATAAACCACCGATCAAAATAAGCTTCATTTGGTCGCAAACTTATAAAGGGGGGGGGGGACAAGGGAATAGCCCTTAACCCCATGCCAACACTGAGGCCACATGTAAATCATATTAAAAACCATATTATATTAAACCCATACCATATGAAAAAACACCGTATGGATCCAAGTGCATCCCATATGACAAACCACCGTTTAAACCATATAACAAACCTTATCATAATAAATGCCACATATGAAACAAACCATATTATAGGCCATATGGTGGGCTGATATATAAGTTGATAGTGTGTGCACCAAAGTTTAACCATATCACAAAGCATATACCAAGTTCCAAATGTATAATCATATAACATAAACCACCGATCAAAATACCAATATTTCATGCAACAAAAGCATGATATAAGAGAGTCCATGGGTTTGAACCTGCGAACTACTCCCTTCCTTACCAGTGCTTTAACCAATGCATCACCAGCACCACTTATTAAGGGATTTGGAAGAATATATTTTTAAAGTTGAAGCGCCCAAATGCTATAAAAACCCATCAAAAACCAAGCCACGACCAATTTCAGAGTTCGGAACTCCTACACAGTGCATAGTTTTGCATAGTAAATGAGGTAGAGTACAGGCCCGACTCCCAAGGTGTAGATGCCATTAATGGGCATTGATCTCGAGGTGGAATCCATACACAGTCCGTACAGTTTGTATTTTATGGAGAGTTATTGTCTCGATTTGTGTGCCAGAGAAGGACTCAGCCAAGGGTATTCGAGTTTACTTGTTTTTCTCCGAATTTCGAGATAGACGCAGTGGTGCAGTCTGTTTCTGCATTTGACAGTCAGAATTCAGAAGTGTTTCTAGAACATGCAATTTGTAACCTTTCAAGAATTAATAAGATCGACCTTCCCATTGGAAGCGACCCAAAGACGTAGCTCAAGAAGGGTGAACTCTGTTATTAGCTCTTGTCTTCATTTTCTTGTTTTCATATCTCTTTTATTTGCTTATGTGCTTCAAATATGCTCTTTAAATTTGTCATTTAAGCCTCTTCAATGGAATTTAGCATTTAAACATTCACATGCAAATATTGGTTATAAAGATCCTAAAAATTCCAGATCAAGTTTGGTTTCAGAGCAGCTTAACCATTGCATTGTGAGTTTGTTTATGTTAACAAGATATGGGCTTCAAAGAGGTGAAGGATAGCCTGAAGAGATTGATTCTGAGATTGGATGAAGAAGAAGGAGAATCGCTTCAGAAAAATGATATGATGGGACTTCTTCAATTATTTCTGAAGAGGATTTTCTTAAATCTTTCATGAGGATACAAGCTATGGTGGAAGAACTTTACAAAGATCAGAAGAAGGGAGAGCAAGTTTGTTCTTCTCATGGAAAAGGTAAATAAGAAGAAGGTGGTGAGGAACCTCCTAAATCTCCTCCATCATCACCATCTTTTCTTGATGGTTCTTTACATTATTCACCTGAAAAGAAAATTGATCTCAATATGTCTCAATTAAATCCTGATATTAAGTTTAAGTTACTTGTTTATAATGGAGAACTTAATGCTGAAACATTAGATAATTGGATCCATCGGATTGAAGTCTATTGTAGGATTCAAAAGTTTAATGAATATAGCTTGAAAATTCAGTTAGCTTCTCTCAGACTTGGAGGGACCTCTCTCATATGCTGGGAGAGTAGAAATCACAAGGATTTCTCCTCAAAAGGCAATATTATATCCTCTTGGCATGAATTCAAGTCAGTATTAAAGAACTAGTTCTATCCATTGGGTTACATACAACAAGCAATGATGGATTGGAAAAATATGAGGCAAGGTAAGTGTCAAATTGTGCAAGAGTACACACAAGAATTTCATAAGAGAGCTTTAATACTTGGTATACCTCTCTACACTCAAGAAATTCTTCTTAGGTACATAGGTGGATTACATCATTATTTGCGTTATACAATACTTATGTTTAATCCTACTAGCCTTGATGAGCTATGTGTACACAGTATGCACATTGAATCCAAAGGGGAGAGTGTTCATGATGTTTATTCAGATGAATCCAGTCAACCAAAAGAAGGCAAGGAAAAAGGAAAGAGAAAACATGTTGCTACTGTGAAGAAAGGGGACACAAAGCTTTCTTGTTCTCATTGTCAAAGAGATGGACATGATGCAGAACATTGTTGGCAGCTACATTCATAATTGAAACCAAAATGGTTTAAGGATCGGAAAGGGAAGTAGAAAGCTACGGTTATCGTAAAGGACCTTGGATCAGATTCTGAGGACGAAACCAAGATATCAATCGTAGTTGTGAAAGGTAAAGCTATTGTTGGTAATGATTCTGACATTGGATCTTCATGTGCTTCCACTTTTAAAGATCATGACAATTATAAGGATAGAAAAAGGAAGACATTGTTTCACATAAGGGTAATCACTAAACAAACTAAGACTGACACACTCATAGATAGTGGATCTCAAGCTAATCTTATTTCAGAAGTAGTTAAGAAATTAGGATAAACAACTAAACCACATAAGAAACCTTATCAAATAGGATGGGTATGCAAAGATAAAATATTACAAGTAACAAAACAATGTGATCTCAAGTTTGCAATTACATCCAAGTTTGTAGATGAAGTTGAATTTGATTTGATTCCACTAGATATCTGTGGAATTGTGTTGGGAAGCCCGTATTTATATGATTGAAGAGCAATCTTCTATCGAGGACATAATCAATATCATTTATTTAAAGAAGGAATTGAGTACATAGTACATTCACATTCATATAAAAATGACAGATCAATGAGAACTATGCAACAATTGAAAAGGATTTTTAATGCAAGTCAGAATTTGGCACTTATGTCTATGCAAATTAAAGAAGAAACTAATCCTAAGCATGGAGAGGAAGTGTCATTGCATCACAATACACCTATTCTGGTTGATAATGTTCCTATGATAAAACATAAACATGATATAAGTACAATCTCTTTCACATGTTCAATGTTGATATTCAACTTATTACTGATCAACACTATATGGTTGGTCCCTACAATATTGAATGAAGATTTTGTTGAAAAAGGGGTTAATATACTTAACAATATCAGTGCAGTGTTGATTGTTGTCATGTTGAGTTAGATGTACAGGTTCCAAGAATGGACAAGTGATATAGGACAAGTGAGACGAACATGTCTTCACTTGATTGTAGAATGATTCCATGCTTTTGGTGGTCCAAAAGATTCTCAGTGGGGAGGTTTTATCTAGGAGGATCATCTCATTGTCGATCAGATTTAAAGTCTTCAAACATCTATTCAAAGGTTACCATGGTAAAGAGATCTTCAACAACTTTCCATTGATGCTTGTTTTGTGTGAAACGGCCTCCAGATGAGGAAGTTGTTAGCATTTGAAGTTTCGATGAGGAAGGTTAAAAATGGTGAAAAAATGGTTCAAAGGTTGAAAAATATGGTTTGTTGAAGCTTTGGGAATCGACCAAGACCTTGGTTAGGCCACCATAAGCTTCATTTGGTTGCAAAGTTGTAAAAAGTGGGGGGGGCAAGAGCATAGCCCTTGACCCCATGCCAACATCGAGGCCCCATGTAGATCATATTAGAAACCATATTATATTAAACCCATACCATATGAAAATCCATTGTATGGATCCAAGTGCATACCATATGACAAACCACTGTTTAAACCATATAACAAACCTTATCAAAATAAATGCCACATATGAAAGAAACCATATTATAAGCCATATGGTGGGCCGATATATAAGTTGAGAGTGTGTGGACGAAAGTTTAACCATATCACAAAGCATATACCAAGTGCCAAATGTATAATCATATAACATAAACCACCGATAAAAATACCAATATTCCATGCAACAAAAGTATGATATGGGAGAGTTCCACGGGTTTGAACACATGAACTCCTCCCCTCCTTATAAGTGCTTTAACCAATGCACCACCGATGTCACTTGTTAAGGGATTTGGAAGAATATATTTTTAAAGTTGAAGTGCCCAAATGCTATTAAAAACCATGGAAAACCAAGCCACGACCAAGTTCATAGTTCGGAACTCCTACATAGTGCGCAGTTTTGCTTAGTAAATGAGGTAGGGTATATGCCTGATTCCCAAGGTGCAGAGGCCATTAATGGGCATGGATCTCGAGATGGAATCCGTACACAGTCTGTATAGTTTGTCTTCTGTGTAGAGTTATTGTCTCAATTTGTGTGCCAGAGAAAGACTTAGGCAAAGATATTCGAGTTTATACTCGTTTTTCTCAGAATTTCGAGACGGGTGCAGTGGTGCAGTTTGTTTCTACATTTGACAGTAAGAATTCAGAAGTGTTTCTAGAACACTCAATTTGTAACCTTTGAAGACTTAATAAGATCGGCCTTCCCATTAGAAGCGGCCTAGAGACATAGCCCAAGAAGGGTGAACTCCGTTATCAACTCTTGTCTTCATTTTTTGGTTTGCATATCTATTTTATTTGCTTACATGCTTCAAATATGCTCTTTAAATTTGTCATTTAAGCCTATTTAATGGAATTTAGCATTTAAACATTCACATGCAAATATTGGTTATAAAGATCCTGAAAATTTTGGATCAATTACCCAGTGTGTAGAGTGTGTTGTTGTACCTCCCAATGCTCTGCTACACCCTTGCAGGGCACGTCGCCCTCCATTACTTGGTACCTAGTGTTAAAAAATTCTCCAAGTTGGTTTTTGGTCTGATTGTCTGAGCTTTGTGTGTTTCACCTTACAGCCACAGAACCCCTAGCTACAACATGTTCTATTCTTGGTTTTATTGTGAAGTTGAAGTGTCGATTAGGGTCGTAGCTAGTCAAGCGAGTGATTTAGTTGTTGTGGGCAAGTTCAATCCCCCATTGATCCACTCAGTCTTGTGACCCTCGATCGTTTCACCTGATCTGTTCAATTTGTTTGATCTGACTTCCGAGCCTTCACAGATTTGGTTATTGTGATTTTTTCTTGATTTTGTGTGTTTTGAGTGTTATTGAGATTTTTTGGGTGATCACATTTCTTTGGGAATTCCCAACTGATTAGAGTTTGGAGTAGTGTATTCTCTCATTTTCTGCACATAGATATGAAAAGTGATATCATTCTTAGATATTTTGGATGCATGTATTGGAAAATAAAAATTTGTTTGATTATCCTCACTTTCAAGTTCAATTCTTGAAATTGTTGTAAAATATTTTTCATGCTTGGAGAGTGTTCATTAAAAACATATTTGAAGAGTTTGAAAAATAATTATTAGCTTTCATATTCTTGATTATGAAAACTTATCTGTCACTTCCTTGAAGAATACAAGTATATTTGAACTTTTGTAAAGTTTTCCCAAAGTAGAAAAATTCTTATATTTTTTATTTTCTTCTCATTTTTGGATTATCATTTTGTAAAATAAGAGTTATTGCAAAGTGAAATTCCCCGTTTCATTACTTCCTAGATTTGCTAACTTGAAAAGACAAAATGAAAAAAAAATTGTAGATTTGGTGTGTGTTATTCATTGCTTTTTTTGGATCAGTGGAAAAGTGCTTCCTTTGTCTTTTGGTTGATTTTGAAGTATAGCGCTACTTGTTCATTTTTTATCATCAGAAATAAAAGAAAGATTTCTCCTTACCATAGATAGTTTTCAACAAAACAAAAGAGAGATTTGCATTTCCATATAGGATAGTTTGCATATGTTTAAATTCCAATTCTCTCACCTCATGCATTCACATAACCGTCAAGATAAAATTTAATGGTATCTTAGGTTAAAATTGTACAAAAAATTGTGTGTTAAGTTAGAGACGTGCTCCGACGTTTTTAAGCATGGAAGTTATCGTTACTTTCTTGCACTGCATCCTGAGGGATTGTAGTTCTTCCACGTACCAGTCGGTATATCGAATGGCCTTTCACATACCCTTGGGTATATAGAAAGGTACTTCACGTACTCAATAGTATATTGGAAGGATCTTGTCGCGGGGTTGTGCATTAGACAACACCACTACGGATTTGAGCTCCAATGTACCTTACGTATATCGGGAGATCCTACTAGGATTCCTGTAACCAACTGAGTCAACCATTTGGCCTTCTTGGAATAGAAATACACCGATAATAACACTTGGGGAGTTACTACGCACGTACTACTATGTAGTTGGGTTATATGGTCAGGGGTACAGTCCTAATCCTTCCTGGTTAGTGCTCTGAAATATTGGGCCAAGTATAACTATTGGACCCTATGGTATATCGCGAGTTGTGAAGCCTTGACAATCTTGTGAGGTTCTAGACCATTGAATCCTACCTATCACATAAGTTTTCTTGCAGCTTTAGCTTCAGTAGATTGTGAAAGTGTGTTTTTTTCTTTTGTAGAAAACTCTTAGAGAAATTTTGGTTCAGTCATTGATGATCAACCTTTGAGAATATCCCACAGGATCTTGAACTTGCCACCTGAATATCCCCTTAATCTGGAGGAGAAATCAAGAGAAAACATGGATCAACCTACTATGTCTGTGTCACATGAAGAAGATACTTCTACCTTAGAATTGAGGATGAATTATTCACCTCCCGTCAGTCCACCAGTCACCAATCCCAAATGACCTATGACCATGGAACCATCTACTTCACATGTCACATCATTTCATCATTAGATGGAAGGAAATCCTGGGGCTACAAACTATATCTTCAGCCAACCCCCAGATGATCCTATATCCACAGCCTTCAATCCAACTGCGTCATTTTGGGATACTTCTTTAGGTATACATGTCGATATTGGATCACGTCTTCCTGTAGACACTCCACCTTGTCGATGGATCCCCAAGGACGAGTTCCTTTCACCACTCTACAATACTATGGGCCATTTGCACATGGCTGGAAAACAACTTAAACTTCAAATTTTCCCACGTAGAGGAGGTTCGAAAGTACCAATTTTTCAATATTCCCCTATACCCAATGCGACCACTTATGTACTAGGTCAAAACTCGTTTCTTACTAGTACACCTCATAGTCCGGTGACCGGTTCTACACCTCATTTGACTCCTACTACTAAAGGGAAACCTTCAACTACTATTAACTTTATTACTGGAACACTACCTCAACCACCCCAACCTCAAAATTAGAGGGGAGGTTATAACCTACCTATTATTCAACCTGTGTGTCGAGGTCACCCCTCAGTTAATAGTCAACAATTAGCTACGGGTCAACCTACAATTAGTGGTCAATATACAGTCACTAGGAATACTCCCCTAACTGGACAATTTTCGATTGGGGCGCAACCCCTAGTTAGTGGCCATAACGTGAGTGGAGGACATTTGAACAATAGTATGGTTGGTATTTCTCTACCAAACATGGGACAAACAATGGGGACACGTCATATTGGGGGACCATACATTTGGACCCATTCCCGATGGATTTATATCCATCAGGTTAATCTCAACCCTGTTATAGGAAAGAACTATCCAGGAAACCTTTTTCCTGGATTACCATATCTTAGAAACACGAACACCCCATGGGGGCACCATAATGTTCCACCGATTGGACCTCCAGTCAGTAGACCACCCCCACCACCCCTATTTGTCCCACCACCTCCACCTACTGGTGGAGGACCACCTTACTCTAGAGGAGGAGGACCGCCACCTTTCGACGGAGGACCGCCTCATTCTGGAGGAGGAGGACCACCACCTTTTAGCAGAGGCCCACCTTACTCTAGAGGATGAGGACCCCCACCTTCGGGTGGAGGTACAACTCATTCTATAGGAGGAGGAACCCCATATTTCGATGGAGGCCCACCTTATTTAGGAGGAGGATGACCCCCACCTTCAGGTCGAGTACCATCCTAATACGGAGGTGGACCCCCCTCACTTCCACCTACAAACCTGGGAAGCCCACCTCCATACAACCAATTCCCTATGGAAGGACCTTATGATCAATCCATCCATGGTCCTATTGTTACACCGATTCCTTATCAGTACTACTAGTATCCGTAGCCAAAATAGCGACTACCATTTCTTGCTACGTTGGATCTGCAAGATCTGTCTCGTTTGACTAACGATCCCATCTATCATGGTATTAACTGGCCAACTATTCCTACGAAGTTACCGTTTGATATTCCAAAGTTTGATGGAAAACCCGGTTACTATTCCTTCAATTCCTTAATGGATGATTCAATCAGTTTAAGATTATTCCAATAGACTCTTACCATCACAACCGCAAAGTTGTACATCGAATTTCCACCACATTCTTTTCCCGACTTTCTCTCTTTGGATATGTCATTTTTGACTCATTTCTAGTTACCAATTCATTCTGAAACTGGTACGGATATTTTGAATTCTCTTCTCCAAACCATCGCCACTCACATCTCCAATCATATTCATGAGTGGCAGAGGAGAATACATCTTATTAAAGATCCCATTCCAAATAAACTTCTCTCCGACTGGTTTACGAAGTCACTCCTACCCATCATAGCTAAAGATGTAGCTATGCATGGGGCTGTCATGGAAGAACAAGCCATAGCCCATGCTCAGTTATTAGACCTTGTCTATGCTTAATATGGCATGTTATATGATATCGTCCCTGATGCCCCCACCCTACCTACGATCCATCAAAACCACCTGCGGGACCTCATGTCGATGGAATCATTCGTTTTGTTCACACCCATCCCACTACACAATCTGGTGCATTGGTGAACCACCATGGCTCAACTCCACCCTCATTAAAGGCTAGGAGAAGCACCAACATATCACCCAATCCTACTTCCACTGAAGAAGTGAATTCAGTTCAATCTGCTTCACTTCAAAAATCTAGTGGTAAAAATAAGAACAAAGGTAAATCCAAGAAGTCTTATAACCATCAGGAACCGAGGAACAATCCCGATGACACCAAACAAAAGAGGAAGGTTAAGTATCCTTGCTTACTACACGGTGGTGATCATTTCACCAAAGAGTTCCCACATAAGGATGAAGTGCAGAAGTTTCTTAAGGAAAACCCCTCAGCCACATTTATAACTAATCCCTTCCCCATGCAACAGCACAAGCTGATTGCACAAAAACCCTCTCCTTCTCATGGAGAACCATCCACAACCACTCATGTTCTCATGATGCATAAAAAAAATGTCAACTTGAATACTCTTTCACGTTCATATGTCTTAGTCTCTGATAAGGAATCCAATAGAGGTAATACTGAAAAATCCTTTGGATCTACATCAAGCATTCCCTTGCCTTAAGGTCCTCTTGTTATTGAGAAACCTTTACCAAATTCAGTCTTGCATCCACCCAATAGTACGATTAGAAACATTGTTTTCAATCCCAATGCTTGGGCTGCTCAAAAATACAATATTGTAGAGGACTTATCGCAATCCCCTTGTGCTATGTCAATGCTAGAAGTCTTACAAACCTGCCCATAACAGTGTAAGACTCTCCTAGCTGATATTGGAACCGTAGATCCCGATTCCTCCAATAAAATCATGTTCAAATAGGAGTATTTCAAGCCGAGGATTTCTCACCAACTCGCGTTTCAAATTGTTACCAATGTCACTGGGAAAATTATCCATCATATTGTTTTAGATGAAGGAGCCTCCACCTCGGTTATGTTGTTATCTTGTTGGAGAGCCATCTGCTCTCCAGAGTTGAACCGTCCCCCTACCACTTTGAAATAATTTGACGGTCATGGATTCCAACCATACGGGATGTTACAATATTTGGCAATACAACTGGGGGGTAAGTCCGTTTCCATTAATGTGGAAGTAGTCGCTTCCTCATTGGATTATAATTTATTACTTGGTCATAATTGGTTTTATGCGATGACTGCGGTCACATCATCCATCTTCCACATCGTGCAGTTCCCTCATCAAGGACGAGGTGTCACTATCGACCAACTGGATCTCTGTACACCAGACACCACTACTCATCCCGTGGATAATGTCCCTTTGTTAAGGAACTTCACAGATATGTGAGTGTGGGGGTAGGACTCCTTAAAGATTCATCCCTCATGGGATTCTTTCCAACACCATATCCCCCTTCTCATATTTCCACGGTGAACATGATTTATTCTATGATCCCCTCTTCATCCAACTCCATTGACCAATGGATTGTGCCTTATCCTAATAAGTTGGATTTGAATGGATATGTTATGCCTCTAACACCTGCGGAAGTTACTTATGAGGCTATCTAATCAGCACCTGATGACCACTCTTCATTGGAATCTACATCTAGTTCTCTACCCTTACAATGGACGTCATCCCTACCTGATCCTCTACTCCGGACTTTTCATTCTAACGAGTCCATCATGGATATAATGAGTGTGGATGAAGCCCCATGGGAACAGCTTCACCATCAATCGTCTTTCCTCCCACCGCTAGATTAAGTGGAGAACAACATTGAAACTAATTTCTTATCGGATGTCTTTCCCTACCCTCAACATCCGATCCTTACATGTGATATGGTAACCGAGGTAAACATGAAGAACATCACGCCTACCTTTCTGATTGACATCTCGGTAACATCTGGAGTCGTAGAACATATCCGCATAGGCCAAAACTGTTCTCCTTAAGAGATCACTACATATACGACCTTATTTAAACAGTTCCGCGACATCTTTGCATGGAGATATGAGGAAATGATTGGTATTATCCTTCTATTGTTGTGCATGGAGATATGAGGAAATGATTGGTATTATCCACCCGACTGATCAACATAAAACTGATTTCATATACCCATGTGGCATGTTCACATATCACAAACTCCCCTTTGTCCTTAAAAATGACGGTGCCACATTTGAGCAGGCTATGTCGTATGATTTCCATGACTTGAAGGACTTTGTGGAACCATACCTAGACGACCTTCCTTCTCATTCAAATCATCGTGAGTTCCACATTGATCATCTAACGGCTGTATTGCTCATATGTTGACTGTATAATATTCGTCTAAATACTTACAATTGAATTTTTTGTGTCGAGTCTGGAGGCCTCTTAGGCTTCATCATTTTGAAATAGTGGATCCGCATTGATCCCCTCAAGGTGGAAGCAACTGTTTCTCTACCACCACCAACTGATATTATGGAACTTCAAATTTTGCAGGGGAAGGAAAACTACATGTGGCGTTTCGTACGCAATTTCGCAAAGAAAACACAGGGATATATGAGGTTGTTAAAGAAGGGAGTCCCATTCATTTGGGATGATTATGCCCAACAATCCTTTGACAACATCAAACATGCCATCACTCATGCCCCCGTGTTGCAATGAGATGATTACACCAAGGATTACATCCTTTATCTTGTTGCTTCCACTTCCACGATTGCTATGGTTTTGGTACATAAAGATAATAACGCCTAGTAACATGTGATATATTACCTTATTAAGAGTCTCATTGACTCTGAAACCCGATATTCACATGTCGATAAGTTAGCTCTCGTAGCAGTCACTTCTGTTCAGAAGTTTCGCCATTACATCCTACTCCACACTACTACCATTATTGTTGATTCTAACCCCATGTACCATGTTCTCACACGCCAAGTAATAGGGGGGAAATATTCGCATTGGATCGTAATTATTTAGGAATTCGACCTCCAGTTTGAGAAGGACAAATCAAATAAGTCTTTGATTTTTATGGAGCTTATTTGCGATCTTCCCCATACTGATCAGGGAGTTGAGCCCATTGCCTCCCTCCATGACAATTCTTTGTTTCTCATCATTACTTCTGACCCATGGTATGGATTCATCACTTTGTATTTCCAAACCCAACGTTTCAGTCCTTAGTTATCTGTTGAGGAACGTCGTCAAGTCCGTCACCACGTAAAGTATTACCTTATCATTGGTGACACGTTATATCGACATGATGTTGATTATATTCTCCGACGTTGCTTAAATCATGAGGAGGTTGAACACTTTCTGAATGATTGTCACTCAGGGGCATATGGCGGTCATCTTTCTTGGATGGCTACAACTTAAAAAATACTATGCATTGGATACTATTGGCCTTCCATCTTTAAATATTGTATTGAAGCCGTCCAGAAGTGTCCTCCTTGTTATCTTTTTCATCATAAAAACTGCTCTCATCCAGCCCCACTACATCCAGTTATTTCCATCGGTCCCTTTTCCAAATGGGGCATTGAATTTATGCATTTTAATCCTACCTCAGCTGGGGGGCATGGTTACTTCATCGTCATCGTTGACTATTTTACCAAGTGGGATGAGGCTATGTCTACATACAATGAAGGTGGAAAAAATGCCGCACTCTTTCTTTAACCACATCATTGCAAGATTCGTATTTCCTTAGGCCATCATCACTGATCATGGATCAAATTTGCAGAACAAGATGGTGGATGAACTAAGTGCCAGATTGGGTTTTTGACATGAGAACTCAACTCCTTACTAATCGCAATCAAATGGACAAGTAGGGACCATTAACAAGGTCTTTAAAACCATGATTCAACGTATGGTGGGTACAGATAGGTCTAACTAGCATAATATTATATTTTCATCCCTATGGGTGTATAGCACTTCCATCAAAACTTCCACTGGTTTCACACCCTTCCAATTACTCTACGGACTGGAGGCAATGTTACCTATTGAGGGCGAGATTCCGACATTAAAAATTTTTGCTGAACTTGTACCAAACACAACCATCGAGGAAGAACGTTTTCTATACTTGGAAAAACCCGATGAAACTCGTCGTGATGCATCTCTTGCTAATGAAGCACACAAGAAGTGCATCAAGGCCCAGTATGGAAAATAAGTCAAACCTCGAATCTTTAATGAGGGATATTTGGTCCTCACCTACAAAAAAAACATGATAAGCTGGGGGTAGGAAAACTTGAGTCCATGTGGCATGGTCCATATGTAGTTAAGCATGTCTTTGAGAAGGGATCTTATGAACTAGAAGATTATGATGGCATATTTTTGGGGTAGCCTCGCAATGGGATCTACCTCAAGAGATACTATGCCTAAGTATTTTATGCATTGGTACTATGTATATACTGTACATAACGTGTGTTTTGTGTGGTGTGACTTTTTACTTTTAGTGTGTTAGGATACTGTCTTTACACTTATACCATGTTCTTCCTAGATGTGCAGATGGAAATGTGTTTTGGATTTGCAGACGGTGCCAGCCGGCATACCCATAACCTCGCTTTGACAGCATGGGTACTTTATTCTCCTACCTGCAAGCTCATTAGTTCATGAGGAATTTGTCTAGGATACGCAACCAACAACGTTGTTGAGTATCACGCAGTGATTGGATGGTTGATCGAAACTCTTTCCTTGGGTATGGACCAGATTGTCATCCACCTTGACTCAGAATTAGTGGTCAACCATATTAATCATGTCTATGCTATCTTCAACCCCATGTTACTCCATCTATTTCAAGGAGTATGTCTCTTGGATAGGTCCTTTGAGTCCATTCAATACCTGCATATTCCGAGAGACATGAACATAGTTGTTGACTCCATCGACAATTTCATATTGGATTGGTACATTGCACATTCATAAAACATTTTATTGAAAAGATGTGAAAATGACATAACATGTAAATTATTTATAGTGCGTAAGCTAAACATGCACAGGATCCCAAAATTATCAATGAAACATAGTATATAAAGTTGTGAATAGTGTTTTGTATATATAAATATATCATCATGTCGGTATAATACAAAAAATGTGGTACTGATATAAAATATGATGCACATGAGCTTTAAGTAAGTCCTGACTACAAAATTCTGAAGCCCATGGATTTCAGTACATATACATCACAAATGAGCTACTCCCTAGGATGCTCATGGTAGTAGATAATGGCCCTAGATACTCTACGGAGTAGTGGAACAAAGCATGCAGAGACTCTAGTAGTATGACGTTGGTAGCATCGAGGTAGATCATCTATAGATACGTCGGGCATGTCCAACATCAATCTATGGAGGTTCTCCTCCAGCTCACCCAAATCCTCCACTGCATCCTGATGAGTAGCCTCTATATCACGTACCACCCCTCCTATCTCGATCGGAGAATCTCCTATCGGACGAGACAGACCAACATCTACATTAAACATCTGTGAACTATCAGTACTACTCCCAAAAACATTTAAAAATTATAAAATGAAAAAACAAAAAAAAAGTTTCATTCTTACCTAGGTTTCCCACTGCCCACCCTCAAGAAGAGCTAAGTCTAGGTCACCCATGAAATCGGTATCTAGATATGGGTAGTCCACAATCATGAGTAGCTTCCCACATAACCACTTGAAGAAGGTGGGACCAAAACTGATGATGTGACCCTCGCCTCCATGGTAGACCATAACCTCACACCACCTGACCATGTGAGGATCCCACAGATCGATATCCTCTATCTCAACATCTAGCCTTAGAAACAGGACCCATTCCAAGAAAAATGAGACCATGACAGACCTGTACCCGAACTGCTTCAGCTCACCCTGACGACATTTGATACCCAATATTTTCTAGGACAGAACTTATCAAGAAATACTTCTATCCATCCTGACCATTTTTCTTGAACTAAGGAGGATCGATCGCCGCAAATTATGATCTCTCCTTTTTATCTACAAAATTGTAGAATCAGATGGCAACTTGTCCATGTTAAATAGCTTGGGCCTATATCAACAAAAAAAATATTTTTCCCATCAAACTCAGCAGTATCTAGCCAGATATAATTTAAGTATGATAACTTATAATATGCATTTCTATGATTTATAAATATTGTTTTTTCCCATCTTTCTAAAATTTCAATTTTCATAGTAGAAGAGTGAATATGTCTTATCAATGAGATGGCCAATTGCTTGTCTTCTTCATTTTTGCCATCATATTCCAGAAATTCCAGGTGCTCTAGGGAACTCATGGGATCTCGAAAAATTCTTCAACCGGTTCAATAATTCATGCATATAGCATTTTGTCAATCTCATCTTTGACCGTCTCCTTAATATTGGATTAAATTGATATGGTTTCTATCTCACTCATTTAGCATCTAGTTTCATGGGGATTTTCATTTCTCCTAGTTCTCCTGCAATGCCCTTCATTTCTGAAAAACTTGGTAGGAAAAATATCATGATATTCACACAGTTAGTCGACAATCTTCTCAATTGCATCCTCATTCCAACAGTCCCCTATATTGAAAATTTTCGGATTCTCCTTGGTGCCAATATTCACTTTACAGATCTTCAACGACTTCTTGTAATTATTGGATCACAACACAGGTCCTTCTACTATTCACTCTCTCTTGGTCTCAGGTATTTGTATGTTTCTTGGATTACCCTTATCCTATCCTTCTTCATTGACATTGTAAAATTCGTAAAATTCATGCACTATAAGTGGATTTAGGTGCACAGTACATAGGGGCCTTGACCCATTTATTTCTTCAGTTGGAAAAATATTTTCATTAATAGTTAGTAAGGTTATATATACTACTAGAACTTCATCTTCAAAACTAAATTTTACTTCAAAATTGCTAATCATCTCATCCCAAACTGTTTTACCTCTTTGCATCTGCAGCTCGGTGTACCAATATATTGGAACTATGTCTAGTGTGTGCACAAACTAGTGTGTCCATTCTTCCTTTGGAATTGTACCCCACATTATAATACATTGTGCAACATGATCTGGTGGATAGCTCACCACATATTTATGTGTGTTATACTCATAACCAAATCTGACCTATAACATCCTCTTACATTGCTTCCAATTATCCATTCTTTCTTTATGAGTAACCCACAAGTAGGTGGGTGTCTCTTTCTATGCAACATACAATGATAATAATCTTTGTTGTTTCAGTATCTACACTTCAAATGTTGTTATAAAGAATGCCACATTTTTTAATCCATCATATTTTTGAAGATCACATACCTATGTCCCAATCAAACATAATGAAGTTGTAACTTGCACAAACTTTCTCATATGAACTTCTTGAATTATTTGTTTCCAATCCTCGAATACTTTTTCGGAGTCTGAAGTGTAAGAACTAATGTTGTGCCAACTTATCACACCATATGCAGTAGGCTTCAGATAGTCCTCCATTCTACCAGTAATGTTGTACAAGTTTTCCATCTCTCCATTCCTTACTAGATCTACATGCGTTTACCAGTATGCTGGTTCCAACGACGTAGTGACCTTCAAATTGTCCCCTTCAAATATCATTTGTCTCTTCTTCAAATCTATGATGACCCAATTCAAAAAATCTCACCCAAGTTCCAATAAGGAATATATGGTTTTACTATTTTCGACAATTTCTATGACTTTAAAATCAACAGTGCTACACATCCCATCAACGTCCACAAGAACCCCTCCTAACCTTCCGATTGGGATAATTTTATGTTGGTTAGCTAACCTAAACTAAATATTTGACCATATTAGCTTCGGCCTCCCCATAATTTCCCACATTCAATGTGGCAGGACATTTACGTCCAAACACAGATCTAAGATTATATAATCCATGTCATATTCACCTATCCGCGCACTGAGGTGAAATTCCCTATTGGTCCTTATGCCACGCTATACTTGATTAACATTAACAAGTTTCTCTTGTGTGCAGTGGTCAATCATCCAACATAAAATACCCAAATACGGTTCATCTTTTATTGACTCTGAAGAGCTCAAATTTCCTTGTTTCGGCAGATTTCGAATTCTCCTCCGACCTGTTTCGGAGCAAAACTCACAATTCGGCATCGACCGTTTCAGCTATCTGAGCTTTCATCGCCGACCGATCTCCTCCAACCACATCGCGGTAATATCAGCTATAATTTCCGGTCGATCTCCTCCAACCGTGTCTCGGAAATGTCATCTAAAATCGTCGACCAATCTCCTTCGACGATGTCACGACAATCTTGGCTAAAATCGTTGACCGATCTCCTCCGACCATGTCATGGAAATATTGGCTAAAATCCTCGATCGATCTCCTCCGATAGTGTTGCGGAAATCTCGGCTAAAATCGCTAACCGATCTCCTCTGACCATGTCTTAGCAATCTCTACTAAAATTGTTGATTTATCTCCTCTGACCATGTCGCGCCAATCTCAGCTAAAATAGTCGAAACACATCGCAAAACTCCGCAAACTTCGCCAATGCGTTGCTGCGATCTTAGCAAAACTCACCGACACGTCTTTTTCGGCCAATTTAACGATTTCATTTTGAAACATGTCGCTAGACTCATCTCAACTCACTGACTGTTTCGGTGGTTTTGGATTATCTTTGCCGACACAATCTTAGTAGAAAACTCATAAACACTTAGAAATATTTTTCAAATTTTGAAATTTTTGAACTTTTTCTTAATGATCAGTGCTAAGTAGCAAGAATACTTACCCCTGCAAGTTGTTCAAGTTGTCCCATGTAGGCCCAATGTTATAGCCTTCGCTCTGATACCACTCTGTCATGTCCCCTCTCATGGATTCAACACCAGGAAGGGAACATCACTGCAGATCTTGGGATTTTACATCAACTCAGCCCCATTCATTAGATCCTTACAAATAAAACATATGTATGTGCAGATCTATCAAACATACTAGAATTAAAATTCTTCTACACACATATATCATGCAAATTCCAACATATTGATAACATTCATCAAATAACTAAAACATTGCATAAGTAAATACACATAAAGAATATACTCATCTTGATGTAAAGTTGCCCCAAGCAACTAGCTATGTCGTTGCAACATTCCACACAACCATAGGCCAGTTGTGTTTATCAATCTCTCAACACAACTGCCAACCCTTAGCTGGGCATGATTTCTACAAGAAAAAGGGGGCTCTCAATCTCAACACAACTCAATCAAACATCACATCTAAGCCAAGCTAGTCTACAGCTGGGTTCATCAGGCTAAATATGAACCCTCTTCATTTTTGGATACTTGCACTCTAGCTCAATCCAAAGCAGTGGATACCCATAACCCATACCCCAACATACTCTTTATACACAAGAAAAACACAATCATTGGGCATGGATAAACAATTTTACAAAGGGTATTTTCCAAAACAGGGTTCCCATTGGCTCACCCAATTCGTGGCTCACCCAAAAATGAACTGGGGAAAGGGGAATTCGACCACAGGAAGAAAACCCGATTTCTCCCATAGGTTATGAGCATTTCAAATGGCCAACATGACCTCAGTGAAACCCCAAATCGAGCTCCCTTCCTCCCAGTAGCTCTGCAACACCCAAAACACCTTCTTCCCAGCTAGAAAACAAGGGAAAACCATAAAAATGTGGAGGGAAAACACCCAGGTAGCTCCAAAAACGTGAGAGAGACAAAACTGGTTGATGGGTAATGGCTTGGGGAGCAATTTCGTGGCCCCTTTATTTCTCAAAAAGTCAAACAAGATTTTCCATGAAGGGTGGCTTTCCCATACCTGAATTTGGACAGCCATACCTCTCTATTCCCCAAGGCATTAACCACTTCACCCTACTTTTGGGACAGATGAATGATTGGGTACAAAAGTCAACATGGGTAGTTGAGGGTTTATGGGTTCTCTCATTGACACTTGGATTGACTTGATTGGCTCCAAGGATTTGAATATTTCCCTCCCAATTCCTTGTAAAATCATGCCCCCATCTCTTGTTGCATTGCATAGCTAGTTGTGGGTATTTTATTAAAATGCATATTTACATGATATTTGCAATTCCATTATGCATGGCTAGCACGTAAAACATATGCATCAATAAATCAATGGTGGTTCCTTGGCCTTGAGCTCCTTACCACGATTTTATAACAATATTACATCATTTACATTTTAATGCAATGGGGTCAAAATCAGGATATTACAGTCTGACCTCCTTGATGTCCAATATTTCTTAATTCCTTACTGAACTTCAACTCTGTGCACTTCTTCATATATTTTGATGATAATTATGTTGTGCACACCTTCGTATGCAAACTGTACTCTGTGACTGCACTGCATACATCACTTGTCTTCTCGAACTCCTCAACTCACACCACTTTTGATGACTTACTTCAAATATTGTGTTCTCTGTTGATTTTGAAGTTTGCGTTTCTGGTTCAATTGTCTCTTCTACGTGGCTGTAATGGTCAATTGATACTGTGCTTTCAATTGATAGTTTGTTGTTCTAAAATGTAGCACTAGTAATAGTAGGAACTATGCACTTTCTCATGTGTCCATTTTGGTTGAGTGTTGCAACTTCTCAAGTAATTTGTGACATCCTATGCATCAAATAATTGGTCCATTCACTTTAATGCACTTGTCTCAGATCATCGGCATCATGATGCTCCTAGTGGATTCTGGTTTTTTTGTTGTTGCACATAATATGGACTTGCACAACTTCGCACATTTCACTTCTGTTCATATGCATCAGCTAGACATCTATGCAATATTTGATAAACTTCGGATCTGTCTCTACGCTTCTGTCTCTACAACATTTGTGACTATCGGTGCGTTGGTTGTAGTATTTTCCTTCAAAACATCAAGCACTTGTGCATTCTTCAATATTTTTCCTTTCAGTATTTGCACATCCGTGATAGATCTACAACATCATTCCACGCACCATCAAAACTTCATTGTGTTGCATGTGCGCATTCGTCTCCTTGCTAAATCATTCGTTCTATCCACAAGCCCCTTGATTCCCTAAAAAACAAACTGAAACTTACACTTGAAGCTCTTATGTTCTTTCCATCAAGCTTACTTCCAAGCTTACTTCAACTCTCCAACTTGCATCTCTATTTATACATGTCCTGCATGGATTATATGTTCACAAGTTGGTCGTGTCATCCCTTCTTCCATACTTCATCGATTGTGCATATGCCACGTGTCATCATTTGAGCTATTGATGCATCATCTCTGATGTATCAAGCACTCTCAAGGTCCACAACTTAGGGAGACTTCACACCTTTGTGGTGTACCATTGCGCTTTTGATGTACCATTTCCTTACTGTATGTGCAAAATATTCTACTTCATATTGGTGTGTCCATGACTTGTGTTGTACCAACTCTTATGGGTAATGCACCCTTGATGTTAACACTTTGTAGGATTTTCGCATACTCCAACTTTTTCTCAGTGGGTCTGTGACCATTTCCACTTCATCAGTTGTGGGAAATGCACACTTGGTATATTGATACTTAGCGGATTATGCGCATACATCAACTTATTCTAAGTAAGTCTTTGAATTCTTCCTTATCATCACTTGTGGGACTTGCACACCTGTTGTACCGTTGTATGTGGAATTTTCTCATAGATGTTCTTCAAATGCTATACTATTTTAGGAAATTGTACGCATTCCACTTACTAAAATCATATTCTAATTCACTATTCTCGCGCGATTTCAATATTATCCAACCAATAACTACTTGCGCACTTCCAACCATTTACCAAGTAGTGCTCAAGCTTGCTTGCACACTTGTACCATTTGTTCAACCAACTCCTTGGTTGTTTGAGAATATGTACCATTGTCCAACCAACTCCTTCAATTTGCTAACATGAGAGAATATGACTTGGTGGACTTGATTTCTGCGCAAGGGCCACATGATGTAGGGTACTTTACGTGTTTTACTTCTTGAACTGGATCTTCATGATGTATATTCTTATGTACTACCTCATATTGAATGTACTTTAAGATATACTCCAAAGTTGCATACATATCTTTCACCTTCACCCTTCAAACTTGTCATACATGTTGTATTCTTGATACACATCTTCAGACGGAATGCACTTCTACATATAATCCAAAGTTGCATACATATCTGTCACCTTCACCACTTGCGCATATACTTCTGGTGTTCATGTTCTTCTTCATCTTGCACATATACTACTTCAAAGTGGCTTCCAGGTACTTCTTCATACTTCTGCAGAAATGGTGTATCCACTTTGACTTCAGTTGATATCAATGACTCCAACTAAATCAATTGACATCCTCTTTGATATTATTTGGCATTCAAACACTTGAAATCATCTTAGTTGACATCAATGGCAACCAATGCTCAACCATTTTTAAGGTGTACTCTTTTTAGTCAAAAATGTGTTCAAAGCCATAAATAAGTTGAACATTTTTAATTGCATTTGTTATTTTTTTTATTTTTTTACCAACATCTTTGAATGAACAATCTTAGATTGTATTCACATGAGGAAATCATTATTCATTGGAAATAATGATTTCATGGATACATATAACATATTTAGGTTTTTGGGTTCAAAGACTTATGGGAGATTAAGAGGAAGCTATATAGTTCTTTTTGGAGTTTTCTTCATGTTTAGAAAATCACATGTGTATGTACACACACACACATATGCATATACGTATAGATATATATATACATACACACACACACACACACATATAGATAGATAGATATTTCCTGGAAACAAAAAAATAAAGTAAAAATCATAATTTGATTTCATAAAGATCGAAATTATGTTATTTACAATGCACAAGTAATTTTAGTCCTTAAATACCATGCAAAAAAGAATTCCAAATATTTCAGTTATATTAATCATAAAGAAAAAAATCACAAAATGCATCTAGAAAACCAAGATACAATAATCCTCATAAAAAACAACCAAGCTATAATAATCTTGTATAATAATAATACATGTATTAAGTAATGAAGAACCTCTCTGTCTTCTTAAGGTTCTTAAGTTACCATACTTAGCTTTGTCCAAATTTGAATATACATCGTATGAGAAAGGAAGTTGATTTTGAAGACCGTTTAAACTTGTAAGTAGAGATATTGCAATGAAGTTCATACATTGTCTTTCTTGCTTTCCATTATTACTAATTTCTTTATGGATCCTCATATCTTACTCACAATTCTATTTACATTCTCTTACATGGTTTTGGTTTTAATTCATTATATATATTAACGAGTTTTATATATCTTAACATTCTATATATCTTAATATTAGAATTGCATATCCTAATATTATAATGATTTTCATTTCCAAATACTATTAAAGGAATGACATTGGGACAAACAATATAGTGGACTAGAAATATAAGTGATAATTTTTTTTCCAATATAGTATTATGCTTTTAGAAATTGTATTGTTTTGTGTTATTGTTAAAGTCATTTCAATTGATAATTTGCACTATTTTGTCGTGAAAATCAATGTACCTAATCAAATTTCCTCATATGATTTATTCAATTAGTTTATTGGACCATTTTTTACTATATTAGAAATGAATCACCCTATTAATTTGCATTTAAATACTAAGATTAACCAAATACAAAGCCATAAATACTTTGAATATTTTCAATTGCATTTATTATTTTTTCAGTTTTTGTTGAACACATTTAAATGCTCAACCTTAGATTGTATTAACATGAGGTGAAAATTATTCATTTGAAAAAATCATTTCAAAGATACATATAAAATCTCTATATTTTTGGGTACTTTGTACTTCGAAACTCAAGGAAGATTAAGATCAAGTAGAAGGCTAGATGGTTCTTATGGAGTTTATTCCTATTCAAAAATCACTATATAGTGATGTTTTCTTCGCACGCGCGCACTTGCGCACCAACACACACACTAATGAGAAATTAATGACAAATGCATATTTTTTATTATTTATGTGGGTTTTCACAATAATTCTTTAAGCATTCAACAATTCCATCCCCAACCCATGTCTCTCTAATCCCTACGAGTCCTTCTCCCATAAAAATTATAATAAATGAAAAATTGGTAAAAAAAAGGTGTATTTAGTTCAAGTTCTAACTTAAATAAAAAAATATGTTAGGCCCCTCCTAACACTTTTTCTAAAAATATTCCCGAATAAGGACTCAATTTCCCAACCGGAGCAACATGAACAACTTATCCTTCACTTGTCACTTAAATTTATGTATATGGTGCTTTACATGTCCATCCCCTTGAAACAAGTGTTGTCATCAACACTTTATTAAGTCTAGATGTTTCCCACATGAGGAGCGTAGTATTCCATCTCGCCTCTTCTATTGCCAAGTTAATATTCCACTTGGTGAGGTACTTAGTAATTGCTAGATTTCACAGCTACTCAATTTATGTGAAGGATTATTTTAGGTTCTTCTATAAGCTTCCATTCTTTATCAATCCATGATAAAAGTAGTTTGGACTAGGATCTTGTCACAATTTTTTTTTGTATACAAGAAACATGAAAGAATCGATGTATATGTAAAGATGAAGGAAACTCAAATTTGTAATCCATACTCCCAATCCTCTACAACACATTATAGGGACCATATTCATTTGGTGCTAATTTATTTTCCTTTTGATTCTTGAGGGACATCTATTTTTATGGTTGTAAGCTAAAAAATACATAATACCTACTTCAAATTTCATTTCACTATGATGCTTATATGATTATTGTTTCATCATATTTTTTGATATAACCAAGTTATCTTTCCATAGTTGGAGAACCTCTTGTTGATCCTCTATGTGATCCTCCACTGCTTGAACCCTGTCTTTCTATTTCAAGGATGATGTGATGGAAGGAGGATGATGGACATAAATTTCCATAAATGGTGTATTTTTTTATGAATTATGAAAGTACATGTAATTCCATTATATTAAGGGTTGATACTACTTGAACCATTGTGATTGCTTATCAAAATCAAAGCAATGAAGATACCTTCTAAGCATTTATTCACAATCTTAGTTTTCGCATTTGAATAACAAGGGTGACAAGAGATGTAATCCAACTGAGTGACCAAGAAAGAGATTCCAAAAATTAACACTAAAAATTGGATCTCTATCACTTAGAATATAACCTTGGAGATTCCTTGTATATTTTGAACTTTTTCTATGAATGTTGTTCCAATTTTACTTGCTTTAAAAATATGCGAAAGAGAGGTAAATGGGCATACTTTCTGAGTCAACACACTACTACCATAGGAGGGGATAGTTGTGAATTTCCTCCTACAAAATTATACCCCATTTTTAATATCCCCAACTTTGAGTAATTATTTAGTTAGTTTAATATTTGAATTATGCTTTTGAGCATAAACATGTTGTTATGTTAAAACAAAAAGGTGTGCAAGAATTTTCTTGGCACTTTCCCTTGGGTAAGGACTATTGTAAAATACATTTTCCAGATAATATTGATGACTAAAAACAATATTTGGGTGTCCATGAAGAGATGACTATGGCTCCCTGAGTGGTGGACACAACCCTACTATCCAGGGAGAGAGATTACAAATGATGAGAGACATAAATCTTCCAATTGTTTTCCACATAGAAGCCAAATCATCAACATGCATAACTATCTCATTAATGCTTATGAATTTATACATCCATGAACCAAGGATCAATAGAAATATAATAGAAGAGTCTCCAAATACCATAACAATATTCCAAGAATGTGTTGGAATGGATTAAAAAACAAGAATTAGGAACCCACAAAGAAACAACCATAACTCCAACTCCCTTAGAAACTAGGGAGATTGCTTTACACCATTGAAAATCCCTTTATATAAGATTTCAAAACATATATAACACTCCTCCATTATATCGATGCAGATAGAGAATGACCCTCTTGAAGAAAAACTACTAATGACTAAAGACTACTCAGAAATCAAAATAAGATGCCCATAAAAATGTTGTAGTGCCAAGGCCATCGGAAATTGGATGGATTGTTTTATAACAATGAAATTATCATGAAAACAGATTTTTATCCATATATCACATTCATCATTATGATATAGGTCCTTTTAGAATGACCCCTTTGAAGACAAGTCACCAAAATTGTAGAGAACACGTCATAAGTTAGAATTCACTACTCATAAATAATTTCCAAATGCTCCAACTACCTAGGGAAAATAAGAGAGCATTCACCACCATGAGATAAATAGTGTTCAATCAATATTTCCATCCATATATCATACACCTCCAAATGAAATAGGGCATTATAGATTATAGATCTAGTGCCCTCAAATTGGACCATCAAAACTGCAAAAATGGTCCTAAAACAACAAAGAAACAAGGTGTATGAGCATGCCAAAATCACCAATTGATAGGCAAAGAAAGAGTTCTCTTAAAAAATTACCATATATTCCATGTAGAAATACAAAGTAACAAAAAAGTAATAGGTCCCTCCATCCATAGTGAACCATTTGTCATGAACAATCAATGCATGAGTTAACTATACCACTATGCTAAAGCTAGGAGGGCTTATGCATCCATAACCAACCACAGGAAACACTCCATCTATCACTTCTCACAACTTTTAGAAAACCTAAAATAATGAGATTCCATTTCCATGAAAACAAAAATGTTAAATAAATTATCAACAAACATCCTAATGTCTAGTAGGAACATCCTAATATCTAGTAGGAGAACACAAAAGTGTCCAAACACCATGGAGAAAGCTCATGACATACATACTAGCACCATAAGATCCATCAAGCAAATAATCTAAAGTATCATCCATGAATTAAATATCTACCATCAAGAATAAAATCTCCTTAAACTTATCACTCCTCGAAATACATAGTTATTGGAACTCAATTTCCCATATCCCTAAATCACAGAGTTCACTCAGTAAACTTGTTATAAAACACGATCATTCACATGATATCAAAGAATATTCCTAATTTTTTATTTTTTTTACATTCCCAAAATTGTAAAGCAAAATCCAAAATTCAATCCCACATATTCTAACCACAATAAATTTTCAATATAAATCCATGATTTGGATTCCAAACGTCACTACATAGTTTCAACCAAAAACATTATTCTCTCACAAAATTGCAGCAACTCAGTCCGAAACAAAACTATGGGAATTAAAGACTGCGAACAATGTAAGTCATCCCAACTACACAGGATTTAGAGACTAACAATTTTCGTATCTAATAACAACAGTCTATGGGAATTGATCTTGAAACTCCAGCAGACCATCCGTCGGTTTGGCCATGCCGACCACATGTGCCGAATCAGATCATGTATTGGAAAGCGAACCAAAGAAGCAATCAGAAACTACCAGTGCAAAAAACTTGTTAAAACTATTGGGCAGTTGTGTACCTGTCATAACAGCGCTACCTATGGGAAGAAGTGCCGCTATTGAGTAGCTAGAAGTGGAGGGAAAACGATCCACATGCCAGTTTTCCATAGGAGGTGGACCGATTGGGCTGAACAGATCCGACCTGTAACGGTCAGTAAACGGGATATCTGGAGACAGAAGTGAACCCATTTCCTTCAACTCTTCGCTCGAAAGATCCGACCTGTAACGGTGAGTAAACGGGAGATCTAGAGACGGAAGTGAACTCATTTCCTTCAACTGTTCGCTCGAAAGAATATCCGTTGGACCGGAGGAATCGGCTAAATCGTTCTCAGTTGAAGAGGGAACTGAACTCATTGCCTTCAAGTGTTCGTTGAAAAGTTCCATTGAAAGTTTTAATGTGGCGGACTTCAACCGATCGGACTCCATAACAGAAATGAACTTGGTGCCTCGAACTGAACGGTAGAATAGGGCGGAGTTGAACAGATCGGACTCCAAAGGGCATGGTAGAATATCGATGGGACAGATTGAGGATTCGGCTAAATCTTGCAGAGATGAATGCGGATGAGGAGGACCGCAAAGATTCCGGCTTGTGGATAACCACAAGGAGGGAGGAGCACAGGAGGACGAGAAGGATTCCTCTTGCTGAGATGAATGCGGAGGAGGAGCACAGGAGGAGGATAACCACAAGGAAGGAGGAGCACAGCAGAAAGCCGAGGAGGAGGAGAAGGATTCCTCTTGCTGAGATGAATGCGGAGGAGGAGCACAGGAGGAGGATAACCACAAGGAAGGAGGAGCACAGCAGAAAGCCGACTCTAATAAATTTACTGAAGTATTTATGGGAAGTAAGGGAAGTGAGGAGTGGGGTAAGTAGCCGTAGTCATGCTCATGGCGGAGCACCGTGTTTGGTTTGGTGGGAATGTAGCTGTCCACGCAACTAGATGGCGAAGGATTTCGATCCAGAAGTGCATCGCATTTCTGAGGAGAGTACTTGCAACTAGATGGCGAAGGATTTCGATCCAAAAGTGCATCGCACTTCAGAGGAGAGTACTTGCCCGGGCCAGGTAATTCCAAGGCCTCGCACACTCCTTTTAGGCTTCTCTTATTGAGGAACCGGCGCAAACAATGCAGAAAAACAGCTCCCACAGTACCTACAATGATAAAGATGATGCCGACAAAACTCAAACCCATATTTAGAATGAAAGTTGCAAATCCTAACGCTAAGACATTTGCTGAAACAATTCGACCACCGTATTTAGAAGGCAACTAGGTTTTTGCGATCCAAACAAAAAGTAATTAAATAAAGAAAGTTTTTTCTGTACTGTACAAAAATAATAAAATAATGGTTAGATATTAATTCCATCCATAAGTGTTTATATATATAGGAATTTGGGGTGGATTACATCTTTAGTTTTCTTCAATTGAAGGATGGGACAAGTGTACTCTACATATTGATCTTCATCTTATGGTCTTCATTTAAAATTCCAAATAAACAATTATAAAAAAAGAAGAAATAGACAACCCATTTAACTAAATATAAATATTAAACTAACATAAACATTAAATTAATTAATATAAACATAAAAAAATACCATTTAATAAACATGCCCCTTTTCTTAACCACCGTTCAACTAAAGCTTATTTAAATCTTAATCAAGGTGTGAAATTAAATAAATCTCCATTTGTAAATGGTGTGAAATTAAATAAATAAATATAAATAAATAACCACCGTTCAATGGTGTGAAATTAAATAAATAACTCCATGTGTAAATGGTGTGAAATTAAATAAATAAATAACCACAGTTCAATGGTGTGAAATTAAATAAATAACTCCATTTGTAAATGGTGTAAATATGCTGGTATGGATTCCTAGTATGTAGCATAAGGTCATGCCTCACTAATGAATGGCTAAACATGTATGTTGTAAATACAAGTATATGGATCTTGTGGTAGGATTGCCACAATGAACTCAACTTATGTAAATATTCAATTTAAAACATAATATAAAATGTTCCAAGACGGGTGGAAGAACACAAGAGGGGCTATGATTCCTCTATAGGGGAATAGGAAAGGGGACTTTGGGAAAATAAATTCTTTATTTCCAAGTCTTAGACATAGAAATTATCTCTTCCTACCATGATCCTAAAAGGAAGAGTTATAAAACCAGTCATTGAATGTGTGTAAGAGGTTGGTGGGGAATTTTTTCTCACATAGTTATGGGAGCTAAAGATAAACAAGATTTTGATCCCAGTTGGTTGCACTAAGCATAGAGGGAGAACATACACCACTGACTTCTTCTTACACTTGAGATATATGTATTTCGTATGCCAGGTCGCAAGAATCATGGGCATAGAGGATACACATACCTCGACTCGAATACTTATAGAACTCTCAACTCCCAAACTTCGAATACCCAAGTGGGTTGGGGAGGCTTTATTTATACAAATCTATCCGGTAAAATGGTGACACCAAACTAACAAATGCAAGTAAATGCTAAGATTCGCTTTTATGGAGGTAGATCAAATTGTACCCTTTGTCGAATAAGTCATCCAAGCCATGTGAAGGAATCTAATTGCTTGCGGACCCATCCTAACAAGAGAATTAAAATTTACAAGGTCGAACTACTATTAGCAGCCTACGATGCTTTCACATCAGTCATAGGGATCATATCCTACTAGGAAGATACATCTTTCTTTTCCATCCCCAAGATCTGGTCTGCCACAAACACAACCAGATCAAGCAAATCCATCATCGTTGCCATCATCGTTGTCACAGGTATATGGCATAGAGATTTCAATATCAAGAAATAAACAATGTGAAAAACATCTTTCTACATTGGACCCCATCATAAATTCATTGGGAGAGAAACAAAATTCTCCTTCAAAACATGATTCCACTTTGTAATTGAGCACGACTTCTTTGGTATCATGTCTAATCATCCTTCCATCTTTATCCCATTGGAGAAAATTATGTGCCATTTTGATAGGTGGTTCTCAGGGCGAATATTTCTTGCCAGTGTGTTTCAATTTGAATTTGAACCACATATAGTACTGATGACCTACAATCATGTCAGCCTAGACATGCAAAATAAAATTAGCTCTTCTTTGTACCCAACCATTTCTAGGACAGAACTTATCAACAAATACTTATGTCCATCCTGACCATTATTGTTGAACTAAGGAGGATGGATCGCCGCAAATTATGATCTCTCCTTGTTCTTTGCAAAATTGTAGAATCGGATGGCAATTTGTCCATGTTAAATAGAGAGGGCCTATATCAACAAAGAAAATATTTTTCCCATCAAACTCAGCAGTATCTATCCATATATCATTTAAGTTTGATAACTTATAATATGCATTTATGATATTTAGAAATGTTGTTTTCTCCCATCTTTCCAAAATTTCAATTTTCATAGGGGAAGAGTGAATATGTCTTATCAATGAGATGGCCAGCTACTTTTCTGCTTCATTTTTTCTGTCATATTCCAGAAATGCCAGGCACTCTAGAGAACTCATGGGGTCTCGAAAAATTCTTTTTCCTCTAGCTTTCTCCAGGTCATGCTTAATGCCTGCTCTCTTATCTCACAGTCCATCATCTGATGCACCAACATTGAACATGTTGAGACTAGGATGATATTATTCTCTGGTTAGCATATTAGCAACACAGTTAAGATAACCAGATTTATATACAATATCGAAATCAAAATTCTAAAGCCACATAAACCATTTAAGAATTCTAGAATTATTTTCAGCCATCAAACTTTCATTCTTCAAAATTCATGGAATGATTTTTAAATATGTTCTGATCAAGAATTTTACAAGTTTCATATATAGTTTGAAATGGTTGACTACCCTTTTGACAACAATAATCTCTTTGTGGCTTGATGGGTAGTTCAATTATGCATTCTCGAAAGAACTTGAGGCATATCCACATATTTCTTCTTTAGGTAGATACATCTTTTTTTTCCATCCCCAATATCTGTTCTACCACAAACACAACCAGATCCAACAAATCCATCATCGTTGCCATTATTATTGTCAGAGGTAGATGGGATATAGATTTCAGTATCAAGAAATAAACAATGTGAAAAACATCTTTCTACATCATACCCCATCATAACTTCATTGGGAGAGAAACAAAATTCTCCTTCAAAACATGATTCCACTTTGTAATTGAGCATGACTTCTTTGGTATATTGTCTAATCATCCTTCCATCTTTATCCCATTGGATAAACTTCTATGTCATTTTGATAGGTGGTTCTAAGGGAGAATATTTCCCGCGAGTGTGTTTCAATTTGAATTTGAGCCAGATATAGTACTGATGAGCTACAATCATGTTAGCCTGGACATGCAAAATAAAGTTAGCTCTTCTTTGTAACCAGTCTTTTCTAAGATAGAACTTATCAAGAAATACTTTGGTCCATCCTGACTATATTTGTTGAACTAAGGAGGATGGACCGTCGCAAATTATGATCTCTCCTTGTTCTCTGCGAAATTGTAGAATCATATGGCAACTTGTCCATGTTAAATAGCCAGGGCCTATATCAACAAAGAAAATATTTTTCTCATCAAACTCAGCAGTATCTATCCAGATATCATTTAAGTCTGATAACTTATAATATGCATTTTCGAGATTTAGAAATGTTGTTTTCTCCCATCTTTCTAAAATTTCAATTTTCATAGGAGAAGAGTGAATATATCTTATCAATGAGATGGATAGCTACTTGTCTGCTTCAGTTTTTCCTTCATATTCCAGAAATGCCAAGCTCTCTAGAGAACTCAAGCAATTATTTTTCCTCTAGTTTTCTCCAGATCATGCTTGATGCCTGCTCTCTTATCTCACGGTCCAACATCTGATGCACCGACGTTGAACATGTTGAGACTAGGATGATATTATTTTCTGGCTAGCATATCAACAACACAATTAAGATAACCAAATTTATACAATATTGAAATCAAAATTCTAAATCCACATAAACCATTTAAGAATTCTAGAATTATTTTTAGCCATCAAGCTTTCATTCTTAAAAATTCATGGTATGATTTTTAAATATGTTCTGATCAAGAATTTTACAGGTTTCATATATAGTTTGAAATGGTTGACTGCCTTTTTGACAACAAGAATCTCTTTGTGGCTCGAGGGGTAGTTTAATTATGCATTCTTAAAATAACTTGAGGCATATCCACATATTTTGATTTGCATCGTAGTTGGCATTTGTGTCGAATGCTAACTTTCCACTATGACAAGTTGTCGACATCGACACAAATCTGACGAGTCTCGACTTCGAGAAACTCCGCACCTTCGACATGTTCAACAACCTCACAGTTTCGTGACATTAACATGCGACCAATGACTATCAAACTTTGACATACTATCTCTCTTTCTTCCAGTCTACTATAATGGTTGAACTGTTGAACTATTCTAACTTATTCTTTGTAACTGAACGTAACGGGAAGGCACCCAAACGTCTCATAATTCTATATAAGAATTTATAATATTGTAACATACATAAGATCGGATCAGATCAATCAATCTATATGTTTGCAAGTAATAGAGAAGAACAATTCGCATTCCTGCATATTATCTGTGCGTATTTGTGTTTATCTATGTAGTGTAATCCTGCTTTGCTCATTTTACTTCTTATTGCTTCCGCCATAACAGAGCCGACTCATTTAGTCGAACTGTTGTCCCCCTCGTGCTTCCTGGACACGACCTGGATCATATTTCTTCTTTAACTCCATGATTTTCTATTAGGACACCTCACCATCCTTTGTTGGAGGCATGTGTTTCTATGAAAAGGTATCCCGTACCTTAGGGAAGGGAGAGAGGAGGATGTCGTTTTACTTTGGATTTAATTCTTTGACAAATTTGGTCATTTCATTGCTCCATTTTGGAGGGTGTTTCTTCAATCTTTGTTGTAGAATATGGATGTCATCAGCTTGGACCTTATAGAAAGGTATGATATCATTCAGGCTTCCTAAGAAGCACTGCAACTGGACTTTCTCCAAGATTTGATTCAGGAAATGATCAAAAACCTTAAGAACATGCTCTTGGAGGATTACTTGACCTTTATTGATATTTAGACCAAGAAAATAAATTTTTGTCTTCTCAATCTCCATTTTTCTTTTGGAAAGAACTAAGCCATGTTTATACACTAGCTGGTAGAACTATTGTAGATGCTTTAAATGTTCCTGCAAATTTTTAGAGAAAATTAGGATATCATCAATATATACAAGTGCCCATTTATTTCCCTGAAAATATATACCATTCTCTTCTAGAATTCAGAAGGAGCAAATTATTTATTCCAAATGGGAGAACTTTCCACTAATACCGACCATGTGGGACAACAAAAGTTCTTTTGAAGAGATCCTTTGCTTCAATCCCAATCTGGTAAAATCCAGATTTTATATCAAACTTACTAAAGATCAGACAACTGGAATTTATTTGTAAAAGGATTGACTTATCAGGAAGAGGGTATCTAACATGTTGGAGGGCTGCATTCAAATGTTTGTAATTTACAACTAACCTAGGCTTTCGTATCTTAAATTATGAATGCTTCTTTATTATAAATGCACGACAAGCCCAAGGGATCCTAGAGGGTTCAATGAGACCTTTAGAAAGCAGGTCTTTGATTTCACTAGCACAAACCTCTTTTTCTATAGGAGACATTAAGGCTGCATAGGCTCGTTGGGCTATAGTCTTAACTAAAGGATCATATGGTAGAGAGACAAAATATTTTTCTCTGGTCCAAAAGGCATGTAATCACCTAAACTGTAGTTACCCCTATGGATGGATCCAGTCATGGATGGCAATAGGGAAGGGCAACTCAAAAGGTGCAACCACGATCACCTCGACCTCCAATATATGGTTGTCACGCCAGTCGAGGCAACCTTCTCTTTATGTTATCTAGCCCAGACAACAAAGGGGGAGACCCGATCTACTCCCGACAGGAGAGATCAAAACCAAGACACCAAATCAGGGTATTTCCAAGTGAAGTTAGGTGTATGGTTTATCCTAGACCTAAAGATGAAGTCACAAGCCAAGTGGGGGTTCAATAGGTATAGCTTTGGTTCATAGTTGATGTGAGAGTGACTTATAATGTTTGAAGTGAGATCTAGGATGAGTGTACTAGTTCAATGTTGGAAAATCCACTGCCTTGGGAACTGTGTCCAATGCAGGGTTGTTTAGGGGTCAGATTGGGGCTAACTAGTACATGAGACAAGCTTGACCATGGTTCATGATGTCTTCAAAGGTATAGTTTACCATGCATAGGTCAAACCACAAGTCAATCCAACAATCTAGGAAAGTTGAATTATCTTGGAGACAAACCAGTGCCTTGGGAATTGGGAAGTGGAGTCAAAATGGGGTTGACTTATGGTTTAGGACTCCTACAACATGAGACAAGTGGGAAATAGAGGTCTTGATGGTTGAATGTGTCTAGATCTAGGTTTGACCCAAGTGGACCACAATCCCTTAAAACAAGGAATGCTATCCCCAAGGCAAGATTTGACAAAGTGATAGTCTAGACCTAGGTTTTGAATTATTCCGGTTTCAGATCTGCAATAATCTCAAGTACCCAGTTCCTAGAAGTGAGTGAACTCACTTCTCCAAGGTGGTGCGACTTTACCCAAGGAAGCTGAAAGTGGGGTTTAGGTGGGTCAAGACAAGTCGGATGGCACCCAAATTTTAGATCCGGGTAGATCAGTCAAGTAGGGGTATGGATCTATAGTTTCACGGTAATCCAATGGCTAGATCTTACTAGATCTGAGTTTAAGTGTTCCAAGTGGTCCAAAGTGGGGTTTAAATCCCTTGAAATGTGGAATAGGGCCCACAAGGTGAATTTCAGAAAAGTGACAACCTAGGTGTATGTTATTTGATGTGTAGATGTCAAATCAAGTGGAATCTCAAACACCCACCACCTAGATCTAGGTCAACTTGCTCAACTAGTGAAGTGCGCCTTGCTTGGGAGAGGCTAAGTTGGCCTGGGAAGGGGATCAAATGGAAGCCAATCCTCACCAAACTATAGATCCGGGATGCCTTGGATGCTATAGAGGTGGGTTTTCAGTATTATGCCCAACAACCCACTAGATCTAAGTAGATCTGAGAAAATGTAAAATGGGGGTTTTAAGATATTTAGGGTTTCAACAATTTATGAGCTATGTCAATGGATTGGATAAAGGAAAGAGAAACAAACCTGTGGATCTTACCTGGGTAACCTTGTAGATGCCTTGATGATGATGATCTATACAAACCCGATCAATTTGAGAAGCTTTGAGGTAGTTTCTATGCAAGTCGATTTGGTCCAAGAAGCCAATGCGCCCTCTCTCCTGCACAACAAACGTCAACAATATCAGATTTGATGCATCAAGAGATAAGACTAGTGCCACAAGAGAAGTAACAGAAAGATAGCATAGATCACAATGATGCTAATGATAACCCCCTGATACAAGCAAATGCCAAGAAAGTCGATTTGAAGAAGCCTTGCAAAATCGCCCTTGTTGAAGTCGCCCTCCTGTAGACAAACAATGATTTCCAAAAAAGATAGATCTTACCACAATTTCCAAATGCTAGGTTGCAATAGACTTTCCAATCACCATCTAAGAACACCAGATGCAAAGGATACCACAAGAATTTCCACAAGAATATTTTTCTATACCAATAATCCAAGAGCCAAAGACCCTTTACAATGAGAGGCTCTCTCCTTTAAATAGGAAGGAGAGGCACCAAAACCCTAACCACTTTTTGAATGAGTGGCTAAGATTAGAAGATACAAATGTCTAAACAATGGTTGAGATGAGCTCAACAATATAATACATGGATCACACATAAAATATAATATAAGTGGACAAAATCGCCCTAGAAGAGGGGAATCCCACCAAATCATGATGATGAAATATCATAAGAGGCTTATGGTGGGTCCAAGGGGTAATTTTATCCCTCCTTGGTCAATACCCATAGCACAATAACCAATAAATAATCATGAATGTACCAAATCGTGCCTCCATAGTGAAGTCGTGGTCCTCAAAAGACCTCAAAACATCCACAGAAAGTGCCATAAATGATGGATGCGGGCCCCGATGAAGCTGAAACTGCTGGAGAAGGTGTGGAAGGTCCCGATCTATCATCACTGATCATCCCATGCCATAAATTTGCCTCAGTATCCCAAATTGATTTCCTCAATAGCCATTTCTACCAATCCTGAAATGCCTCAGGAAGCGTGAAACTGCCCCAAACAGCCTCCTGGAGTGCTGGCGCTGTCAAGGTGAGGGCACCAATGTGTTTGGAAGGGGGGTAATATGGTAAAAACAAGTGGCTGGACCACCCCCTCCATCATCAGCACCCTAGGTCAACCGGATAAAAGTCATCTCTGCTCCGACATGGCCTCCAACAGACCGAAACTGCACTGGGACAACCTACTGAGGCTCAATCATCACTGTAAGTGCCCGGAACTGAAAACAAACTGTCCCATTGGACTCAGAAGGTCCAAATCTATCCAAGATGTGTACTCATACACCATATGAGTCTCTGCATGATCAAAATAAATATCCAATATACGGGAACATGGCCAATAATAATGCGCTGTACATATACAAACACTACTGTAACCCCAGAATCATCATCATAACCCTGTAGCTGCTACATAGAATCATCCTGTATGTGTACATAGACCATATATCATCTATCCATATCATCATAAGGTCTAACATCTCATGTCCCATGGTCCTCCATGGTCAAACTAGGTCCAACCAAGACCAAATATAACTCAGTCCATCATCCAAGGCTGCTGAAAAGTATCAAGGTTAATACATGCTTTACAATTTATTCAAATAGCAATTATAACACAGAGTAATCATGACTGGCGATCTAAATCCAAATATATAGTGTCGTTAATTATTATTAAATTACTCAGACTAGACTTTCAGGATCATACTCACTTCATAGTTGTGATCAATTTGCTAGTGAAGGGTGAAGGCTAAATTAACTTGGCTAGGCTAAGGGATGACTCAACTGTCTTGACTTTGTGACACTTTGGCAAGGGAAAGGGAATACACCATAGTATATACTGAATGAGCAATAACACAGGGAATGGCGGTGTCTCACAAATGGATGAGTTGTTTAAAGAGGGTTTATTCACCTTCACAGATGCGCACAATCCATAATACAAATAAGGCCAGCAATTGTTTAGATATAGCATTTAAGTTCCATTGCTTTTTGGGCCTGAAGTTTCCAAAGCCTTGATCTATGTGTGTTTACAAACACATTGCATAGATTTACATTTTTTCTTTAGGCTTTCTGCTGCAGGTGTGTTTTTAAGGCACTTGTTTACCTGAGCACTTCTAGGTGTGTCATGGACAGCTTGTTTACCTAGGTATTTATTTTCCAAAAGATACAACATTTTATTTTCATTGCCATGTTCATTTGGCATGCCTCTCATTCATGTGTGTTTAGAAACACATTGCATGAATGGGCTTTTCATACAAGATATAACATTTCATTTTTCAGATTTTGTATTCATGGCAGCACTAAAAGTTTCAGGTTTAGCCAACACCACTTTAGTGACTAGGGGGAATTCCAAGGAACTCCAACTCACCATAGGTAAGTTTTGTCACCAACTCAGAGCCGAGACACAATAAACAGGGAAGCTCATCCAATACAGAGGCTACAGTGGGGAAAAGTCCTCCATGCCACTAGTCAAGTAGTAAGTCAGGGTGACAATCTAAAAGGTAGGCCATGGATGGATGAAGACAATGAAATGATGGAGCCAACACTAGCAAGCCAAAGTATGGTGTAATGATCACCTCTATTCTCCCTAAGGAGGGTATGTACCAATGAGTATGAATAGTGAACTTCTAAGTCTGAGTAGGGACAATATAATATATATAATAGATCAACCAGGTCCATATATATATATGATCGCCAGATCATGACACTGAGTGCTAGGACATGCTATAAGAATAAGTATAAAAGAAATATAACCATAACACTATGATATACCTGCTGAGTCATATATCTGAATGCACATCAACCTGTACCATCCTCTGTCCTCTGAGACTGCTGTTGTAACTCTGGGCACTACTGTCTGCTCTGTACCAATGATATAATGGCTACATCGGTCATCTCTCTGAGTGTCCTGAAACTCAGTCATGGCATGGGGAATACAACTGCTGTCCACAATCTGATAGTGATCCAATATAGATGCTCATCTCGGCATCTCAAATGCAAGGGAACTGGCTGAATAGTGTACTGGAATGAGAAAAATAATGTATGGTAGCCCGGCTACTATATATGTGATAACATCTGGCTCCGGCTGGGACAAGTGCTCTGCTGAAATGAGCGCTTGAGAACCTCAGAATCTCTGGTCCTCGAACTCTGCTACTCGAATCCACGATCCAGCACTCTACCATTTTATTTCCAGCTTTTATTTTTTTTGCAACCTATTTTCTGCATTCACAAACATCAAACATACCTCATGCAGCATGTGTGGGAAAAATATAAAACCAACTGAAATAAAATCTACCCTATGTCAGAAATATAAATGCATGAAATATATAAATGCAGAAAGTAAATAAAACTACTAACATAATTTGCAAAGTTTGAAATTTATTGTGCAGGAAAAGAAAAGTGATAGGTACTCAATTAAACTAGGAGCTTACAAAGGAGCTTAGAGACTAAGAAGGTGCCAGACTCAAAGGCTGAAAATACTAACTACTGCCTAAGTAGGCTTATTTGGTTTCCTACCTACCCTAATCTACCAGGCAATGCAATGCAGAGGGATCCCAACTAGGTGGGATCAGGGATGTGATCCCTTAAGTCCCTTTGATTGACAGGATATAAAATACGTCATCCACTACCAGTGGTCAGAAAGCACATGCCATCAATGCATCGCTCTACTGTGAAAGGTCCCACCCATAAGTCATCAGCTTGTCCTGACCTTATATGCAATAAATGGTTGGGAATAATGACTTGGATTCCTGTAAGAAACCTGTTTCTATTGACCGACTCAGGAATGACACCAATGTTACGAATAGGCATAGGATGGATTTCAGCAGGGTTTTGCGGTTGAGGCATGACAATCCTTGAGCTCCTCCTGGAAGGAACTGCATCAACTCTAGGTGGACCCCCGTCTAAGGAAATAGCAACTCTGCCAGCAAGGACTTCCCTAGCTTCCCTTCTTGTTTCTTGGACTTCCTCATTTGTCTCTTCCTCATGGGGAGCCATAACCCCTTTAACAACCTCACCTATAGTCCAGAAATCTCTATGTTCTTCAAAGGAAGATGGCTCATAAGATACGACAGTGTTATGACTAGAACCTTCCCCTGAAGGAACCGGAACAACCATGTTTTCCAATCTGGGAGAAACTGACTCAGGATGAAATGTAGAGGAAGTAGGAATGTGAGAAGGATCATAAGTGTGATGACTAGGTGACTCGGGTGGTAAGAGGAAACTAGGGATATGCGGATATGCAAATAAAGCATAGCTTTGAGGCTCTGAAGGAGTTTGAAAACTAGCAAGGTTATTTAGATTATAGTCTCCTTCGGGTGCATCATTAATTAGGGAATCCTCTTCCCAACTCAGAGAGTTATCATGGACTTGAATTAGGCTACCGTCTTCTAGAGATAAATGAGATAAAGAATCTTCTGTATCAGAATAATAAGTGGCTTCAGGCTCTTCATTTGTTTCAACCCTAGTAGATGTTGCAAGATTGTTTTCCCATGGGTAGATAGGTGCAAGCCCTTGGCTTTCTCTCTCTCTATTGTGATCAGTCAAGGCAAACCGTTCCCTAACAGTGAAAGGAATTCTTTCTCCCCTCCTAATATCATCAAACTCATCTTCATGCATTGGGTTCTCAAGATTCTCCTCATTATTTATTTGATCATGAAGGTTTTCTATTGGGGGAGTTTGTTCCGTGTCTTGATCATTAAGCAAACTCTCATCTCCTCCTATATTTCTTATGCCATCCTCAACCCCTTCAAGTGTGTGATTTTCTATAGAAGGTTCTTGAATAATTTCATTGTTTTGTTCACGATCTTGGGGTTGATTTTCATATCCTCTCAATTCATCTATTTCCTCAACAAATTCATTTCCAATTGTTCTTGTTATTTCAATCATTTGCTTGTCTTCCCAAAAAGAATCAGAATCTTCCATGACCATACACATATTTTGATCAACCTCATATAACTCATCCTCATCTTCAACAAGGTTAGTTTTGGCATTATTTAATAATTCATCCCCATATGTGTTTTTCAACCCTTCATCAAAAGATTCAACATGCTCATTATAACAAGGCTCTCTGTTAACCCGAATCAAAGCTCCATCAGGGTTGGGAACACAAATAAATGATAAATCCATCATAAGGTATCCACCTAGACCAGCTGCCCATTTTCTAGATAAAAGCATTCCATATGCTGGGGGTAAGTCAATAACAACTACATCCATCATGGTAGAAATGTCTGAACATGCGAAAAGATCAGCTCTAAGGTTTTTTATCAAACCATATGATGGCACTCGTCGAGAATCTATACCACAGACATTTCCGTAAGGCCTAGTCACTTCAAGTCCCATTTCCTTCATAACCTGTAAAGGCATAACATTCATTGCTGCTCCAGAATCCAACATACAGTTATGAAGGAGCATGTTTTGAATGTGCAAGGTAAGGTAAAAGGGAGAGTGAACACCGCTCTTTCTTTCATAAATGGCTGAATGGATGTTTATTGGTGGATCCTTTTCTGTTTCACTAGGTTGTGTTCCACTAAGCTTTTGGATATGACATGATTCTAGGACCGGTTCAGGAGTTTTCTCTTGGCCAATACAATTGAAAAATTCCTCTACTTGGCATCTAACAGAGGGCACCTTCATTAACTCAGTGACAGGGATGTTACACATTATCTTGCTTAGCTCTTTCTTCATATCAATCTTAAGATCATAATCATCTATGGCAAGATCTTCTTCTTCCTTTTTATCTTCATCAATCTTTTTATGTTTATCAAGAAAAGAAGGCAGGGAAGTACTTCCTCGTTTATAGATTTGATACTTTGGTTGCTCTTTAGGTTTTGGAAGTTCTAAGGCATGACATGAGGGGCTAAGTTCTTCCACTATATCATCTTCTTGCTCACATGGATCCTCTTCTAAAAGGATTCTTCCAAAGTCTTCGTCACAAGATAAGTCATTTATGAAGTTGATGTTTTCTGGTTGGTCATCATGGTCAATGGTGTCAGAGGGTATCTCTTCTTCTTCATCACACCAATTGACTTCCTTCTTTTCAGAGTTCTTTGGATACTCAGGTCGTCGCCTATCCCTATCCCCATCAGGCCTTCTATTATTCTTCCAGTAAGGTTTAGGGCCATAAGGATTTCTATGTCTTTCAGGGTCATTCAAACTTGCCACATTTTTTGTTAGGACAGTTAACTGTTTCATCATTTCTTGCATGACTTCTAAAGTGTCCTTGGATTCCTTTGGCACACTCAAAGGTTCCTTTGGTTTTCGGAGTCTAGGGTCAGATCTGGAAGTGGATGGGGTAAATTGATCGAAAAAGTTTTGTTTACCCATGGATGCTGCATTTTGCTCAGCCATCTTAGCATTTGATTGAGCGGTCTTCAGGTCATTTGGGTTTTTATCCTTTAGCTGGTAACCAACCCATCCATCAAAAGCATTCAAGTAGTGAATAACTACTGCTTGGTCTTTTGGTCTAATTTCTTCAGGGATAACAGCTACAGTCTTGTCGAATCTTATGTTAAACTCATGGACTGTTTCATTTTCTCTTTTTTTAATATCAAAAAGTTGGTGTAAGAGAAATTTCCCATCTAACTTTCGGGACCACTCATTATTTAGCTTGTTGACAAAGTTATCATACCCATCAATGGATGAGGCAGGAAACCTGTCAAACCACTTCCTAACATCTCCTTCCAAGGATGCCAGGAGACCCCTCATGAACACATCTTCCTCAGATGCTCCATATGCTTCCATGTGTTCCCATACTTTATCAATGTGGTCTTCAATTGATATAGCGGATACTCCATCAAATCTGGGAACCTTTTCAAAATACTTTTCAGGCATGTCATGGGGTGCACCCTGGATTTGGGAAAAGTCTAAAGGAGATGGTTTTTCCTTTCTTCCAAAAATCCTAGGATCTTGTGGTGGAGGAACATTCTGGTTTCCCGGGTTTGTTCCGGCCATTGGATTTGGTAAGTTTATGTTTAAGTTTGAACTAGGAGATGAGGGAGGAACCGAATTAATCAAAGGGGATCCTGAAGCTCTGCTTGGAGAATCGTTAACCAATTTCCAAAGGAAGTTAGATGGTTGTGCTTTAGGATCTCTTTTAAGATATGTGATTGGGGTTCCTTCAACCTTATCTAAGTTTACTTTACTTCTTGTGTTGTAAGGGTGTAAATGAGCTCGCTCCTCAGCGGAGTCACGATTGGGAGTCGCCAGGTAGATTTAACTCTTCTACCAAGATATGTGTCGTTGTATATGCGGGAAGGATTAGTAGCTTTTCCAAGGTAATCCTATTACGTCTCCGGTGCCAAGTGTTATGGCAAAGAGAATGGGAAAGCTTGAAGAAAGGTATGTCGAACTAGGGCAAGCTATTGCCTCCCCGGCAACGGCGCCAAAATGTTATCACCTAAACTGTAGTTACCCCTATGGATGGATCCAGTCATGGATGGAAATAGGGAAGGGCAACTCAAAAGGTGCAACCACGATCACCTCGACCTCCAATATATGGTTGTCACGCCAGTCGAGGCAACCTTCTCTTTATGTTATCTAGCCCAGACAACAAAGGGGGAGACCCGATCTACTCCCGACAGGAGATATCAAAACCAAGACACCAAATCAGGGTATTTCCAAGTGAAGTTAGGTGTATGGTTTATCCTAGACCTAAAGATGAAGTCACAAGGCAAGTGGGGGTTCAATAGGTATAGCTTTGGTTCATAGTTGATGTGAGAGTGACTTATAATGTTTGAAGTGAGATCTAGGAAAATGTAAAATGGGGGTTTTAAGATATTTAGGGCTTCAACAATTTATGAGCTATGTCAATGGATTGGATAAAGGAAAGAGAAACAAACCTGTGGATCTTACCTGGGTAACCTTGTAGATGCCTTGATGATGATGATCTATACAAACCCGATCAATTTGAGAAGCTTTGAGGTAGTTTCTATGCAAGTCGATTTGGTCCAAGAAGCCAATGCGCCCTCTCTCCTGCACAACAAACGTCAACAATATCAGATTTGATGCATCAAGAGATAAGACTAGTGCCACAAGAGAAGTAACAGAAAGATAGCATAGATCACAATGATGCTAATGATAACCCCCTGATACAAGCAAATGCCAAGAAAGTCGATTTGAAGAAGCCTTGCAAAATCGCCCTTGTTGAAGTCGCCCTCCTGTAGACAAACAATGATTTCCAAAAAAGATAGATCTTACCACAATTTCCAAATGCTAGGTTGCAATAGACTTTCCAATCACCATCTAAGAACACCAGATGCAAAGGAGACCACAAGAATTTCCACAAGAATATTTTTCTATACCAATAATCCAAGAGCCAAAGACCCTTTACAATGAGAGGCTCTCTCCTTTAAATAGGAAGGAGAGGCACCAAAACCCTAACCACTTTTTGAATGAGTGGCTAAGATTAGAAGATACAAATGTCTAAACAATGGTTGAGATGAGCTCAACAATATAATACATGGATCACACATAAAATATAATATAAGTGGACAAAATCGCCCTAGAAGAGGGGAATCCCACCAAATCATGATGATGAAATATCATAAGAGGCTTATGGTGGGTCCAAGGGGTAATTTTATCCCTCCTTGGTCAATCCCCATAGCACAATAACCAATAAATAATCATGAATGTACCAAATCGTGCCTCCATAGTGAAGTCGTGGTCCTCAAAAGACCTCAAAAAATCCACAGAAAGTGCCATAAATGATGGATGCGGGCCCCGATGAAGCTGAAACTGCTGGAGAAGGTGTGGAAGGTCCCGATCTATCATCACTGATCATCCCATGCCATAACTTTGCCTCAGTATCCCAAATCGATTTCCTCAATAGCCATTTCTACCAATCCTGAAATGCCTCGGGAAGCGTGAAACTGCCCCAAACAGCCTCCTGGAGTGTTGGCGCTGTCAAGGTGAGGGAACCAATGTGTCCGGAAGGGGGTTAATATGGTAAAAAAAAGTGGCTGGACCACCCCCTCCATCATCAGCGCCCTAGGTCAACCGGATAAAAGTCATCTCTGCTCCGACAAGGCCTCCAATAGACCGAAACTGCACTGGGACAGCCTACTGAGGCTCAATCATCACTGTAAGTGCCCGGAACTGAAAACAAACTGTCCCATTGGACTCAGAAGGTCCAAATCTATCCAAGATGTGTACTCATACACCATATGAGTTTCTGCATGATCAAAATAAATATCCAATATACCGGAACAGGGCCAATAATAATGCACTGTACATATACAAACACTGCTGTAACCCCAGAATCATCATCATAACCCTGTAGCTGCTACATAGAATCATCCTGTATGTGTACATAGACCATATATCATCTATCCATATCATCATAAGGTCTAACATCTCATGTCCCATGGTCCTCCATGGTCAAACTAGGTCCAACCAAGACCAAATATAACTCAGTCCATCATCCAAGGTTGCTGAAAAGTATCAAGGTTAATACATGCCTTACAATTTATTCAAATAGAAATTATAACACAGAGTAATCATGACTAGCGATCTAAATCCAAATATATAGTGTCGTTAATTATTATTATTACTCAGACTAGACTTTTAGGATCATACTCACTTCATAGTTGTGATCAATTTGCTAGTGAAGGGTGAAGGCTAAATTAACTTGGCTAGGCTAAGGGATGACTCAACTGTCTTGACTTTGTGACACTTTGGCAAGGGAAAGGGAATACACCATAGTATATACTGAATGAGCAATAACACAGGGAATGGCAGTGTCTCACAAATGGATGAGTTGTTTAAAGAGGGTTTATTCACCTTCACAGATGCGCACAATCCATAATACAAATAAGGCCAGCAATTGTTTAGATATAGCATTTAAGTTCCATTGCTTTTTGGGCCTAAAGTTTCCATAGCCTTGATCTATGTGTGTTTACAAACACATTGCATAGATTTACATTTTTTCTTTAGGCTTTCTGCTGCAGGTGTGTTTTTAAGGCACTTGTTTACCTGAGCACTTCTAGGTGTGTCATGGACAGCTTGTTTACCTAGGTATTTATTTTCCAAAAGATACAACATTTTATTTTCATTGCCATGTTCATTTGGCATGCCTCTCATTCATGTGTGTTTAGAAACACATTGCATGAATGGGCTTTTCATACAAGATATAGCATTTCATTTTTCAGATTTTGTATTCATGGAAGCACTAAAAGTTTCAGGTTTAGCCAACACCACTTTAGTGACTAGGGGGAATTCCAAGGAACTCCAACTCACCATAGGTAAGTTTTGTCACCAACTCAGAGTCGAGACACAATAAACAGGGAAGCTCATCCAATACAGAGGCTACAGTGGGGAAAAGTCCTCCATGCCACTAGTCAAGTAGTAAGTCAGGGTGACAATCTAAAAGGTAGGCCATGGATGGATGAAGACAATGAAATGATGGAGCCAACACTAGCAAGCCAAAGTATGGTGTAATGATCACCTCTATTCTCCCTAAGGAGGGTATGTACCAATGAGTATGAATAGTGAACTTCTAAGTCTGAGTAGGGACAGTATAATATATATAATAGATCAACCAGGTCCATATATCTATATGATCGCAGATCATGACACTGAGTGCTAGGACATGCTATAAGAATAAGTATAAAAGCAATATAACCATAACACTATGATATACCTGCTGAGTCATATACCTGAATGCACATCAACCTGTACCATCCTCTGTCCTCTGAGACTGCTGCTGTAACTCTGGGCACTACTGTCTGCTCTGTACCAATGATATAATGGCTACATCGGTCATCTCTCTGAGTGTCTTGAAACTCAGTCATGGCATGGGGAATACAACTGCTGTCCACAATCTGATAGTGATCCAATATAGATGCTCATCTCGGCATCTCAAATGCAATGGAACTGGCTGAATAGTGTACTGGAATGAGAAAAATAATTTATGGTAGCCCGGCTACTATATATGTGATAACAAGGCATTAGGACTATTAGAGGTGCAATCTTTATCAAGCTTTTCTGAAATTATATAAGGAAGAGTCCTTGTGCATTTCTTCATAAGGTATACACCTTTCCATTTTGAACAATTATGCAATATTATGGGAATGATTGAGCTTATTTACAAGAGTTGGAAATTTGGATTTAGCTTCAAAGGACATGGGACAAGACACTAATCTACCATTTATTGTACATTTGAACAACATTTTATCATTATCAATAGTAACAAGATTGACTCTAGTCAAAAAATCTGATCCTAAAATACAATCCTCTTTAATATTGTCTACTTTATTTAAAGACAAAACTTCTCAAAAACCTTCAATCTTAATTGGGAAGTCCGGAACTCTTCCAAGAAGCTATACAGGAGTTCCTTTGATTTCTACGCCATGATCAAAATTCTATTCCCAATAAAATGATGGTATGGCACCTCCTTTTTCCAAATTCATCTGGAATCTAGAGTCTATCATGTAATCTAGCTGGTATGGCTTGAACTCTTCAGGGAAAATGAAGACTTTTATATATAACTTAGGACCACTAAATAGTCTTAGAATTGAATCTGGATTTGGAGAAGGAAACATAGTATGTCCATCATCTTCTTTTGCTGAGCTTTCTTCACTGATACTAGGTGTGCTTCTATCTTTGGTGCTCTTAAGATATTCTTCACAGTCTTTGCATATTTCTTCTTTTGAGGAATGATATTTCTCTCTTATAGCTATTTGTAGTGTTCTTTTTAGCTCTTCTATTTCTATGACAAGCTTCTTCAAAGAGATTTTCTTTTCTTTGATTTGCAACATGAGTAGGTTCTCTTAATCTTTTCTGAATCTTTGTCTATCTTCATGAATATCAAGGTATTCTTTGTAAAGTTTTGTTGGATTATATAATGTTGGATTCATGCTGATATTAAGAGAGAAAGAGACAGATTTGGCTAGTTTCTTCTCTTTAGCTTTTAGTTGAGCTAAAAGCTTTTTCTTTTCATCTTTTAATTATTTTCTTAGAACATACTGATATGCTAGTGTTCTAGATAAAATTTGATCAATTATTATTTGAGGAGAAGCCTTTGATGTGGAAAACATATAAAAACAAAATTCTGGAGGATCATCACACCCTCCTAAATTTGCATCGTGATTGGAATCAAAAGATGAGTCGGTGGATTCTGCAGGATCAAATTTATTCATGGAAGGATCTAAGTCATCCGAATCAAAGGATCCTTCATATAGGAGAAAAATTGTTTCTCCTTCAGGATGATGGACCAAAGTGACCTCTATTGTGAGCTCCACTGTTATGCAACAACTTTCCAAAAAGAGTATAAAAAGAGCAGAAATAGATCAGAAAGAGTACTCCACGACTTGATTAAAGATAATAGCTAAATAACAAGCCTCTTCAAGGGGGAAACCTCCTTACGCAATGTACTAAGTACACAAGACAGGACAAGACACTCCAAATGAAAGGTATCCTTCCTATATATAGGAGACTAAGGGGTACAATCCCAACTAACTGACCCAAGCCGACATAACTAATATAACCATATTAATGACAATTACCACTAATGGACCAAATCCGACATCAAAACTAATGTAATGAACCACAATATAGGGGGAAATGTGCCCATATTTAGGGCTTAACATGCCCTTCCCATTCAGATAAGTGTTGTCCTCAACGCTTGATTAGTTATGGATGCTTACGTATGAAGGACTCATCTTCCCATGTCGAATCTTCAAGTGGTAAGTTCTTCCACTTTATGAGGTACTCAGTAATAGCCCGGTTTCGTAGTTGTTTCGTCCTTGCTTCAGTGATTTGTTCAGGTTCCAATATGAATTTTCCTTCTTCATCAATCTCTGGAAAGATTGCTTGAATTTGGATCTTGTCTCCTATTACCTTCTTTAACCAAGAAACATGGAAAAATGGATGTACTCATGATGATGAAGGGAGCTCCAATTTGTAGGCCATACTACCAATCTTTTGCAACACTTTATAAGGACCATAATACTTGGGTGATAATTTATTGTCCTTCTTTAATAGCTTCAGAGACATTTGCTTGTAAGGTTGTAGCCTGAGAAATACCCAATCTCCTTCTTCAAAACTCCTGTCACTGCGATGTTGATTAGCTTGTTGTTTCATCCTATTTTGTGACATAGTCAGGTTGTCCTTAAGTATATGCAGAAATCCTTGTTGGTGCTCTATATGATCTTCCATGAGAACTTTAGATTTTCCTTCTAAGGGAGATGTGATAGATGGAGGCTGGTACCCATAAAGTTCCATATATGGAGACATTTTTTATGATGTATGGAAGGAAGTATTGTACCACCATTCTTCCAAATAAAACCATTTCACCCACTGTGTTTGTTTATCAGATGCAAAGCTGTTGAAATATTGTAACTTCAAAGAATATTATATTTGTATTTTATTATTCTGGGGATGGTACATTCCTCCGTGGTGACCCTATTGTATATCCGTAGATGTTTATTCCTCCAAGAGAGTGTGGTAACTAGGGTTATTAGATCTCCCATGTGAGGTCGGCCCTGAGTTTATTATTTGGGGGTTATTAGACTCTCTTGGGAGAGGTCGGCCCCATTAGGGTAAAAAGTCAGTCGGGAAACAAGTATAAGTAGAGGAAGTTGTTCCTCACTTATTTTATTCATTCATCCACTTGGGAGTAGCACACAAGTGAGAGAGAGGTCTGCATAGGAGGAGAAGGAGCTCTAGTATTGGACTACATCTTGTATTTGGTTGATTATCTATATTGAGGAAAGCTTTGCTAGGTTTTCTACCCCATGAGGGTTTCCCAAGGTAAATCTTTGTCTATCTTGTGATTGTGTTTCTTTCAGTGATCTTGCTAGTCAAATTAGGCTAAACTTAACATGGTATCAGAGCTATCATGAATAGGACATCTTTCACAAGGTGAAAATACCTCTCTCTCCTCTTCCGGTGAAAATTAGGGTTTCTGCAAAAGTTGGAATTTTTGGATTCTGATTGCATGGCTGGAAAGCCCTCCTCAAAATCGAAGTTTTGAGCCCCGGATTGATATTTTTGGTTGGGTAGAACTCCAAGAAAGTCAAACCCTAGTTTGACCAAGAGTGCAGAAAACCAGAAAACCAGAGAACCAGAAAAGCTGCACACCTGTGCACCAGTGAACCAGAAAAGATGCGCACCTGTGCACCAGAAAAGAGAAGACCAGAAAACCAAAAATTCTGTTGCATATCCGTAAGGTGAAAAGTTGAAGTTTCTAGAAGCAGAACACACCAGATCTCTCAACTCAATCAAGCATATCTCCTGGTAAGTGTTATTCTATCTCTTGAGAAACTTCAATCTGTGTAACCCCCTAAATAAGATGGCTCCAAGCACTAATCTTGAATACAAGCTAGAGGGTATAAAAAATTTCTGAGCATAGAAATACATAATTGGTCTCATTCTTGAAGAGAATGATCTTGTCCAATATATTAAAGATGAGGTTGCAGAACCTAAAGAAGATGAAGCCAAAGAGAAGTATAGGAAGGACCTTATTAGGGAAAAGAGAATCATTGTTGATTCTATTAAGGACCACTTGATTCTCCAAGTGGCTTCCAGGAAGACCCCAAAGGAAATGTATGATGCTCTTTCCAGAATGTATGAGGGAAAGAACATCAATAGGAAGATGAACCCAAGAACTCAATTGAAGAGCACCAAGATGAATAAAGGAGAATCTATTCAAGACTATTTCTCAAGGGTTTCCTAGATCAAAGAACAACTAGATGCCATTGGATATACCCTTTATGAAGATGAACTTGTCATGACTGCTCTAAATGGTCTTACTAGACCTTGTGAGTCATTCATTCAAACTATGTGTGCCAGAAAAGAAAGTATGAAGTTTGATGCGGTTTGGGAGGATTGTGTTCAAGAAGAGGCTAGGGTAGTCAATAGAGAAGCTCTTCTCAAAGAGGATGACCAAGCTTTGGCTACACACACCAGAAAAAGAAGGAGTCACTTCAACTTCAAGAAGAATGATCACAAGGAGTCTCAACCTCCTAGTAATTTTAGAAGGAGAGGAAGAGATCTCTCCACAGTTCAATGTTTCAATTGTCTCAAACTAGGACACTTTGCTAGAAATTGTACTTCACAAAAGAAGAAGAAGAAGTTTATTCACAAAAGACATCATGCACATCTTGCAGAAAATGATAGTGAAGAAGAAGAGGAAGAAAAGCCTAGAAAGAAAAGAGCTAATGTAGAAGAAGATGCAGAAGAGTATGTTCTATTCTCTGCTCTCTGGGGCAGTATCACCTGGAGAAGATACATGGCTCATTGATAGTGGTGCTTCAAAGCACATGATAGGTCAAAAGAAGACTCTCTCAAGACTTGAAGAAAAGACCTCCCCACAGAAGGTATCTCTAGGAGATGACTATCAATATCCCATCAAGGGAATTGGTGAAGCAAGCTACAAGCTTGATTATGGAACCCCATTAAAGATGAAAGAAATTTTATATGTACCAGGTTTAAAGAAGAATTTACTTTCTATCTCAGCATTAGATAAGAAAGGCTATAGGGTTTCCTTCATAGATGGACAAGTACTCATGTGGTCCAAAGAAAAATCAATTGAGAATGCAATTGTTATTGGTGAAGAGGAAGGAGGTCTATACAAACTCAAGGGCCATCCAGAAGCTACCCTTGTTCATGAAGCCACTAGCCCAAGTGCACTATGGAATAGAAGGATTGCTCACATTAACTATAAAGCACTACCTCATGTGATCAAGGTAGTCATAGGACTACCAGACTTAAAGATTGACCATGATGGCACTTGCAAAGGATGTGCAAAAGGTAAGAATGTCAAGAACCCATTTTCAAAAAGTGATACAAAGAATAAGAGTACATTGGAATTCATTCACTCAGATGTATGTGTACTAATTCCATCCACATCCTTGAGTGGATATGAATACTACCTCATATTCATTGATGACTACTCAAGGAAGACTTGGATCTATTTCCCGAAGGGAAAAGATGAAGTTTTTGGAAAGTTCAAGGAATTCAAAGCCTTGATAGAAAACTATTCAGAAAAGAAGATTAAGATACTCAGGATAGATAATGGTGGAGAATATACTTCAAAATATTTTGAAGTCTTTTGTAAGGAAGCTGGAATCAAGAGGGAACTAACCACTCCCTACAATCCCCAATAGAATAGTGTTGCGGAAAGAAAGAATAGAGCCATTATGGAGGTAGTAAAGACAATGATACATGATCAAGACCTACCCATGTATTTATGTGCTAAAGAAGCCAGGACAACAGTCTATGTGAAAAATAGACTATCTCATAGTGCTCTTGATTTCAAGACCCCAAAAGAAGTATTCACAGGGAAGAAGCCTGAGGTAAGTCACCTGAAGATATTTGGATGCCCAGTATACATTCACATTCCAAAATAAAAGAGGACCAAGCTAGACCCTTCCAGGAAGAAAGGAATATTTGTTAGATATTGTGAAGCATCCAAAGCATTTAAAATATACATCCCAGGATTCCATCATATAGAAATAAGTAGGGATGTGACATTTGATGAAGAGGCAGCTCTCGAGAGATCTAGGAAGTACCAACATGAAGAAGTATATGAGGAAGAGGCACCTTCCTGAATCACAGAAGTTGCACCCACCCCTGAAGAGACAACTCCTGAAGACCATGACATCATGGAACCACGAGAACCCCCTATCATAGAAATTTCAAGGAAGAGAAAGCCAGCACGGGCAAGAGACATTATACTAGGAGCTGAAAAATATGGAGCTCATGAAGGCTCCACTAGGGTGAGCAAGAAACCAAAGACATTCTCAAACTATGTGGCCCTAATGTGTGATCTTGTAGATCAAGAACCCACTAGTTATGAAGAAGCAATTCATAAGAAGGACTGGGGAGAAGCAATTACTGAGGAGTACCAGTCAATAATGAAAAATGATGTTTGGGATATAGTTCCCAAGCCAAAGGACAAGAGTGTGGTATCCTCCAAATGGATATATAAGATAAAGCATGCTGCAGATGGCAACATTGAAAAATATAAGGCAAGGTTTGTAGCCAGAGGGTTCTCTCAGAAAGAGGGATTTGACTATGAAGAAACATTTGCACTAGTTGCAAGGTACACTTCCATTAGAACTACCATGGCACTTGCATCCATGATGAAGTGGAAATTACACCAGATGGATGTAAAGATAGCCTTCCTGAATGGTGTAATTGAGGAGGAAGTGTATATAGAACAACCTCGAGGATTTGAGGTGGAAGATGGAAAAACCCATGTGTGCAAATTAAAGAAGGCTTTGTATGGGTTGAAGCAAGCTCCCAGAGCTTGGTATGGAAGAATTGACAGTTTCTTGACAAGCTTAGGATTTACCAAAAGTAAAGATAATCCTAATCTTTATCTCAAGGTTATGGATGAAGAACCTGTCATATTACTGCTATATGTGGATGATCTATTTCTGACAGGAAATGAAAAACAGATTATCGAATGCAAGAAGAAACTCTCTTTAGAGTTTGAGATGAAAGATCTCGGATTGATGCACTACTTCTTAGGTCTAGAAGTATGGCAAGGCCTAGAGGGAATCTTTCTTAACCAGGGAAAGTATGCTGTGGAGATCTTGAAAAGATTTGATATGTTGGAATGTAAGGCCATGGCCACTCCCATGGATTCCAACTTGAAACTGTTAGCAGATGACTTATCAGAGTGAGTTGATATGACTCTGTATAGACAGATTATTGGGTCATTGATGTATTTAACAAATACCAGACCAGACATATGCTTTGCTGTGAATAGCTTGAGTCAGTATCTAGTGGAACCTAGACGAGTTCACCTCATAGCTGCAAAGCATGTGATGAGGTACCTAAAGGGTATGATAGACTTTGGTCTATATTATCTTAGAGATCATGGTTTTAGATTGTATGGCTACACAGATGCTTATTGGGAAGGAAGTGTATCAGATAGGAAGAGCACATCGGGAGGATGTTATTGCTTGGGATCTACCATGATCTCGTGGTTTAGAAGGAAACAGTCCAGTATGGCTCTCAATATAGATGAAGCAGAATATATTGCTACTTGCTCTACTAGTTGTGAATCAATATGGCTTTGGAAGTTATTATTTGGTTTATTTGACTTAGATATGGAACCCACTGAGATCCTGTGTGACAACCAGAGTTGTATCAAGATGACAAAAAATCCAGTGTTCCATGATAAGTCAAAGCACATAGAGATCCGATATTTCTATATACGGGATATGGTGTAGAAAGGAGCTATCAAGCTCGAGTATGTAAGCACTGACGAACAAGTTGCTGATATATTGACCAAACCTTTGTCTCGAGTAAATTTTGAGTATTTTCGAGACAAGCTTGGTGTAGTTCAAAAGGACCCTCCTCGAAAGGGGGAGTGATGTAGTCACTTATGATGAGATTTCCTGCATCGACAGTGAGGTCGATGATGTGGATTCCTATATTGGTGATGCCGACAGTGAGGTTGGTGAATGGTCCTTAGACAGGGTCTAAAGTTGACGAGTGGTTTGCATCATCGCTGAACACATGTTCTAAAAGGAATCCGTAGACATATGTCTCCGAGAAAGAAGAGAGATTGCATCATCCCTGGACTTCGGTCCCAGAATTGATTCGTAGACATATGTCTCCAAGAAAGAAGAGGGATTGCATCATCCCTGGACTTCAGTCCCAGAATTGATCTGTAGACATATGTCTTCGAGAAAGAAGAGGGATTGCATCATCCCTAGACTTCGGTCCCAGAATTGATCCGTAGACAAATGCCTCTGAGAATGTGGGGATTGTAACATCCCTAGACTTCGGTCCCAGAATTGATCCGTAGACAGATGTCTCCGAGAATGTGGGGATTGTATCATCCCCAGACTTCAGTCCCAGAATTGATCTGTAGATAGATGTCTCCGAGAATGTGGGGATTGCATCATCCCTAGACTTCGGTCCCAGAATTGATCCGTAGATAGATATCTCCGAGAATGTGGGGATTGTATCATCGTCGGATGACGGTCCCAGAATTGAACTATAGACAGATGTCTCCGAGAATGTGGGGATTGTATCATCCCCGGACGATGGTCCCAGAATTGATCCGTAGACAGATGTCTCCGAGAATGAGGGGATTATATCATCCTCGGACTTCTGTCCCATAATTGATCCGTAGACATCTGTCTCCGAGAATTGATGATAGGAATGCATCGTCCCCAGACATTTGGTTCAAAATGTACCTGATAGGATTGCATTGTCCTTGGACTCATGTCCTAAAGTGATAAGGATTGATCATCCTGGAAGTAGATCTGGATTGCATCGTCCATAGACATGAGAATTTTCTAAAATTGATAAGGATTGATCATCCTGAAATTGGATCATGTGTATTGCATTTTATGCTGCTATGACAATGTCGATGATCGTATGATGACGATGTTGATGATCCAGATGATCCAGATGTTGTAGATTGAGATGATCAAGATGTTGTAGATCGAGATGATCCAGATGTTGTAGATCGAGATGATCAAGATGATGTAGATCAAGATGATCTAGATGCTGTAGATCGAGATGATCCAGATGATGTAGATCGAGATGATCCAGATACTGTAGACCGAGAGATCCAGATGATGATGCTGTAGATGTTCAGGTACTGCAGAAGATGAAGACTCAGTACTGAAGATGTTGATATTCTAGCATTGAAGATATTGAAGATGTTCCAGTAACTGTTTGAGTTACTGATGATGTATAAAGAAATCTTCCAATGATTTATAGATGTATCATGTACCATGTAGTTGATGACTCCTTACTCCTGCAGATGTTGTTATAATATCGTTCTCGTTAAGGGGGAGTGTTGAAATATTGTAACTTCAAAGAATATTATATTTTTATTTTATTATTCCGGAGATGGTACATTCCTCCGTGGTGACCCTATTGTATATCTGGAGATGTTTATTCCTCAGAGAGAGTGTGGTAACTAGGGTTATTAGATCTCCCATGTGAGGTCGGCCCCATTAGGGTAAAAAGTCAGTTGGGAAACAAGTATAGGTAGAGAAGGTTGTTCTTCACTTATTTCATTCATTCATCCACTAGGGAGTAGCGCACAAGTGAGAGAGAGGTATGCATAGGAGGAGAAGGAGCTCTAGTCTTGGACTACATCTTGTATTTGGTTGATTATCTATATTAAGGAAAGCTTTGTTGGGTTTTCTACCCCATGAGGGTTTCCCAGGGTAAATCTTTGTCTATCTTGTGATTGTGTTTCTTTCAGTGATCTTGCTAGTCAAATTAAGCTAAACTTAACAAAAGCAATGCATATATCCTTCCAAACACTTGTTCACGATCTCAGTTTTCCCATCAGATTGAGGGTGATAAGATGAACTGTGATCCAATTGAGTACCCAAACAGGAAAATAATTCAGTCCAAAATTTTCCTGTGAAAATTGGATCTCTATCACTTACAATAATCTTCGAATTTCCATGTAACTTCTGAACAGTCTCCATAATGGATACAACTACCGTACTTGCATTAAAAGGGTGAGCGAGTGCAAAAAAGTGTGCATACTTCGTGATTCTATCAACAACCACCATAATAACATTCTTTCCTTCTGACTTGGGTAGCCCTATGATAAAATCCATGGAGACTTCCTCCCAACGCTGACAAGTTATGTCTAACGGTTGTAGAATCCCTGGGGTCTTAACTGTTTCACCCTTATTCTATTGGAAAACCAAGCATTCAACCACAAACCTTTGAACATCATATTTAAGACCTTCCCAGAAAAAATCCTTCTTGACCCTGTGGTAATTTTTCAGGAATCCCGAGTGCCCACCTACAGGAGAGGCATGTAATTCAGAAAGGATCTTCTGCTTGAGTTGGGATTTTTTGCATAAATATAAGCGATCCTTATACCAAAGTGAATAATTTTTCCACACAAAAGTATCTGATACACTGGGATCATTTTGTAGCTTTTGAACGAGTGTCCACACATATAGGTATTTTTTCCATTCTTCCCTTACTGCTACTATCCAATCTGGTTGTAGAATGGAAATGGAACAAAGTAATGCACCGACATCTTCATCTTTTATGGAGAGTGCATCTTCCCCCACATTATGTTTCCCTTTTCTATAGATGATTTCAAAGTCATATCACAACATCTTGGTTACCCACTTTTGTTGCTCTTCTGAAAATAGTCTTTGTTCCAAGAAGTATTTAAGACTATCATGATCTATTTTAAACTTGAAGTGCTTATATATTAGATAAGGACGCCATTTCTTAAGAGCATGTAGTATTGCCAACATTTCCTTCTCATAAATGGGATTTTGTAAGTTCTTTCCCTTGATTGGATGACTTGTGGAAGCAAGTGGGTGTCCTTCTTGCAATTGAACAGCGCCAATTCCATTTGTTGAAGCATCACATTCCACAATAAAGGTTTTTGTGAAGTCTATTGTGGCCAATACAAGAGTTGTGCACATTGCTTGTTTAAGTTGTTCAAAAGCTTGAGTTGCCTCTGGAGTCCAAGAAAATGCATCTTTATTCAATAATGTTGTAAGAGGTGCTGCTATTCTTCCATAATTTCGAACAAACTTGCGGTAGTACCCTGTCATACCTAAGAATCCTCAAGGATTCTTCAGGTTTTTGGGAATCGGTCAGTCTATCATGGATTTAATTTTGTTAGGGTCTACCTTGACACCTTCATGAGATACAATATGACCCAAATACTCTACCTCCTTCACCCCAAAGAAAAATTTGGAAGGTTTTTCATATAGTTGTTGCTCCTGTAGTAGTTGTAGTACCCTATCAACATGTTGAACATGTTCTTCCAAAGACTCACTACAGATTAGTATATCATCAAAGAATACTAGCACAAATTTTCTAAGAAAAGGCTTGAAAATGGAATTCATCAAACCCTGAAATGTGGAAGGTGCATTCATGAGACCAAATGGCATGACTAGAAATTCATAATGACCTTCATGAAGTCTGAATGTTGTTTTGGGGATGTATTCATCTTTCATTCTATTTTATGATACCTAGAATGAAGATCCAACTTTGTGAATACAATTGCTCCATGTAATTCATCTAGCAATCCATCAATTAGAGGAATTGGAAACTTATCTTTAATGGTGATCTTGTTGAGCTCTCTATAATCTGGACACATACGCCATGATCCATCCGACTTGTGTACCATTACCATTGGCGCAGAGTAAGAACTTTGGCTAGGCCTAATTATGCCAACCTCTAGCATTTCTTCAACAATACGTTCAATTTCACTCTTTTGTCCATAAGGGTATATGTAAGGTCTGATGTTAGGAGTAACACTTCCCGGGATTAAGTGAATAGCATGATCGAAATCTCGGACAGGTGGAAGACCTTTTCAAATATATTCAAATACCTTGGAATGCTTATTAATGACCCTTTGGAGATCTGGGGAAATAGGAGGCTTAGATGTTTGAACATCTAATGAGCATAATTGTGCAATTACACCTTGATGTCCGATGATCTCCAAGAATGGATGCCTAATTAGGGAAGCTAGAACAGGAGCATACTTTAATTATCGACCAGGGGACGTACAAACTTCAGAGGTGCTAGCACTATATGTGCTCTATAGGATAGTCTTTGTCGTGTTTGGGGTGTTGGTACATATCTTAAAGGTTCCTCTTAATCAAAGAAGAAAGTGAGCTAAAAAGATTGTGAATATATGAATGACAAATTCTTATGCTAAGAAGTTAAATGCTGAAAACTGTAAATCTACACTAAGAATTGAAATGATGAAAGCTTGATAAACTTAGTCTAGAAATAAAATGTTGAAAGCTGAGATTTTAATCTAGGAAGTGAATACTGAAAATCAAGTGCTGAATATTGAAAGTCTAATCTAAAAACTTAAATACTGAGAACCAAATCCAGAACGTAAATATCCAATGCTGAGAAGTAACCAATCTTATCGATTCGGATTAAACACTCAAAGTGATGGTCATTAATTAAACCAAAGAACTGAAAGTAATTAACCTCTATGATCTAACTCTGATAAGTGAAATATGCATGAGCTCCTAGATCTAAATCATTGTTTTAAAACTAATATAAGAATGCATGAAAACAGATGTCAAAATATGCTTGTGCAGAATGTAGGTACAGGACTATGGAAAGAGTTTTACCAAACTACAGAATGCGTTGTAACCAACTACAGACATTATACTGAATCAAAATGATCACTTTAATACTAAAATAAAACCATGTTATTCAAATGCCATCAAAATACGTTCAGATATGATAGGGATTAAATCAATGCACAACACATATGGAAAATACCTGAAAACAGAGTTAAACTCCTGACTTACGTGTTGGAGGGGCCCTCCCCAACCCATACTCAGGAGTATGGAAAACTTATAAACACAGGCTTGAAAGTCACATCAGTCTTCTTATTAAAATAGTAACTTCATGGTTCAGGAAAAGTATTTAACACAAACTGTCTTCGCAGTACAAAAATGCATAAACGATTGATTCTACAAAATAGCAACAGGACCCCCTCACTACTCGAGAGGTCCATATATATATGTCTCTAATCCTAACCTAGTCTATGATCATAAATGTCGATCCTCTTAATCAAGGCTTCTACTAGAACTTAGGGAGATATGAGCGTTGAGTCGTTCTGTTATCTACAGTCCTCGAGCTTTGACTCTCGTAGATAACTCAATACCTTCACGCCTTGTTTATGCCTGCTCATTCCCAGGGTTAGCACATGGAAAAACACTTTTAACATAAAAAGAATAATCTCTAAAGATCCTTATTAATAATCAAATTAAATACATTTTCCCACAAAATAGGTGTATTTCCTTCACCATATCTTGTGCTTTAATGTGGAAAAAAGTCTATAAGATACCTATAATTTGGGTTCATCATCTCCCCCATGCTTGAAGGATTCACCCATCCTTGGGTGACACACTCGACTCTTCGATAGCTTCTCTGATGTCCCATGCGACCATTCTGGGAGTCCCTACTTGGCTGTAGTAACCCATGCTCTAGTCATCCCTGGACCATGTTTTTTTCTCTTCTTCCTCATTAATCTGCTCTTTAATAATTAGAGGAAGGAAAATGGAGGATTTAGCTTCATGTCAATCCATCTGAGCTGATTCTTGATCAAGGATTCTCTGTATAGCTTAGCTTTGACGAGGACAACTTCTAGTCTGAGAGGGGAATGAGGTTCCTTCTTCTTCAAATCATCTCCAATCCTTGCCCACATATCACTGATGGCCTCCTGTACCTATTTGTATGTGTATTGAAGGGTGAGATCAAAATGTGTGACTGCCTCCTACTGTTTTTCAAGCAAGATAGGAATTAACTCTTCATCAGTGATGATAGTTTGGTTGGCCTGAATTACCTTTTCAGGGTGAGATGCCTCAGCCCTAATCCATAATGGATTTTTCCACTTCTATGCAAAATATATATGATCATCTTGTGCCATTTCCACCTCCTGTTTCATCCAGGAGCATAATGCTCCCAGCTGGAAGTTGCCTACGTATGGATTAGGTGACCAGTTAGGTGTGCTTGGCACCACGAAGTTGTGCAAGAAGAATTTGCACAATTGCTCCTTTTCCAACTCTATGCAGTCCAAAGAAGTGTCCACAAATTCCCTTGTAGTGTTCAATTCCAGAGACAGGCCTTCTTTTAACCTCTACAGTTGGAACCTTCCCCAATTTTCCTTTAAGTAGAGCGTATAGATTCTGGACGGGGGTCTGAGTTGCAATATTTCATCACAGATTTTTGTAGTGGCAGTCAATGTGTCCTCTAATTGTTGGATTTTTTGGTCTTTCTGAGCCAATTCTGTTTGAGCTTGGCCCAATTTCTCCCGTAGTGTCGCATTTTGTTGTTCTTCCAACTTCAATTCCCCTGCGTGCTACATATTCAATATCTAGGTTTTCTCATGTGAAAATAGTGGGGTTGTTGGTGAAGCTGGTTGGCTTCTCTGTATTCTTGCCTCAATTTTTAATCCTACCAACGCCTCCCTGACCTTTGCTAACTCTGTCAGTGCCTCAGCTAGCTGGTTAGCGACTCGAGGATTTATATTTTGATTAGTAGGGTTTACATATTGACTAGTGGGGTTTACATCTTGACCAATGGGGTTCCATTGGTCATCATCCTGTTCTTCAGGTGTGCTTGTGTCGTCCTGGTCTACCCAATCATCATCATCGTTAGATACATCCTGAATTATTGGGCTGGGCACTTTTTGTTCCTTCTTTGCCTGTTCCTTCTTTGCATCTTCCTTCTTGGTGATCCAGGTGGATATTGGTGGCGGCCCACCTCTTCTAACTGGCTCAAAACAATCTTCTAGCAATTTTGGTAAATTACTATTTCTAGCAGTTTTTCAAGTCCTGAACTTTCGGAGCTGTTTTGAGGCCCTAAATGACTTTTTTTAGTGATTTGGGGGGATAAATGGTTCCCAATAGCATTCATTTTTCCCTGGTCGAAAGTTGTAAATCTCGGATAGACCTTTCCAACAGGCTACCGAGCGCCCCAAACGGAGATCGTATGCAAAAGTTATGCCCCCGGGAAGTTGACTATTCAACTAACCACCTTGGGGCCGCAAACTTTATAACGGTTCATCTTCTAGGGTTAGGTTTTTGGATGTTTGGGATTCTTTCCCTCATGCTTATGATATAGGCACTTTCGGCCTCTTTTTTTATTCATCTTGGCATGAATGAGCATAGCGACCACATCTCTTCTCAGAGATAGCTACCACCATTCTAGCTATTGTATTTTACAGTCTATTCTATTTCTGCTATTTAATAGAACATGTGTTTACTGTATCACTGTGTCATTTGCAATATATATCTGTATTTGATTATGTAAATGCTCTTTTATTTCGTTCCCACATAAATCCGAATCACTTGGACTACTGTGGGATCTTCTTACTTCGCCATTTTTCCCCTTGCTTGCTGGTGGAGACCCCTGATTCTTTTTGGTGGGAGGCGTCTTTTGAATGTTTTATCCTAATCAGGGTATCGACCATAATTTTGTTGTCACTATCCAGGTCGATCTTTCTCTTGGCCCCTGTTACAGAAGTGGATTTTTCCTTTGACCCTAAAGCTAGGGGTTTTCCTACATTAGGTGTACCCCTCATTCTCTGCACATCGTCTGCTGAGATTACCACAAACTCCTCCCATGAAAGTTCTGGAACCTGTACTGGTAACTCTTCCTGAATTATCAATTTGATTAGCCCATGGTGGGCTAGCGCATATTCTTTTCCTTCAACTACGTTTTTGCTCATTTCTTCCAGAGACAGGAAAAGATAATAACGAATGCTGATGTTGTTATTCGGTGTGATATGGCTCCTGTGCCTTAGAAGATCCAAAATTCAGAAGTGGAAGAGAGGGACATAGCTTAGCCTCCCTGTACATGTTAAATATTTATGTATGACAGTAGCTACTTCGTCCCAAGGTGTCGGCATAAATACCCTCTTGACTCCATTTTTGTCTTCTTCATAAACTTCTCCAGGTCCGAAGAAAGCTGCCTTTGCACTCTGGTTAGCTTCCCTGTCTTCCCTGGCCCAGTGTAGACCCATGGGTAGCCCTATGTATTTTTCAATTGCCTCCTCATCTAGTCTGATACGAAGTCCCCTAACCCGGGTGACGAACTGCTCATCTTTGATGTGCTTGAAGTTTCTTGCGAATTCTCAAGCCACCTCTGTATTGGACCCTCTCAGCCCTAAGATGAAGGGCATCCAACCCGCATTACAGAGGATTGATAAAACCCTTGGGTTTTCATAAATGGCTTTGTGATCCTCTGGTTGACTCTTTTTGAACCCCTTTGTCATCTTGAATTTTCTAGGATAATCAACAAAACGAAAAAACTTTGAGTGTGGTTGAATTACCTCAACTTGCTGGGATTGATTCACAGGTTCGAAGGTAGCTTTCTTGCTAAGTGATGACGTGAACTTTCAGTTTTCCTTCTTCTGGAGAGCTCGTATTGCAAAACTGGGTCTTTTTGTAGACTATGCCGCCTTATTTAGCTGTTCTCACACACCTCTCCCGATCATTTCGAATTGTACTTGCGACCTTACACCTTCCTTTCCATTATTGAACCCTGCATTTCTTTCCATAATTGTGCATTGCACTTCTGCTCTGATCATTGGGAAATATGGCAGTTGGATGAGAAGATTGTTATTCTGACATGCCGAAGGTGGGTAATCATGATTTTGTGAGGTAATCTAAACTTTGCCGTCGATTTAACTTGAAAGTTGTCCTCAACTTCAGAAATAACCGTTTAGTGGGATGATGATTTGACCTTGAAAATAAAACAAAGAGTTTTAGGGATTACCTGGTTATGCTTAGCGTACCTGAGTGCATGATGTGGCTTGATTTCATGGGCGTTGTATTCTGTAGTAGATTTCCGCATTGTTTGTAGTTATTTTAGGCATGTTAGTAGTTACATGTGTTTGCCTTCATTCAACCAGTTCTTTTGAAAATGTTATATCTGCATGCTTTGATTTTTGTGTCAAATTTTGATTTGACTTTGCTCTTATGCTCAGTACTGAGTTCAAAATATTCCTTGCATTTGCTGACTTGATTTTTGTAGTGCATGATTTTTTTCTGGGTCACTTGAATACATGGCTGGCTCGCTTGATTTGATTATTTTCTAGCTTACTTGATTAGATTTCTGGCTCGCTTGAACAGATAGTTGGCTCGCTTGATCTATCTAGTGCTTGATTATTTTCTGGATCACTTGATTAGATTTCTGGCTCACTTGAACAGATAACTGGCTTGCTTGAATATTTCTACCTGGATCGCTTGATTTGATCTATTTGTAACATGCATGTTGGTTCTTCATGGGGATGTATGATTTCCTGCAATTCACTTGTGATAACCTTGAGTGAATCATTTTTCGATTTTTCATTTTCAATATTTTGCTCTTTTTCATTTTCTTTTATTTTTTCTTCTTTCCTTTTTTTCATTTTTTTTTTAGTAACTACAGATCAGTTACATTCGATGCTCTCTATCAGCATTAGACTTTATTGGTAGAGTATGTCTGTGAATTCTTCTTTGGACTGTGGTGTCTTGTAGATTTTTAATCTGTGTCCATTCACCAACATGGGGAACTTTTCTTCATCTATTGTTGTAATTCTGATAGCTCCATTGTCATAGATCTTTTCAATGATGTAGGGTCCGAGCCATCTAGTTGTTAGTTTTCCCTTGAAAGTCTGAAACCTAGAGTCATAGAGTAGTGCCCAGTCACCTTCCTTGAAATTTTTCTGCTTTATGTGTGTGTCATGCCACGTCTTTCTTTGTTGTTGGATGATTTTGGTATGGCCAAGTACTTGCTGGCATTGCTCATCCAGTTGATTTAATTGTAGCATGCGTTCCTGCTGGATGTTTAAAAGTTCCATATTTAACTATGCTGCAATTCTCAATGTCTTAATTTCAAATTCAATGGGAAGCATAACTTTCTTTCCATAAACTAGCTCATATGGGGTGAAGCCTATTGTTGTTTTCCATGTGGTATTATAAGCCCAAACTGCTTCACTTAATCTGTCTACCCAATCTCTTTTGTGGAGTTGCACTGTCTTCGTCAAAATCCTTTCTAACTCTCTGTTGGCTACCTCAGCTTAACCATTAGCTTGAGGGTGATAGGAGGAGGTCTGTCTGTGCTTAACATTGTTTCTTTGAAGCAAGTCTTCTATTAGATTTGATGTAAACTGTGGGCCTTGATGAGAAACTAGCTCTCTTGGGACTCCAAACCTGTGGAAGATTTGCTCAGTGAAAAATTTTGCCACATTGGTTTCATTTGCTGCAGCAAGAACTGCTACCCCAATCCACTTTGTAAGGTAGTCAGTGTATACTAGAATGTAGCTTTTCTGATTTGATTATGGGTTGATTGGACGAATGAAATCAAATCCCTATTTCTTGAATGCTTCTAAGGAGATTTATGGATGGATAGGCATTTCTTCTTTTTGTGTATGATTCCCCATTCCTTGGCAGTCATCATAGTGTGAAACATATTCATAGGCATCCTTGTGGAGTGTTGGCCAATAATACCCTGTTTGCAAAATTTTATAGACTATCTTTTTTGCAGCATAGTATCCTCCACATGGCTCATTGTGAGTGGCATGCATTATGTCATGCACTTCATCTTCTCTAATGCATCTTCTTAATATTTGATCTGGCTCTTTTTTGAAGAGCATTCTATCTATCCATGTGTAAGTGGCACTTTGTCTTATGACTTTATTCTTCTCTTTGTAGCTGTAATGTGCTGAAAATTTCCCAGACACTAAATAATTTCCTATGTCAGCAAACCATGGGATTCTTGTGGAGATTGAAAAAAGATGCTCATCAGGAAAACTATCATTTACCACTTCATTGTCTTGTCCATGGGTGAGCCTAGACAGAAAATCAGCCACTACATTGTGTTTGCCTGGCTTATCCAAATTGTGATGTCAAACTCTTGTAGGAGGAGTAGCCATCTAATGATTCGAGCACTTGTATTAGGTTTGTTCATGAGATACCTTATTGTTGAATGTTCCGTATGGACAAAAACTTGGTATCGAGTTATGTAGTGCCTGAATTTTCTATTGGCATGTATGACAGCCAAGAACTCCTTCTCTGTGACAGTATAATTTAATTCTACTCCTGCCAAATTTTTACTGATATAATATATAGCATAGGGCTTCTTCTCTCTTTCTTGTCCAAGGATAGATCCAATGGCCTTATCTGATGCATCTGAGTCGATGTGAAATGGAAGTGCCCAATCTGGTACTTGGAGTAATGGAGTTGTAATTGTTTTTTCTTTGAGTTTGTCAAATGATAGCATACAATGTTTTGACCATATGAATTTTGTGTCTTTTGTGAGTAGAGTCAACATTGGTGCAACAATTTTTCTATAAATCTGAATGAATCGTCTATAGTATCCTGTTTTCCCAAGAAAAATTCTCACATCTCTCTGTTTCACAAGTGGTGGTAGTGTTTTTATGACTATGACTTTTTCCTAGTCAACTTCTATTCCTCTCTGTGAAATATGGTGTCCAAGCACAATGCCTTCTTCCATGAGTATCATGCATTTGTTGTTGCTGAGGCATAAGCTCATCTCAATACATTTTTTCAAAACCAGTTCTAGATGTTTTAGTGCTTGGTTGAAATTCTGGCCATAGGGTGTGAAGTCATCCATGTAGACCTCCATTTGTTCATTAATAAAATCAGAGAAGATACTTATGATTGCCCTGTGAAACATTGTTGGGGCATTACAGAGCCCAAAGGGAAGCACTCTGTATGCATAAATGTCCCATGGGCATGTGAATGTTGTTTTTTCCTGATCGACTGGGTGAATGAGGATTTGGTTGTACCCACTGAAGCCATCCAAAAATGAGAAATATTTGTTCCCATCTAATGTGTCCAGTACTTGATCGATAAATGGGAGAGGAAAGTGATATTTCTTGGTTGCTTTATTGAGATCTTTGTAGTCCACACAAATCCTCCACTTCCCTCCTTTTTTAGGAACTATGACCAATGGTGATACCCACTCACTATCTGAGATTGGGTATATGAACCCTACATCTAATAGCTTTTGTAATTCTAGCATAACTATGTCTTTTAATGTTGGGTTCATTATTCTCTATGGTTTCCTAATAAGAACAACGCCTTCCTTTATATAGATATAGTGCTTATAAATGTCTGGGTGGATACCCTTCATGTCATTGTATGTCCATGCAAATGTTTTGTTGTTGTCTGATAGTACCTTCAGTAATTGTTGTTCTTGTCATGGCTCCAGATTGCGTTAGGATATTCCTATACTCCATCCTAGTCCTACCAGCATTTTAGTTATTTTCATTATCAGTCTTGCATGCATTTCTGCATGCAGCATGCATTCTACATGCATGCATGCAATTCCATGAATCCTAGTCATCAGTCCCAGCACCTAGTCCTCAGTGAGCTAGCCCCGGGAGCTTCTCTCAGATCAGTTTTATCCCTCCTAATAGGGAGGCGCCCACTTCTCACCCACAACTTGGGAAGGGCACCTTTTCTCACCTACCACTCCTGTTGTACTTCAGTTAGTTGAGTTATTATCAGTTCTTTCCTTGATTTAAGGCTAGACTGACTCTCAACTGACCGTATCACTCCGATGGACCTCTAATGAGACTTGACTGCCCATTCTGACTCCAGATAGCTCCTCATGCACCCTCCATTGAGCCTCCTTCATTCAGTTAGTGCCTCCTTCTGCCAGTTACACCTACCACACTTAGTTATACTCAGTTTGACTGATAGTTGACAGTTACTTGTGCATTGATGACTCTACCGATGATGAGATAGACTTATAGTTGTGCTCTAATGACACTCCACTGATTTTGGATCTATCCATGCAGGATAATTCGAATCGCACCTAGTGTATTCGAATCCTGAGCATTGTAGAATTACTATTTTTCCATTCTAATTAAGGTAATATGTGTAATTATTCTGCCTCTATCTAAGCTCCTTTGGATCTATGTTCTACTGCTCTATTCTTCTTCTATTATTCCTAAATTATTTCATTATGAGGTTTACATCATCTCTTGGATCTACTGTGAGCATTTTCACATGGTATCAGAGCCATTTGAGAGTATATTCTATCTCCATTTTTTAGAGTTTTTTGCAGGTATTTCGAAGATCCAGGAGTTGCAGTAGTATCAGTAGTTTCACCTTTGCACTCATTCCAGTAGTCAAGATGAGTAATTCGAATGCTCCTATAATCCCTACTCCCTTCAATTACTTTGAATGGAGAAGAGAGATGAAAATACACTTGTGGAATAAAGGGCTATCTAGATTGGTATTTGAAAAAGATCCCATACCACATGCAGCTGTGGAGAAAATCAAGCATCTAAATAAAATGGATGAAGCCTTTGGTTACATATGCATTCATATGTATAAAGATCTGTTGCTTCATATTGAAGGATTGAAGTCTGCAAATGAGTTATGGACAAAATTGGAGAGTCTTTTTGGAAAACAAGATTGTCACGTCCCCTCCAACCCATCTGGCCGGCTGGAGACCATGATCCATTTTTTTTTCTCCAAAACCATTGACTGAGCACCCATACACTCAGTAGGAGAACTCGAATCTGCAATAGTGAATCCCGAAATGCACATCTCGCACAACGAATCCCACAGTTCCGGGTTCAGGATCGTGGAAAGTCAAAACACCTATCGCGAGTTTTGGCGAACCCGAAACCCGATCCCAACTGTTCCACCGTGGGGGTGGGTCACTCCGAAACCCAAAACCCGCATTGTCGAGTGCAGGGTCGCGAGAAGTACAAATCCCGTGGTGCGAGTTTTGACGAACCCGCAACCCGAAACCCGCTACTTTCGGGTGTTCGGGTACACAGGGTACTACCAAAGGACCGAACACCAAGAGCAACCACTTCACATAAATAGATCACAGATCAACACACCGATGTTTTGACGTTGTTTAAACCCTCTTGAGGGAAACACTCCACGGCCCTGGCCAAATAGCTTCTACGGGACAATTTATTATGCAAAGAAAGAAAGTTACAAATGAGCTTCTCATAATCGATCAACTAAACAATGACCCTTCATGCTCTTTAAATAGAGATCATGGACCAATCAGGTGTTAAGCCACAGATCAAGGTTAGGTTTGATCTAAGAGAAGTTGAGCCGTCGGATCACTCTATGTCGGGAACATATCGTGACCGTCGGATTAAGTATTTACAAATTCGTACTAATGCATACTAAAGAAACACACTATCCCTAACAGATCTATTACACAAGTTGATCTTAAATAACTCCTAAGTGTCTAAATATCCTAACATCCCCCCTTAAGAACAACTTGGGATAGGATTGAAGGATTTACAAAAGTGACACTATTAGGAGAAGGAAGGAGGCATTAGAGCCTATCCCGCCTTAATGACAAGTTCCTGAACTCCTAACATAGATCGAAGTTTAGAAAACTTCGCTTCTGTAAGAGACTTGGTAAAGATGTCTGCAACTTGATCATCTGTAGGGAAAAAGAGAACTTCAAGAACACGATCATGAACAAGATTTCTGATGAAGTGCATATGTAGCTCAATGTGTTTTCTGTGTTGATGTAGAACTGGATCTTTGGCAAGCTTGATGGCACTTTGATTGTCGCACCAAAGTGGAGTAGGCTGCTGCTGCTCGAATACAAACTCTGAAAGGATCTGTCGAAGCCATAAAGCTTCCTAACTGGCATTAACTGCTGCTCGATATTCTACCTCTGCTAAAGAAAGAGCAAGAGCTTGTTGTTTCTTACAAGCCCAAGTAATAGGTCCAGATCCCAGACTGAAAACATAACCTGCAGTAGACTTTCGATCATCAGGATTGCCGGCCCAATCTGAATCAGTGAAACCAACCAACAAAGGTTTCCCCCCTGTACTGTAATGAATCCCAAACTGAACTGTACCTCGAATATATCGAAGTATTCTTTTAGCTGCTTTCTAGTGACTTCATGAGGTGTCTGCATATAACGGGCAACACGACCAACAACAAAGGAAAGGTCAGGACGAGAATGAGTCAAGTATAAGAGACTACCAACAAGCTGACGATATAAGGTGGCATCGACTTCAGGTGAAGTACAAGTGGCAGAAATTTTGACTCCAAACTAGAAGGGAGAAGGGGCTGGTGTACAATCTTCCATGTGAAAGTGACGAAGAAGGTCACAAGCATACTTAGACTGAGAAAGAAAGATTCCTTCTTTGGTTTGCAGGACTTGGAGAACAAGAAAATAATGCAAATGTCCTAAGTCTGACATTTCAAAATTTTGTTTAAGACTGGATTTCACATGGGTTATAAGCTTAGGGTCACTACCAGTAACAATAAGGTCATCAACATTTAGAACAAGTATGATGAGATGGTTTCCTACTTTCTTGGTATAGACATTGGGGTCAGAATGGCATCTAGAAAAACCAGTGTCAAGGAAAAAGTTATCCATTTTGGCATACCAAGCTCTAGGAGCTTGCTTAAGGCCATATAAGGATTTCTTAAGGTGGCAGACAAGGCTAGAGTTATTTTGAACATAGCCAGGAGGTTGTTCCATGTAAATTTCCTCCTGTAAATAACCATGTAAGAAGGCAGACTTGACATCCATTTGATGGACTTCCCAGTTGTGTAAGGCTGCAAGGGAAAGAACAAGGCGGATGGAGTTCATTTTTGCGACAGGAGCAAAGGTTTCATTGTATTCAATCCCTTCAACTTAGGAAAAACCTTTGGAAACTAACCTTGCCTTAAGTCTTTCAACACTTCCATCTGATGCATACTTAGTTCTGTAGACCCAATTACATCTGACAAGTTTTCTTCCTTTTGGAAGAGGTACAAGATCCCAAGTATCGTTCGCCATTAAGGAACGATATTCTTCATCCATGGATGCATCCCAATCTGGATTCCATGAAGCTTCTGCAAAAGTTTTTGGATCATGATTCTTGGAAACTTGAGCCAAAAGAGAAGAGGCTCGCTGAAACTGAGAACGTGTTCGACGTTGATCTCTAGGATCACCGGCAAGATCACCAGCTGCTTCACATGTTGAACGGACCCATCGAGGAAGCACTTGTGCTGGTGCAACTGGAGGAACATGAGCAGGCGGAGGTGGATTTTCATCCTCACTGTCATCATCAGAAACTAGAGTTGGAAACCTGTCAAGGAAGTTGGAAGAAGAAGAAGAAGAAGAAGGCACAAACGTCGAATCAGGCTCGCAGGCCAAAGATGGCACAATCACCGAGTTAGGCTCGCAGGCCAAGAGATTTTCATCAAATTTAACATCTCTTCTAATGATTATATCATGATAATGTGGTGGAACAAGTCTATAACCTTTTACATCTTCAGAATATCCAACAAATATGCACTTTTCACTTTTAGGCTGCAATGCTTTCCATTTTTCATCTGGAATGTGAGCCCATGCTTCACTACCAAACACGCGGAAGTGACTTACATCAGGTTTAGCTTTACTCCATGCTTCTTCCGGTGTTATACCTTGTAATGCTTTAGTGGGGGTGCGATTTACTATGTAATTTGCACAATTAATGGCTTCAGCCCAAAATTGAAGACTTAGTCCCTTAGATTGGATCATACAATTAGCCATTTCTTTTAAAGTGCGGTTCTTCCGCTCAGATACACCATTTTGTTGTGGTGTATATGGAACAGTGTGCTATTGTTGGATGCCTTGTTCAGTGCAGAAAGTAGTGAACTTATTGTTAACATATTCTCTTCCATTGTCAAATCTTAACTTAATAATTTGATGACCAAATTATTTTTCCACAAGGGCCTTGTAGGCCAAGAACATGTTAAATACTTCGCTCTTAAGTTTTAGGAAATAAACCCAAGTGTGTCTGGTGTAATCATCAATGAAAGTTAAGAAATATTTGAAACTAGAAAAGGAAGCAGATGGAAGGGGACCACACAAGTCACTATGCACAAGCTCCAAGGGAACCGAGGTGTGCCAATAGGCACGTTTTTCAAAACTGTCCCGATGATGTTTTCCGAGTACACAACCGGAGCAAACACCATCCCTGTAAGATACCATTGGAAGACCTGTCACCATATTTTCTTTACATAGTTGTTGCAATGAGCGATAATTTAAGTGACCAAATCGCTCATGCCAAAGTTTGCTCAAGTTATCATTGTGAGCAACAAAAACTGAAGCGAAAGGTGATGACCCAAATTTGTTAAACTTGTACAACGTGGTAATATCATCAACAATTCCGGTAGCTAGGACTTGTTGAGGATCTTTAAAATCCTTGATTACAACTTGGTGAGGTGTAAAGGTCACAGTTTTACCTTCACCAGAATGAGTGATTTGATAGACTGATAACAAATTGCAAGAAATTCTTGGAACACATAGTACATCACTAAAATTACCATTATCTACTGGAATTGTTTCAGCTCCTACAACACTTAGAGATCTATCATCACCAACAAATATTTGTTTGGTGTTACATTCATGCATAGTAGAACAGATGGCTTGATCCTTAGCCATATGATAAGATGCTCCAGAATCATTGAGCCATTCATTTGAAGTAGAAGAAGAAGATGCATTATAAGAATAACTAGAAGCACAAAGTGCATGTCTATGAGAGGCAGATTCTGAAGATGAATCTAGGTTGATGTGGTGCTTCTTCATTGCTGCTTCCAAGGATGCCATCTTCTTGAAACACTTAGATTCATCATGATTATCTTTCCCGCAATAGTTGCAATGACGCTCAGTCTTCTTGCCTTTTGGCTTGGATCCTTTGTCATTTTTTAAAGAAGGAGCTGACTAAGAAGGTTTTGGACCCTTATTTGACTTATTATTGCGAAAATTTTGTTTCTTGGGAGGCTTGTACTTTTCTTTCTATTGGGACAATAAGGATTTCCCAGATGTATCTGCATTGTTGATTATTCCAAGATGAATGAGTTTATCTTGTTCTCTAATCAAAGAATCACAAAAGGATTCAAGACTAGGCTCTTGATAGCTAGTTGCATTCAAGGATGCTTTCATGGAGTAAAATGTAGATACAAAAACAGAATATGCATGTCCAAGTTTGGAAAGAATATGATAAATGCATTGTTTGTCTTCCCTCTCAATCTTACATTCTGCACATAAGAGTTTAAGAGTTTTGTACTTAGATAAATAATCTTGAATGCATGAAAAGTCACTTGGATTTAAAGAAATCAACTCATTTTCGAGTTGGTGACTTCGAATTTCATTGTGTTTACCAAACACAGATTCCAACTTGTCCCAAGCAGCATTAGGTTCATCAATTCCAGATATGTGGAATCGCAAATCAGTAGAGATTGACATCCCAATCAATACACGAGCTTCATCACATCTATTTTCCCATTTTATTTTCTTATCATCATCAGTGGGTTCTTTTTCTTTCCCTGAGGTAATTTTGAAAAGTCCCCTACTTCGTAGAACATCCTCCATACGAGATTTCCATGAGAAATAGTTGGAACTGTTAAGTAGAATATCACAAGGGGTGGCCATATTTGTAAATTAATGGATGTAAAAGAAGAAACCCATAGTCTGGATGTGAAGAGCTCGAAAAAATAGGCAGTTTAAAAAAAACGGCACTGAAAACTGACTTTGTATGATGATGTTATGCTTGAACAAAGAAACTGTTGAAGATGTCCCCAATAGTGACGTGGCAGCTAGAGAATGTCCAGCAAAAAAAAGAACCCCTCGCTTCCCAAGATGAACCTTTTGACAATCAATTTACAAGAAAGTTGCTTTAAGTGAACCACTTTTGTAAAATAAGTGATTTCACTTTTACAATGATATTACTTTTAAATAGTGCAACAGCAAAAAAAACTTAAGTGACTCACTTGTATTTTTATTTTTTATTATTTAAGTGGGATGCACTTTTACAATAAAATAACTTGAAAATAGAAATTGCATGCACTTTTTCTTTTAAAAGTAACTTTCTAAGACTTGAACTCAAGACATATTAAGGAATAAAGCAACTTTGAACCAAGTGAGCTAGATTAAAAAGTATGTAAAATATGGGAATGAGTAAGGGGGCGCCTTTTTTTTTTTTTTTTTTACTCTTGTTCGGTTTGCGTGTTTGCCCTTTTTCCTGCAAAACAAACCACAAATCGAAACAAAAAAAAAATTTCCACACTTGTGGAGTTAGATCTTGTTAGCTTGCCCGAAAAGTCTATGTTTTCTCTCTGTTTCTGATTTGCCGAGATCGCGTAAAGTGCACGGCAAAGAGCATACGCAACTGAGAAAAACTGTTTCCCTTTCTGTTTCTGATTTGCCGAGATCGCTCAAGGTGCACGGCAAAGAGCATATGCAGACATGAAAGCAACAATCTGAACCCGAAAAAAAATCTAACAGTAAAAAATGACAAAATATGAGATTTTTTCCTTTTAAAAACATAAAATAAAAAAATGCGTCACTGTAACATTATACCTTTAGATCTGATGAAATACGTGTTTCTGGAGCAACCGAGAACCGTTTTCGATCAAACGAAAATGATTTTCCAATGGAAACGACACTCTGGAGGCAATGGAACACCTCCCACAGCCTAGAAATGCACATAAATACCAGAACTAGAAACCCTTTCGAGTTTCGGCAACAACAGTTCAAGATCTAGATCATAACCGGAAGCAACACTTCATAAAAGCTCTAATACCATGTTCGGGTACACATGGTACTACCAAAGGACTGAACACCAAGAGCAACCACTTCACATAAACAGATCACAGATCAACACACCGATGTTTTGATGTGGTTTAAACCCTCTTGAGGGAAACACTCCACGGCCCCGGCCAAATAGCTTCTACGGGACAATTTATTATGCAAAGAAAGAAAGTTACAAATGAGCTTCTCATAATCGATCAACTAAACAATGAGCCTCCATGCTCTTTAAATAGAGATCATAGACCAATCGGGTGTTAAGCCACGGATCAAGGTTAGGTTTGATCTAAGAGAAGTTGAGCCGTTGGATCACTCTATGTCGGGAACATATCGTGACCATCGGATTAAATATTTACAAATGCATACTAATGCATACTAAAGAAACACACTATCCCTAACGGATCTATTACACAAGTTGATCTTAACTAACTCCTAAGTGTCTAAATATACTAACAAGTGTCGCGAGAAGTACAAATCCCGTGGTGCGAGTTTTGACGAACCCGCAACCCTAAACCCGCTACTTTTGGGTTCGGGATTGCGGGAGGCCCAAAACTCTCAACATGGATTTGGCATACCCGCGGAACCATGCATGCAGAACCCTTTTCTCTAAGGGCAACTTCATCAATCTTCCAAGGGGCATAACTCCTCCCTCCAGTATCCAAATGAGGCAAGGTTGGTACCACTGGAAAGCTCATGGAGAACTCTATCCAATGATAGCATCCCCTTGACCAGGTGAGGCACCTAACCAACTCATTTCCTTCTTTGAAGTTATGTTCCTGTCCACACTTGAACCTTCCAACCTTCAACCTGCCAAGGTCCCTTCCCGCTATCAGACCCACAAAGGTTCCTGAAATCACTCTCAGGGCTTCTCTAACTTCTCAAGGGTCAATATAGATACATATTTCCGTCACAGGGTTAGTACACATCACATTCATTACCAAAACAACGGAGTTCTGTCATACATCATCACATATAAAATGCATCCACAGACTTAACTCACACATCTATCATATGCAGGAATTACAAATGTTCGTTCCTGCAATACGAGATAAATACACACAGTGGATTTAGCTTGTTACTCAGGCCTGTACATGACTTCATGTCAAACATTCATATAACCATACATACAACAATTCCATGACTATACAAGCATATATCATAATAATGAAACCACATCATTTACCATAACAGAATACTTATCTTTGAATTTCGAAGCAACTGGCTAAGTGAGAGTAACGTTCCACCCAACCTTAGATCTCTGTCCAACCTATACTCTTTCGGCTGAGAGATCACCCCCGAGCTGGGCAGTGTATCCACTAAGGAGGGATAATAGGTTCTCTCATAGTCAGGGCTCCATTCATATGCTAAACCAGTCTGTAGTTGGGTTTACCAAGCATTCCAGGGAACCTACCCATGCTAAGCCAACCTATAGGGGTTCTTCAACACATAGGGATAACAAGGAGGCATTGCTAACCAATGAGTTCAACCACAGAACTGCAGGCATCTCAGCACTTAGTTGACCTGGCACCCACAATACCTACCACATCCAACACAAGGAAGACCTACTACACAATCACACAGTCTCTCAAGGCATCTTCCCTTCCAATGCTATTCCAGGATGGGCATAGAAAGGTCTAGTCGCTCACAGCCAACCTAACACCCACAATACTTACCACATCCAACACAAGGAAGATCCTATCACTGCTGTACAGTCTCACAGGCCCTTCCCTTCCAGTGCTATTCCAGGATTGGCATAGAAAGGTCCAGTCACTAGTTCATTGAGACTATAGCTTTCACTGAGTTTCTCTAGCAATCCAACCCTTCTCCCATGGTTTACAACAAGATATATCCTGGCTTTGGGTCTTCCCATGGTTGCTCTGCACAAACCGCTCTGAAACCTTCTCTATTGATTCTGTTCGTCGCTGCACCAGGGTTCTACACACATGGTGTCACGGCTGCTTGTTCTTGGGTAGTTCTCCCACACAGGGGCGCACTACTTACAGGAAAACACACACGTGAATCCTCTGCGAGGGTCAATGGTCTTCCCCATGGTAGCGCGAGCGTTCCAAAAATAGGGAACTGCAAGTACGCAAGTTCTCCATGGATGATTGTGTGTGTCTCTATATTCTCCCCCCCTGGGTTCACAACAGGCTCTGTTAGTTCTTCCCAGGCAGTTCGATGCCTTTACGCACAAGTGATCAGAGCCATGCCCTGCCATACAAAATCGCAGGCATGCTCCATACTCCATCAGATTCAGCAGTTGGTTCTCAACCAATCTCTGAAATCACATTAATGTCAGCAGGGAGTTCAAACGGGTTCTCAGTCAGACATGTGGCAACATGGTCAACCAATCCCAAACCCCCCCACCTCTCCCTAGTGGATACACACGGCCCCCTTCTCGTTCGTTGCCTCCTTAGCCAACTTCTTGGTTATTTTATTCATTCAGTAATAATTACATCATTTACATTATTCATGGCTCAGCAGCCCATGAATAATCAAACTGTATCAATACTTTCCTAAGCAATAAACCAAAACATCCACTAGTGGGGCCTTGGCCTTGAGCTCCACACTAGGGCATTTACACATACTGTACATAAGCAGTATTTACATCAAGGGAAAAATGGGGTATTACAAAGATGGGCTAAGAGGCCACATTCTCGAAAATGAATTGGTTTCCCTACAACCTAGCAATTTCGAGACCATTCAAGAATTCTTCTCAAAATTTAAGAACTTGGTTTTGCAATGCAAGCAATGTGGCATCACTAAAACTGATGAACAATTGATGCTCTCCATTCTAAGCAAACTAGGATCTCAGTTTTTAGTCTTTGTATCTACCTTCCATTCTGGATGAATGTCAATCCCTGGATGGAAGTTTCCAACCTTAGATGAATTCACTGTAGCTCTCATTCAAGAAGAGGACAAATTGATTCAAATGGGTGCCATCAAGGCCTCCAAAGATCAAGCTCTTCTAGCTGGAGGAGCAAGTGGGACGAATGTAAAAGGGAGGCAAAAAGACAAGGATAAGAAGCCATCTAAATCCAAGCTAAATGATAAGTCAAGTCCATCAAAAGGAGCCTCCATCTCCAAGAAGGACAAACATAAGAGATCTACATGTCCCTATTGCAAGAGAGGAAACCATCCTGATAAAGCTTGCATGCACAAGAAAATAGACCTACTAGCCAAGCTTCTTGAACAGAACAAAATTGCTATTCCAAAAGATGCAAAGATGTCTGATTCTAGAAGTGGATCTGATGGTCATGACGATTGCCTTGCATTGATGGATGGTTTTTCCAAATCAAAGGCCCTCCTCATAGATTCTGGAGCCTCCAACCACATGGTTGCCTCTGAAGAATCATTTTCTTCTTTAGATCTCAAAGATGGGCCTACTATTCACATGGGAGACAACTCTTAGATCTCTGCCAAAGGATTGGGTACAGTACATATGGAGCATGGCAAGTTCAAGAATGTTCTATTTGTTCCCTCCTTGATAGCAAATTTGTTGTCTGTATATCAGATGACTCACACTGGATCACCTAAGAAGGTGACCTTTGATTCTGACACAGTTGAGATTACAGAGATCTCTACTGGGAAGACTATAGCGAAAGGGTTTGCAAATCATGCCTCCAAAGCATATGAGTTCTCTCATTTTCTGCCCTTCTCTCTTCCCACTCCTTCGAAATCTGATGAAGATTCAAGTGACTCTTCTTCTAATGAAGATGAAGATGAAGATCTTGATGTTGAGATCAAAGTTCAAGAACATTCAGATCCAAAACCAACACATGTTCTCAATACAGAGCCAAGGCCAATATGGGCTCACACAGTCCTTGCACCTACTGAGAACACAGTTGAGGATTCGTTTGATCACAGAACTACCAGACTTCAACATCATGCCAACCTTGCATTATGCCATCTACCTCTCCAAGAGAGATGCAGCATGATGATGGGGTTCTCTCTTCCATCCCTCAGGAAGACTCCTCATGATCCATTCGCTCCAGTTGCAGAAAGAATTCCTGAAAGACTTGCTTCGTCCAACACATCCTCTACACAGTGGAAGGCAGATCAGAAGACCAGATCAAGATCTAGCACCTGTTTTAACATCCTACAGGGGATCAGCTTGCCAAATTTTTTGCAAAATTTTTCACTAATGAAAGATTCTTTCTTTTCTTCTTAGTATGATGGTTCTTTGAGTTATTTACTGTTCTTTTGAGGGGGGTAATTTTTCCCATGAGGTTTTCCCCATTTCCTCGGTTTATGGACAGTTCTTATTTTATCATTTATTTGATTATATTGGGTGACCTTTGGTCTTAGTTACAAGGGCCCAGGATGGATTAAGGGGGGGTGTTAGGATATTCCTATACTTCATCCTAGTCCTACCAGCATTTCAGTTATTTTCATTATTAGTCTTGCATCCATTTCTGCATGTAGCATGCATTCTACTTGCATGCATGCAATTGCATGCATCCTGGTGATCAGTCCCAGCACCTAGCCCTCAGTGAACTAGCCCCGGGAGCTTCTATTAGATCATTTTTAGCCCTCCTAGATAGGGAGGATCCCACTTCTCACCCACCATTTGAGAAGGGTGCCTTTTCTCACCTACCACTTGTTAACACCCAAAAAGTACTCACTAGCTCATTTCCTTATTCACATGACCCATTTGTCCACTTTTTCACCATTTGAGCCTCTAAAGCCACCAAAAGGTCACCAAAAGACCTTAATACACCCCTTTTCCACTCAAAATGAATATTTTTCCTCAAAAAGCATAAAAAACCCTCAAAAAGGGTCCAAAATTCCCAAAAATATTAAAAAGGGAATAAAAATATTCAAAATATTCAAAAAAGGAAAAAGGAGGAAAAAGGTATCTAAACCATGTTGCTCAATACCATTGGTTTCCTCAAAAACCATAACGGTATTTCCCACCACCAAAAACTATAAAAAGGTGGTAGGGGCTCCTCACTTTCCATCCATCCATCATCCTATCCTCATGCTGTCAAAATCTCCCATGAGCTTTTGGCCATTGTAGCTACCTTGGAGAAGGGACCTTTGGAGTTTGGAGCTACTCACCCTTGGAGCTACTCAACAATCCTCACCATTTGGAGGTATTACCATTGCAAGCACTTGCTTGCCCCCATTCTTAATACAAAGTTATTCTTTATTCTATTTCTTGTTCTTGTTTTCAAATGCACATGCTAGTTTAGTTTAGTTTTAGATTTAGATTTACAATTGTTTTTGTTTTAGTATTTGAAACTGCTGCTACTAGTTAGCAGGTGCCCATTGCACTAAGCTTGGTTGCAAAACCAAGCCAACAGTTTTTGGCGACTCCGCTAGCTTCGAACCCTTAGATCTCAAATTTTGCTTTAGATTTTAGTTTTTGTTCTTTTTAGTCAGTTTAATTCATAGATCTGCCATCCTAGACAGTAGATCTATTGCTGCTCTAGATTTTGCCCCTTTTTATTGCCATTAACCGCCCGAAATTGTCATTTTCGGGTTCATTTTTTGGCGTCCGTGTACGGCTTTCACCTTGCGGCTTTTTGCCCAACAGTCACACGGCTCATCTCGACTGTGCGGCTCTTTTCCGCGCGGCTTCACGACCAATTTACGTGCTGCACATCGCGGCTTCGCGGCCATTTTGCGTGCTGCACATCGCGACTGTGTGACGAAATCCCGCACAGCACATCGCGGCTTCGCGGTTGAAACCCGCGCTGCCCATCACGACTGTGTGACAGAAACCCGCGCAGTCCATCGCGGCTGTTCTGCCAAAACCCGCGATGCAAGTTTTATTAATTCGGCCAATCCATTTAAAAAATTAATTTTTTGCTATATTTTCTGCTCACTTAGCTATTTTACAGTATTAAAATTCCTGCATTATTACAGCCATATAAATCTTTTTACTATTTAGAATGCACCTTTAAAAAAGTCTTTTTACAAAATTTTCAGAAATTGAAAGAAGGATTTATTTGCATTTTATCTAAATAAAAATTTTACTGTTTACTTCCTTGATATTTTGCCCATAGTAGTTTCTAAAAGAAATCCATTTATTTCTTGAAGAATTCATATTGTTTGCTTTCCTATTTCAAAGATCCTTTGTTTTTTGAATAGTTTTTGCAAAGCATTTACATTTTTTAATTTCAGTTTAAAATACCACACGTGCACCCACTCAAACACATAATTTAAACTGAGCCTTAAAATTTACCCTAACTTCAACCAACTTTTAATCCCACTTGGGGAGCACTTAAAAGAACTTTGTAGCTAGGTAGAATTGAGGGGATAGGTGTTCCAATAACACCCCTCAGTTATTACATTTGAGACATAGCTGTTGTCCATTAGGGAACCAAAATCTCCTAGTATTTTTTGGCACGGTCACAACCAGTTTATCAGAAGGCCTCTCCCCTAGGAGGGTTGAAGTCGCGAGGATGGTTCCGGAAGCCTGAGTGGAATACCGAAATCCATTCAGTAACCGAAGGCTACCATTCATAGTTCTCGGGATATCCCTGTATGGGGGTATTGCGGTAAAAGGACCAAATGGCAGATTCACCTTTTCTGAACGTGTCATGAACGGAGTATCCTAGTTGCCATTCTTTAGGATTGACTACCCGGTGTCCCTCCCGACAGGGGGATATCTAGCCGTTGATTCAACACTCAATATTGTCTGACTTGGATTTCATCACCTTGCAGAGAATATCGTTTGTTGACTCACAATACTTCTAGTTAGGTGTTTGCATGATATATTCCACCTTTGGTCTAGTAGCACCTCTTTTTTCTAGAAGTTGTTTGACTGTTGGTATTTTGACCATTTTTGTTGCATCCCTCCACTTACTATAGCACAGCTGCTATAATAAGTTCCTTTTTGAGGTTGATTTTTTGGCTTGAGAGCCTTTATTTTCACTCCCCTTTTTGCACCCTTGGTTGCATTAGGGTTTCGAGTTTTTTTATACATTACCATCTTACACTGAAAATTTTTACACAAAAAACATATTTCTCACCATTGAGAATTTTAGACGATCTCGTCGTCTTCAGGGTGAACCACCAGAGTTCAGTCTACTTGGCTCTCCACATCACCGACGTCGAGCCTTATCCCTTGACTCGACACGTCATCGGCCAAACATACAGTCATCTGATTCTAACATGCCTCGCTTCACATATGATTCTGAGGCTGAATCCGAAAACCCTACTGAAGTTTTACCAACCAACCTCATGGCTGGAACACAATTCGACCCACTTTTATAGGAGATACATCCACAAACCCTTCTACTGCGGTGCCATCCATGGCAACAACCACCCCCCTAGGTATGCCTAATATGGGGGACACTCCACCTTTAGGAATGCCCAACACAGGACTACCTCGTATTATGGGTATGCCAAACATAGTGGTCACACCCCCTCTCATTACCACAACCCAGATCCCAGGAATTCCTACTACTATTCCTAACCCCGGTGTAACCCATGTTGCACTTGGAAACGCTGGCCCATACCAAACCACAACTGTTGGAGGACACATACCTTCAATACCTAGCATACCCTCAAGGGCTACTGGACGACTACATCATGCCACCATGAATAGTCATGTCCCAGTCACTACGCCACACCCATCTGCTAGTTTACCTTACATGGCAAGTCTGAACTTACCAGACTTAGCCAGGCTAACCAATGATCCTATCTGGCACAACCCTATATGGCCACCCATGCCTATGAAGCTCCCCTCGGACATACCCAAGTTTGAAGGAAAACCTGGGGAGGACCCTCAAAACCACATAATGTCTTTTCACCTATGGTGTTCATCTAACTCCATAGTGGATAACTCCATACATCTAAGACTATTACAACGAACCTTCAATGGCTCTGCAGCCAAGTGGTATATCGAACAACCACATGGGAACCACCAGACTTTTACGTCTCTCGCCTCCACTTTCCTTCAGTTTTTTTAGCTACCTGTGCGTTACGATGCGGGAGTTGAAATACTGTTGTCTTGCAGAGAGAACATAGCTACCCACATCACGGACCACATCCATGAGTGGCACAAGCGCCGTAGCCTCTGCAAGATTAAACTGGATGACTGGATATTTTTGGATTGGTTCCTTAAATCACTCCTACCCCTCATAGCAAAAGACGTCGCTTCCGAACAACCCCAGTCGGAGGAAGAAGCTATCCTAAAAGCTCAGGAATTCGACCTAATTTATGCCCAATCAGGCTATCTCTACACCATCATACCAGACACCCCACGAGGTGATTCTTCATGCAGTGATGCTCCGGGGACATCACATGCCGCTGATGGTATTATCGGCCAAGTCACACCGCAAATTAAACCTTTTAGCATGGTGAGCACCATAAATGCCCCAGACCTCTCTAGGGCTACATCTAATTCTGGAGCGACAACTTCGTACGCTCCAACGAATCAGACTCATCACACTCATGGACCCTCTTGTCCATAATATTGCTATGGGAAAGCGCCATCGGCATATATACCACCCACATACTATAACCAACCTGCCACCCAGAACCCGATTCAGTTCCCGCCACAACCAATGTATTACCCACAGCAAGCTGCAACAGCTAACCCAACACCTCCAATAGCTCAAGGTTACCAACAACCCCAACAGGTAACTGGACCACCTCCAGCCCCACCAGCTTATTATCCATCGCAACCTGCTCCCCGCACCTGCGGAAAACCAAAATCCTCCCGCTGCTCACGGTAAAGTGTACACACAACACAATCAGCCCCAACATCAAAACAACAACAAAAATACCCTCGACAACCAAAACCCTAATTGACCACCGAAACAAGGTAAGAACCCCAATTTACGAACAAACCACCCATGTTCCATATGCGGGGTATACGCCATTATACACACACTTGCCCCCATTTGGGGTGAGCACGCCAACTGTGGTCTGATGATGCCCAACGCCAAGCGCAAGCGGCACAACCAACACCACCTCCTCAACCACAACCCATGGTGCTGCAGAATCCTTTGCCCACACAAGGAGTGGTGAACACTCGTTTGTTGGATCCTCCTCAAGGAACCACATCACCACAACAACAAATCACATATGCTGCACACACAAACCAACCAATGGATTCAAATACTCATCATCTCCTTATGATGTCATCGTCTGACATGAATCTCCAAATGCGTCGAAACCCATAACCTCCCATTGCACCTACAAATGTTCTCCCTATGATTGAACAACCAGTTCAGAATGCACCTACATCGTTCGTCTCCACAGTCAGACCCGGATTATACTCCGACACGCCGATGACTTCTACATTCCAATCCATTCCACCCCCGTCACCCGCGACCCATGTCTCTGACCTCTGTACTCTTTCCCACAATACACAACCACCCTTGTTACCCAAACCACAATTGGTACCTAGTCACATTGGTGTTACACCCACCCACACAATCCCCTTCCTATTCCCTCCATCGGGAGTAGTAAGCGCCCCAGTTATGGCTACCCTCAGCCTCCCCGGGTTAACCTTAGGCTTACCCGTGTGGTACATTTCGCCTCCCATTCCCCCGCAGACACCAAATGTCGTCCTGCAACCAGTGCAACCCATTGTCACTACTAGTCAACCACCTCCCAGTGTTACTACCCCTTCATCATCTACGAATCCCCCTCCTCTTATCAAGCCCACTGGGGGCAGAGGCCCACAACCATACATTGCGGTACCCCCCTCCCAAGACATTTAGAACCCCCCCCCCCCCCCCCCCCCCCCCCCCGTGTTTCGTGCTCCCCCCAAATGCTCATTGTGTGATGAGTTAGGCCATCCGACTCATCAATGCCCACAATTACCTACATTACAGGAACACATGCAAATGCTTGACGATGACCCCAACATCCCGGTTGTCGAACTAGATCCAACCCCTAAGCCTCGTGATAAATCATTGCGCACAAACCGTCCTTGTGCAATATGCAGAATCTACGGCCATTATTCACATCACTGCCCCGATCTCCCAGATTATAGAGCAGCCTTGTACGAGATGAATAACGTCGACCTTGAGATATCCCCTCTTCTCATTGAGGAAATTCACCCCCCACCATCTTCCTCCCCAAAAGAAATTAACACCATTTACACGATTACCACTGGATACCCCTCTGTCCGGTCGGCCCCTTCCATTGATCACTTTGACACACATGTTCAACCCTTTCAAATCAACGGGGAAACCACATGTCCACAACATGGGGGCAAGCCCAAAACCTTGCCTACTCATCATCATCGTGATTCTCGTCGGAGATACTGGGGCCATCCACCCCACAAAGGGAATCTCCCATCATCATATCATCACTTCAGTATGCCACCATAGCCCACAGCTTCATGGTATAACACCCCGCCAGTAGTTGCTCAATGCCCTATTGATCTCTCTCTGAGACAACATCTGCACCACATTGACACCTCTGAGTTAGAGGGCATAATAGATTACCTCGACCCCGGGATAGGGGTCATGATCAATCATTTTGAACCTTCCCCATCATCTCTATCTCAACACTTCAATGAGCCCATCGTTCAAACCAACACATATGTGATCCACAATCACAAACCCCATGCACATAGCATGGGGGCAGGTCATTAACCCTGCTCACTTTTTCGCATTTGTGATCTCAACCATTTTTAAGGTCATGTGTCACTTGTATATTTGAGTTGATTTTATACACATAGTATTTCCCCCCGCGGTTCATCATTTCTCCCCACCACTACATCATTGGCTTGGTGGGCTCACCTTTATTTGTAGCCATTTTTAACCTAGTTATTTGCTTTGACCATTCCGAAGTCCTTATGACCTCCGTTTTTCGCACCATTTGCACCGCCGGATTCAGTTTTCCGCGCTCGTGATGACGCTTGAGATCATTTCTCGCTCTCACGCCCAGATTTTCATGGCATTTTTTCCCATGTCCCCTCGTCGCCTCGTTTTACGTGCCACATTGGCCGTCGTCCATTTTTAACGAGTCATATATCTCCGTATTCAATTTTCCACGCTCGTGATGACGCTTGAGATCATTTCTTGCTCTCACGCCCAGATTTTTTGGGCATTTTTTCCCATGTCCCCTCGCTGCCCTCGGTTTGCGTGCCACATCGGCCATCGTCCATTTTTAACGAGTCATATATCACCGGATTCAGTTTTTCACACTTGAGATCATTTCTCACTCTCACGCCCATATTTTTTGGACATTTTTTACCATGCCCCCTCGTCACCTCGATTTGCGTGCCACATGGGCCGTAGCCCCCTTTTGACAATCTTTATGTCACCAGATCCAGTTTTCCACACTCATGATGGTGCTTGAGACCTTTTCTCGCTCTCACCAATCCCTTTTTGTTCGGTATAGTTTTACCCCTTTTTCGGGCCAAGCAATCCCTTCTACGAAAAAGGCACTTGGGGAGTTTCTGTTAAGCTCTTTTCTGACTCCTAAAACAATGAAAAGATCGTCGAGCAACCTTGCTTCCTTTCATGCTCTCTAAACGTATCTGAAAGGGCGTCTACCTGGTATAAGTTTACCCCCTTTTCCGAACCTTGTAGACTAATTACGAAAAAGGAATACTCTAGTCACATTAGCTAGAAGAGTTCTCCATTTGCATCATTTTATGCTTTTTCGGGCCTTGGAGACTAACTTACGAAAAAGAACACCAATGGAGTCCCATTACTGCTTTCAGACTCTATAAACATGAAAGCGACCACGAGAAATCACCATCCTGGGCTTGTAAAAAACCAACAGGACAGTACTCACAACCACTGCAGAGTCTTCTTATCGTTTTCAGACTCCTTAAAAATGAAAGCACTCATGAGCACGAACAGTCCTGGGCTCACAAAATCCACAGGACAGTACCATTTCAGAGCACACTTTTATCCCTTCTTGGAGCTCATTAAAACTACGAAGAAGGACCCAATGGCGCTTCTTGGCGCCAGAACAAATCACGTATACTCATTTGGCAGCTTCCCCATTTTGGTCGCCTTTGTTCAGAGTATTATGTAGTATGTCACCCTGAAAACCCCCCGACAGCACCCATCAGCTCGTCCCCTCAGTTAAAACATACCCTTTAGCCCTTAAAAGCTATGATCCCCGCACCTACAAGTCAGTTCCCTATGCTGCCAAGTCAACCATGTTATCATACTCTGAACAAAGGGAGTTTGAGTCTACCCGCTCTATCACCCCAGTTACTTCCCATCCCCACAAGTATGTCAGTCCTACCATCAGTACTACCACACTTCAGTTCTACACCTCGCGCTCCTATCAAGGAAACATCATTGCCTTGTTAGTTGCTAGTCTCCCTCTGTCGACGACAACCAAATTTATTACAGAGGATAGACCTAGAGGTCCCTGTGTCTTGGACTCATCACCATTTATGATGAGTGCCTATGAATCATTTCGAGAAGAGTCCTCAGTGCCTCTCCAAATGGTTGTTTCTCACATGCTCGACTTCAACACCTTGATCGCATCGTTGAGACTCGCACAGGGTATTGATCCTTTCAGTTATTAGTCGAAGACCCCAGATACCACCCGACTCTTCCACATTTGAGAGTCTACCTATGGATACACCCAGTTACATTTTTTCTATAGATATCTGAGTTGCGCATGGCAACAGTATTCAGATGTACCCCAGTTTTATACTCCCTCGAGTATACAATTACATATATTTCTCAGAGATGACTCACAATCATTGCGTCTCTACAGATGTTGGACACCTTCAGTTTCAGTAGTTCATCAGTTATTCCAGTGTATCAGTTATTGAGATCAATCATGTTATGATCATGAGTACATCCCAAAATAATGTCCCCTCTGGACCAATATGATGTACCAGCATATTTTTTATGTATTTTTCAGGTCCCCCATTCTTGGGACTAATTGTTATGTATATGTCTTGATACGAGCATGGGTATGCCCGCCTCGTCCATTATCAGAGATTATTCCTCATTCATATTGAGGCCATGTAATATTTTTTGTTTTTTGCAGCTTCCAAGGGCCGTGGATCCAGTCTCCAATCGGTCTCTTCTCCTCCCCAAACCCCAGAAAAAAGACAAAAGAACTATGATGTCTATCGGCCATACGATGAGCTCCTGCCCTCACACATCAGGGGCAATCTGTTAACACCCAAAAAGTGCTCACTAGCTCATTTCCTTATTCACATGACCCATTTGTCCACTTTTTCACCATTTGAGCCTCTAAAGCAACCAAAATGTCACCAAAATACCTTAATACACCCCTTTTCCCACTCAAAATGAATATTTTTCCTCAAAAAGCATAAAAAACCCTAAAAAAGGGTCCAAAATTCCCAAAAATATTAAAAAGGGAATAAAAATATTCAAAATATTCAAAAAATGAAAAAGGAGGGAAAAGGTATCTAAACCATGTTGGTCAATACCATTGGTTTCCTCAAAAACCATAATGGTATTCCCCACCACCAAAAACTATAAAAAGGTGGTAGGGGCTCCTCACTTTCCATCCATCCATCATCCTATCCTCATGCTGTCAAAATCTCCCATGAGCTTTTGGCCATTGTAGCTACCTTGGAGAAGGGACCTTTGGAGTTTGGAGCTGCTCACCCTTGGAGCTACTCAACAATATTCACCATTTGGAGGTATTACCATTGCAAGCACTTGCTTGCCCCCATTCTTAATACAAAGTTATTCTTTATTCTATTTCTTGTTCTTGTTTTCAAATGCACATGCTAGTTTAGTTTAGTTTTAGATTTAGATTTACAATTGTTTTTGTTTTAGTATTTGAAACTGTTGCTACTAGTTAGCAGGTGCCCATTGCACTAAGCTTGGTTGCAAAACCAAGCCAACACCACTCCTGTTGTACTTCAGTTAGTTGAGTTATCATCAGTTCTTTCCTTGATTTAAGGCTAGACTGACTCTCAATGGACTGTATCACTCTGATGGACCTCCTATGAGACTTGACTGCCCATTCTTACTCCAGATAGCTCCTCATGCGCCCTCAACTGAGCCTCCTTCATTTAGTTAGTGTCTCCATGTGCCAGTTACACCTACCACACTCAGTTAGACTCAGTTTGACTGATAGTTGACAATTACTTGTGCATTGATGACTTCACCAATGATGAGATAGACTTCTAGTTGTGCTTTGATGACACTCCACTGATTTTGGATCTATCCATGTAGGCTAATTCGAATCACACCTAGTGTATTCGAATCCTGAGCATTGTATAATTACTGTTTTTCCATTCTGATTAATGTAACATGTGTAATTATTCTGCCTCTATTTGAACTCCTTTGGATCTATGTTCTACTGCTCTATTCTTCTTCTATTATTCCTAAATTCTTTCATTGTGAGGTTTAAATCATCTCTTGGATCTACTGTGAGCATTTTCATAGATTGGAGTTAATATTAATTGTCCTACCATGCATTATCTCAACTTTTTTTATCTGAATGGGATGTTGTTCAAGTGTGAGTACCTCTTCCCACATTTTGTTAGGATCGTGGTTTAATGTTTCCTCTCCTTGCTGCTGACCTGTGCCAAGAAAATCTTCAAACATATTCTAATTAGAAGAAGCATTTTTTATAAACCTATCTAAACGACTATCTTCAGCGATGGCTTTTAGTGATAGGGCAGCTTCAATTGTAAGGACACTTTGTATGTTTTGTTTGGATGTGTCATCATAATCGTCTATCCAGTTCTGATATTCTAGGTTTGAAGACTTCCTTGCTGGGGGATAAATCACGATTTTCTTCCTAGCTTGGCCACCGTGATTGTCATATTTCCCAATCTGCATCCTATGTAAGCATCTGTAGTTTCCAGCCAAGGTCTGCCTAGTATTATTGGGTATCCAATAAGTTTACTCTTTACTTCGATTACTATGAAATCAGCTGGGTATTCCCAGGATTCTATATTGATAATTATGTCTTTGAGTATCCCTTCAGGTCTTACAATAGATGTGTCAGCTAGCTGACATAGCATGGTAGTTGTAGGTCTGACCATTGATTGGAGTCCTAGGTGGATCATAGTATCCTTGGTCATCACATTGATAGAAACTCCTAAATCAAGTAAGCTTCTGTCTATCTATATGTTATTGATGGTTACGTTGACTACTGGGCTTCCTAGATCAAGGTATTTGGGGTTAACAATGATACCCACATTAGATCTGTTAACCGGCCCACTACATTTATCGTGGGTGGGTCATGTCTTCTTCTACCAGGTCTTTTCAAACAATTTTATTTAATATACTTGTTGTAGATAGGCACATCTCGGATGGCCAGTAAAATTGGAATTTGGATATTCAAGTGTTTCAATTCGTTCAGAATTGCATTTTCCTCTTCTTCTTTTGTACTTCGTACAAGTTTTTCAGGGAATAGAGGGTTTCTATTTTGTGTGAGTGGTCAAATTTCTTCCTCCTGAGGGCTTGGATCATCTGGATGCTAAATATGAGGTTGTGTTGTTTGTTTGTGAGCCTCATCTTCTTGATTATTCTATGTGTGTGTATTTTGCAATGTTTTCCCAGACCTTAAATTAATTTCGTTTATCTCTAGCGTATCCAGAACATAAGCTGGAAACTATACCATTTCAGTATTGTAGGCTTGTTGTTGTCTTGGCCTGTTGTTATTAGGGTTTGGAATTGGTTGGGCAGGAATTGGTGGAGGTTTGGGGGATGGTTGGTTTTTTGGTGGAGGTATGATGAGTGGTTGTTGTTGCTGTAATGGAACTCTCCAATTCGATGAATAAGGATATTGATTTCCATAATTTGTGGTTGGATGAGCAAAAGGTGGGGGGTATGGAGAGTAAGATTGTAGGTAATAAGGTTGTTGATATGGTTGGATTTGTTGCCACTAGTTGGGATTTGGATTAGATGGCCATTTGGCTGGTACTGAATTCCAATTTTGTTGGTTATTTCCCTGATTATAGTAGGCTTGGTTGTTGGGTTGGTAAGGACTAGGAAAATTATTCCTCCTTTGATTCACAAAACAGAGCTGTTCTATTGCACCTTAAGTTGTGGGATCTTGAATATCAGCTTTACATGAGGGAAACAGAGGACATTTATCAATGGAGTGATCATCAATGCAGAGACCACATATTTCTATGGTGTTCAATGTGCACTTCCCCTTCTCATGTTTTTTTTTCTACAGCATGGACAAAAGACTTCCAAGGCTTGGTTTATTTCGTCTTGTTTCTTCTTGATTTGAAGTGAATCAAGTTGCATGGCCATAGATTGTAGGATATCGGTCTTCATGTCATCTAATAGGTTCCCTAAATCATATTTTGTAAGGTTTGGTCTTGAAGATGTTGATCCCCCGGTAAATGGGTGTGAATCCCTTGTCCCACTTTTACTTTTCCTAGATCTAGAGTAGTTTTTGAAGATTTGTAGGATTTGGTCATAAGTCTTCTGAAATATATCTCCATCCCCCAAAAGGTTTAATACTTCAATATTTTCCTCTTTTATACCTCTAAGAAGGACAAGTTTTAGTGATTCAGGATCTAAGGTGCAGTGACTAGCTCGTTTGTAGCTGAGTTGAAATCTCTGGGCATAATCTTCTAATGATTCTCTTTCTCCTTGTTGCATCCTAAAGATTTCATCTCTTGTATCATTTGCTTTTCAGTAGTCCCTATATTTTTCTAGAAATGCATGTTTCATTTGGTCCCAGCTGAAGATATTGTTTCCTTCAAGGCTCATGAACCACCTAAGTGATAGATCTTTCAGTGTGGAAGTAAAATGCCTCAACTTTTGTGCATCAGTAGTGTAATCAAAGGATCTGCAAACTATCTCAAACTCAAATAGGAATGTGTCAGGGTCTTCTAAAGTCAAACCATGAAAGTTTGGCAGATTATTAGGGTTGATATTCTTCATCCTGGCATATCCAAGAGATATACTGATGGGAAAGGTGAACAGTTCTCTAGGTTCTTCATCTTCTTCTGCCATAATAGTGTTTGAGCTAGAGCTTGCAAAGAAGTTATCTAAGTTTGGGTCGTAGCTAGAATCAGCTTCTTCTTGTGAGTTAAGGAATTCAAATTGAGAGTTATAAGAACTGTTGTTGCTCATAGAGAGGGAAGGAACGAATCGTCCAAATCTATCTCTTTGTTGTCTAGGCATTCATGGTAAAAATTTTATGTTTTTGGTTGTTTTTATGTGTTTTTTTTTCAAAGATGTCTCCTCAAGATTAAGCACCTCCCCAACAACGATGCCAAAAAGTGGTGATATCAAGGAATGGAAGCCTAATTAGGGCAGTGTTGTTGCTGCAATATCCCCCCAAATTTTTGTAAATATTGGGGCCTCTCCTTCTTCTTTTTAGAAAAGTTTTCATAGGAGCTAAATACTCCCTAGAAGGTCTTTTGTACTTAGTTTTTTCAAGGAAAGTAAGTTTCTTGAGTTAGTCTATCTTTTTCTTCTAAGTCAAAATTCAGCTTTTTCACCCGAAACGGAGAACAAAATCAGACTTTTCTCCCGAAATGATGGACAAACTCAGCAAATCTATCCGCAATAGGCGCCTTTTTGCTAAGTCTTTTGAGCTCGCTAGTCTCGACCAAACTCACCAAGTTCATCTGAAACAGCGGACGAACTTGTCGAGTTCCACCGCAACGACGGAACAACTCACAAAGTTTTGCCGCAACGGGCGGGTAGTATTTCTGTAAGGCATAAAATCATTTTGCGTTGGGTGAACTCGCCAAGTTCTACCGCAATGTCGAATGAACTCAGCTAGTTCTGCCGCAACGACGGATAAAATCGTGAATTTTCTCCGCAACGGACGGACGAATTTTGTTAAGGCCCGAAGTTGTTTAACATCGGACAAACTCGTGAATTTTCGCTGCAACGGGCGGACGAACTCATCGAGTTTCACCGCAACACTGCTTGAAACTCACAAGTTTTCGCTATGACGTCATTGGGCGAACTCGCCGACCCTATCCGATTTTGATGGTCGTATTTAATGTTGAAAGTGTTGAAAAGACCCCTCCGTACCTGCTTTAAAGCTCCGTTTTTAAACCTCACCCATAGAATTGAATGCCCACACGTGTCAACCACTATATAATAGAGTTTGGGCGGTTTAGTTTTTCATTGGTAGATTTGTGCTTTGAAAACCCCATTCGAGGCTGCGTCAAGTTGCTCCAGCTCAGCCAGGGTGCAGCACCTTCAGTCCTCATCAGGCCCAATCGCTCTCTTCTAGGTAGGTGGTCATCTAACATCTCCTTTTTTTGTCTCTTTTAGTTTCCAAGTCACTAAGCTCTATCCCGGCTTTGCTTTCGTCGTAGTCTGTTGCATGGCCCTTAGTCAAATTGTGTGGTCATCCCCATACACTAGAGCTCATAGTCGTCGGCCCATACAACTCGGCTCCAATCCTTTAAACGTACATGCTCAGTGTTTCCCGCCGCATTCAACTATTGCCTCCCTCGCACTTTTCTCAACAGCATCATCGTAAATGGAAGCATTGTGCTCTCATCTTCATGCAATTTATTAGCTTCATGTCTATATCGTAAAACACATTGCTACTAAAATTGCTTACTATTGATATAGCTCTGAAATGTATTTGAACCATATCGTTATGCTATTTTAATTGTTTAATATCTTGGGTTTTGGTTGATCGTATGTATACTCATCTGTGGTCACTGAACAAGGTTAAGCCACAATGCCGAAAGGTAGAAGAAAGAAAGCGAAAATGGTTGAACTAGAATTAGCAGAAGCAAGGGTTGAAACTCTTTTCGAGGACAGCAAGTCTGTCTTAGGTGTCCCTCCTGAAGTCAAGTGGGGAGATATATACTACATGGTAAGAGACCAAGATATCCCTAGAGCACTCTTGGAGGAAGACTACTTATACCAAAATATCAGAAGCTTTGGTATATCTAAAGCTTCCACGTGCCCAGAGCTCTTTCCTTGTTCCAAAGTGATTGGATGGATCCTAGAACATGCAGACCCTGAATCATGAGTATTATCAGATAGCAAGGGAGAGGAGTTTTCCTCGTTTCATCCAGCCTACATTGCAACAGCTTACAAGTTACCATGTCCATAGCAGTCGTTGAACGACAAATGGTTGGGATAGCTCGAGATGGATAATTTCAAGATGGCTAAAAAGCTGTTAATCACAAGAAAGCAGCTAAGGAAAAAAGATAGTGATGAGTATGAAGTCCAGAACCTAAGGGCCCCTTTCCAAATGATCGCCCTTATGTTAAGTAGAATTTTTGGCATGGCTGACGGAACCGTTTATAGGATACAATGGGTCCCCATAATTCACTATGTGGCAATCAAGGGAATAGTCTTTAATTGGGCAACTATCCTCTCAGATAGTTTCTCATCCGCCATAGCCGCTGCAAAAGAGGGTTTGATCCTAAAGAAGTCGGAATTTTACATGTCCTCCTATCTCATTGATTGTATTCTGGCAAAAATTCCTTTCCCAAATTTAGGCTGCATTTGGGATCAGGCCAACACCCCATTGTACACTGCTTATAAAATTCTTTGGGCCCAAAATTACAGGATGCAGTACAAGCTCATTTGCGAAGAATTCATCATACCTTTGTATGAGCTAATGTTTAATGAAAAACCCAATTTCTTATCTGAGAACGCCACGGAGGTCATGGAAAGTTACGGTGACTTCTATTTTTCAGAGAAGGGTACTTATATCAGAATGTATGGAGGCTCCAAACCACCATATATCTTTCCCATGTATGCCACTGATTACATAGTCCTGAAAGAAGCAGTCATACAAGTTTTTCTTGATGGAGTGGGCGGATTTTTGAATAGATTGAAGAAGGCTTCTTTTCCTCCTTTTCCTTTCTATATTGGAGCCTATAAGTTCGCAAAGGTTGCATCGGCCGAATATTTTGTTCAGGAGTTAAAAGGATTTCACTTCGGGAAAGTGGTCTTCCATAGAAATGACAGGCGGAACAAAGCTGCAGAACATTGCAAAGAGATCCATGCCCACTTTGATTATGCTCATTACTATGACGAAGTTGAAGAGGTGTATAGAGGAATCAGTAACATGACTGAGCTTCAAATTTTCCGTGACCTCAAAGGTGGAGCCAGTTCTAGCTCCGTAGTCGCCCAAGGTACCCATGAAGCTGAACTATTGAAGGAAAAAGAAGTAGTCGAAGCTGAGTCCAAAGAAAAGTAGAGGCTTAAAGAGGGAGCCAAAAGGATTCAAAAGGAAGCTTCCAATAGGATGCATAAGGAGCAGGAAGAAGATATTAGGCTTCAGTAGGAAGAAGCTCTTAAACTTCAAGAAGAAGAATCCCAGAGGCTTTGAGATCGAGAACTAGAAAAGATAAGATTACAGGAAGCTGCTAAAGAACAAGAAGAAAGGGAGGCAGTTGAGAACCAACTAAGGGCCGAAGAGATGGAAAGACAGCTCAAGGCCGAGAGAGAAAATAAAGCAAATGAAGATGCACAAGCTGGTGGTTCTAACACGTAGGACATGGAAGTAGACTCATCCCAAATGGTCCAGACCCCACCCGCAGAAGAGAACATCCCTATAGAAAATATTCCACTAATCCCTTTCACTCCATAAGAAGATCATACCATGTCCCAGTGGGATATATTTGTGTATAATAAGAAAAGGAAGTCCATTGTGCTAAAGTCAGAGACAAGGCTGAAGAAACCTTTTCACCCGGACATCGTTACCCAGCGAGAAACTATTGTTATGCAAAACACGAAGAAGGCTCCTATGGCTATGGCATCTACTACTGTAGCGGCAATAAAACCAATCGAAGACAACGTAATCGAAATCGTAAAGGATTTTGAGACAAGCAAGAGAAGGGCTCGTATGCTGCAGCACACCATGGCTAATGAGTAGGCTTATAGGGACCTCGTGGTGAAGAAATACAATCGCCTTTTGTTAGATCAAAAGGAATTGTCAGATAAATATGAGCACCTAGAGGAAGAAAAAGAGCACCCGGTAGTCCAAATGATCATAGTTGAAGGAGAGAAGAATGATTTCGAAGCCTGAATCATTCAATTAGAGGAAGAGAAGGAGTTGATGGCTAAACAACTAGAACAAGCAAATAGGAGAACAATGGACATGACTGCCTTTCATGAGCAATCCTATGACATACTAAAGCAAATGCATGAATCACAGGAATGGCTTACTGAAGAGATTTGTAGGCTAAAGGCGATGGTGGATAGAATGAAGGAGATTAACTCCGAATCTATTAGACTCAAGAAAAAGTACACACGGGTGAAGGAGGATATAATAAAACAGATGGAATGGAGAAAAGGAAAGGCAGATTTCCCCAAACATCTCCCTTTCAAATATGTAGCTGATTTTAAAGAAGACATAGGCTTCTTGGAGTTCTGTAAGAGTTGCGGTGTAAAATTGATATCTGTGATCTAGGTAACTATTGGTAAGTGCAATAGCCTCTATCAGAAGGTTCAAGAAGTTCATCAGAGGTGCAAAGTAGCAATTCCCCAGACTCTTGAAGGTTTTTCGAGTAAAGAGCAACGCCTATCTGAGTTGAAAGATGAACTGAGCACCCAAATGGAATATGTAAGGAGAATAGATGTGCTAATGACCGACGATATTCATCAGTGTATCGTACTGCCTTCCGTACATGCCCACCTGCTCCACGAGATTCTCTAGACTGCAGTAAAAAAAATGTAGGACATTGAAGAAGAACTAGACAAGCATGTGATCTCCAAGAAAATCATGCTCCCTGCCCCTGCCAATGTTGTTATAAGGGATACAGGCATTTGGTTCAATTACATAGCAGAATAAGATAAGCATGCAACAGCAAAGGCATCAGTCGAAGAAGTGGCGCCATCTGGGACAAAGTCTCCAACAGGAGCAGAAGCGCCACCTGAAAGCTAACTTGGCAGCCACAAATATGATGAAAGTTTCTCTTTCTATTGTCAAGTCGTGAAGTCAAAGGGACATCTGTCTCCTTTTTTTTGTGTAAAGGCTGCCACAAATTATTTCATTTTGTAAAAAGAATTTAAAAGAAAACTAAAATATTTAGGGAATAGAGATAGATGTCAGCTCAGGGAGCATTTTGTAAAGCTACATAGAGAGATTATTAGAGAATAGTAAAGGACTTTTGGCAGGTGAAAGACATTTACTGTCTTGTACGTGAACTATTTTACTGCATGTATATGAAATTATAATTTGCCTAAAGAAAGCCTGGGAGATTGCATTTTTGCCGGAAGGATGTGTTAAATGTTTGCTGGATTACTCCTGTATCATCTATACATTACTGTGAGATCTTTCCTTACTGTTATGAATTACTTCTATGTGATGAATGTTCTCCTATTTTCTGTGCAAAATGTTTATCTCAAATGAGTAATGGAATGTGCTGATTGAATTAAAGATATCTTTAATATCTTTTGTCTTCTATTGGAATTGCATCTTTATGATTAAATAGCTATATGTCTGATCTTTAGATGTTTCTTTCAATTTATTACTCATCTTTAAAGTTTGCTCCTTGCAAGGATAGATTAGATTTGCTTATACAGTTTTAGATTAATTTAGATAAGTTACCTGCATTTAGCTTAGAGCACTTGCATATCATCTTTAAAATAAAATACATAAACGTTGGATCGGGGCACAGCCGGTGCAAAGAATACAAATCTTTAACTCTTACAGTAGCCAGAACCGTTAACTGGACGGATTCCCCACACCAAACGGTGAGCGATCTAATTGAGATTTCTTACCGGGGAGAATCCCTTACTGATTGATGCTACGATTTTCGAGGCATCAACAGTTTTTGGCACTAGAAGGAGGGCCACCAGTGCATGGATGATAAAAAAGACTCTTCTTTAAGAGGAGATCCAACTGGAAACCCGCTTGAAACAACAATCCCAAACAATTCATATCTAGAAATAATAAATCAAGAAGATCCTAATTCTGATTTTGAACAACAAGAAATGCGGTATGCTGTGCCTTTTGCTGAAGTGGAAAACTTAAGAAGACATACCCGTGCTTATGTTAAGCAGCTTGGTGGTTTGAACACGATTCTTTTTCTCCCAAGAAGGAGAGCTCCTAGAAGGGAAAGGAAGTACACATGTGAATCAGTTCTTGTTCAGAACTTTGAAGAATTAGTGGATTTATCTTTAGAAGAAATCACAGAACCTCTTGCCGAAATCAAACTTGAAGATCCTCTAGATCTTGAAGAACTGCACACTCCAAAGAATTCTCCACCTCATACTCCACACGATTCTCCACCTCATACTCCACATGGATCCATGGCTGTACCTGCATGGAGAGCAAGAGGAGCATTGAATTTGGCTAGACCATTTCATAATTTGCCTAACAATCCTGAGAAAGTTTTGCCTAAGTATGATCCTGGGAAAGGTATCTCTATTGAAGATCACCTTAAAAGATTTTATTTAGCTCTAAGTGTTCTGAATGTGCAACACGAAGATATAGTCTGTAGACTCTTTCCCTATACTTTCGAGCCCAAGGTATCTTCCTGGTACTTTAGTTTGCAAGCTAGCTTGATATCAAACTGGGAAGAATTTGAAAAAAAAATTAAAAAAAAATATGGAAATCAGAAAACAGTAGCTACACTTATGAAAGAACTATTATCAATGAGGATGGAGAGGAAAGAAAAGGTTCAAGAATTCAATCAAAGATTCACTATGTTGTTAAACAATTTTAGTGAGGCAGCTAAAACCGCAGAAGAATCTTTAGTAGAATATTATACAACAGCACTCGATCCTCCCATAGCAATGTTTGTCAAAAGAACTAAGAAAACTACCTTAATAGAAAATTTCGAAGAAGCTAGGCAGGTGGAGGAAGAAGTGGACAACATTGCTAAACATGCTCTTGAGGCAGAAACAAAACCAACAACTAATAAAAAAACCTTGTTACTAACTAGAAATAAGGAAGAACCATCAGCAAACATGGAAAACGTGGTTAAAATGATGCAAAAGTTGTCCAATAAAATTGTAGATCTTGAAAAGGATAAGCCAGCTAGCACATCTAGGAAGCCTTTTAAACCTTTCTACAAGAAGAGAGAAGAAAATGATCAACCTCATCCACCTACAAACAACACAACTGTTTTAAATTTAAATGAAGTAGGAATGGACAATTTTTGCACTTTCCATCAGGAACCACATTTTGAAAAGAGTTGTCTGCAATGGATAAATTCAATGAGTTTAGTGATGAACCAAATGTTGGATGCACAAATCACGGATTAGTAAGATCCTCAGGAAGAACAAACCTTGGAGGTAGAAGAACCCACTCCAGATACGACTATGGTGCTGTGGGATTGGGTGCCTTTAATGGAATTGATTGAGGATGACTGTGTATAAAGTCAAGTCTCAGTTGTGAATATTAATACTTGCAGCAAAGGTCTAGTGGCTGATTCGACTTCGACTTCTCCCAAGCCTAAAGTTTCCAAGGAGACACCCAAAAGACACATTACTATTATTCCATCATAGGCCAAAGCTATCTAGATACCTACCAAATAGCCAAACGTAGAAACAACTTAGCAACCAAAAGCGACTTCAAACAAGACAAACAATCAACAAAAGGTTGTAAAGGAATGTGACATGGGATATGATATAATTGAAGACATAAAGAAAGTAAAAGCAAATGTTTCCATATTTGATATGTGTAGTTTGCCTCAGCAACGAAAGAAGCTATTACAGGCGCTTGATCCCCAATCTAGCACTCTGTTAGCAAGTACTCAGGAAGATCCTGAGATAAATGAAGCTAGTATAGAAGGAAAATCCAAATCCCAAACATTTCCTTTTCTTTTAACTTTTGAAATTTTCAATCACAATGTGCATAATTGTTTGGTAGATTCCGGAGCTTCCTCGAATGTCATGCTACTGTCAATTTGCAAAAGGATTAATGGGAAGCCAATCCCATCCCCAGCTCAGATTATTCAGCTAGATAGAACTGCTGTTAAAGTCATTGGGGAAATGAAAGATGTGCTTATTAGGTTGTCAGTAGATCCTAGAGTGTGTCAGTTTATTGATATAATGGTAGTTGATATTCCTGAAGCTTATGGTTTGATCTTGAGAAGGGACTGGTCTACAAAACTAAATGGTTATTTTGCGACTGACTGGTCTCACTTGTGGTTACCATATCATAATAGGAAAAATCAGATTAAAGTACGAAGAGAACAACACATGAAGCATAACGTAACTCAGCTAGAGGAAAAAAAATGAAGCTATAGCTTTTTCATCTTCAGCTATGGGGAGTTATTTCTTAGAAATCGAGCCGGGTAATTATCAATCAGAAAACGTTAGACATGAATCAGACGAACAGTCCGATCTCCTTCCATTTTCTTGGACTGATGATATTGACTATAACATAGTTAGTTTAGTTATTGACTTAGCTGGTAAAGATACTAATTTAGTTAGATGAAAGAATGTTTTTTGGGTTTTATATTTTGACGGTTCCAAGACTCAGGAAGGATCCGGAGCTGGTTGTGTTCTAGTTGATCCTGAAACAACAAACACTTCTTTTCTTGTATATTAGAGTTCGATTGTACTAAGAATACTGTTGAATATGAATCTTTGGTTCATGGATTAAAGAAATCCTTCGGTTTGAACGTTAAATACCTGAAAGTCTTTGGTGACTTGGAGATAGTCATTAGACATGTGAGAGATGCAATTCATTGTCTTTTGCCACATTTGAAAGGTTATCAGTCTGAGGAATGGGATCTAATTACGTAATTTGAATCTCTTAATATAAAATCTGTTCCCAGATTACAGAATGCTGCAGCTGATTTATTAGCTACCTCTACTTCTAGGTTAGTGCCTACTAATAACAAACGTTCTACTGAATTGGTTTTCAGGCCATCAATCCCAGATAATATCACAAATATCAGAGTGTTCGATGATGACGATCAGATCATTAGTTTCCTCACAAATGAAAACATTTTCTAGGAGGCTGTCATAGATGAAGAAAATCATGATTCTGATCTGCGAAACAAAGACACAATCAAAGTAAATTTCGTGCCCAAAGGAGTAAGATCACTTGAAAGTTTGTTCGATCTACATAGCAAGTTCAAAAAGCCACCAAATGTTAAAAATCATAACTCCTCTATGTAGCATGAATTGATAAATCTCAGCACAGAAGTTGAACCAAAGTATGTCAATCTTGGTAAATGATGTTCACCGAGAGAAAGAGATAAGTTCATTAAAAAATTTTGGCAATATAAAGATGTTTTTGCACGGAATTATGAAGATCTGAAAACATATGACACTCGTATCATTCAGCATGTCATACCAATGAAGGCAGGAGTTAAGCCATTTCAGCAACAGTAATGAAGAATGCATCCTACTCTCGAACCTTTAATTCAAAAGGAGTTGAAGAAATTACTAGATGCTAAGATCATTTTTAAAGTTCGGCACTCCGAATGGGTTGCTAATCTAGTTCCCATGAGGAAGAATTCAAGATAAATAAGACTATGTGTAGATTTCAGAAATTTGAATAGAGCTTCTGATAAAGATAACTATCCCATGCCTTCAATGGAACAAATTCTACAAATGGTATCAGGATCAGAACTTTTCTCTCTCCTAGATGGTTTCTTTGGTTACAATCAAGTGTTGGTAGCAAAAGAAGACCATCTTAAAACTACTTTCCACACTAAGTGGGGAACATTTTCCTATCGAAGAATGTCGTTCGGCTTGATAAACGCAGGAGCTACTTTCCAGCGAGCAATGGACATTGCCTTTCAAGGATTGGGCAGTCATTCTGTTGTAGTCTATCTAGATGATGTGACAGTTTTCTCGAAGAAGAGAGAAGACCATTTTTTCCATTTAAAGCAGATTTTTTATCACTGCAGGAAGTATGGTATCTCTTTAAACCCCAAGAAAAGCGTTTTTGCCGTTCTTGAGGGCAAGCTTTTGGGTCACATTATTTCAAATAATGGAATTTTGATAGATCAAGAGAGAGTGCAAGTTATTAACAAAATTTCCATGCCCCACAACAAAAAATCTATGCAGTCATTTATGGGCACTATCAATTTTGTTCGAAGGTTTGTTCCCGATTTCGCTCAAACAGTCAAACCTTTGGAGCAAATGGTCAAGCAAAGCGTATAGTTCAAATGGACAGACTTGGAAAAGGATGCATTTAAGGATATCAAAGCTACCATAGCTAATGCCCTCTCTCTAAGAAGTCCATATTTTGACAAATATTTTATTTTATATACCTTTTCCTTAGATGACTCTCTCACAGCTGTGCTCATGCAAAAGATAGAATCAGGAGATGAATACCCAATTTATTTTATGAGCACTGGTCTGCAAGGGGCTGGACTAAACTATCCTATTGTAGACAAGCATGCATATGTAGTATTTAAAGTAGTAAAGTAGTTTAGGCCATATATTCTTAAGAACAGAACTAAAGTTGTAGTTCCTCACCCCGTTGTCAGATCTCTTTTCGTTCAAAAGGAACTAGGAGAACGAAGAGGAAATTGGGTTACCGCTTTTCAGGAATATGATTTATAATTTAAACCAACCACTATCATTAAAGGTCAAGGCCTATGTAAATTTCTCACTGAACATCCAGTAGATGAGGAGCAAAGTTGGAAAAATGAAACTAAACTAAACATGATTGAAGTATGCCCTATTTTCACAGCTTCCAAGTACTGGTATAGAGACTTAGTGCACTATTTGCAGCAAGGGTAATTGCTAGAACACCGGAGTTCTAATCAAAGAAGGGCACTCTGTTTGAATTCAACACCTTATCAGATCATTGATGGAGTACTTTTCAGAAAAAAAATTATGATGGCATTTTTCTTAGATGTTTAGAGAAGGAAGATGCAAATAAAATGGTCAAAGAATTACACGATGGCCCTGCTAGGGGACATTATTCCGGAGATACAACAACTCACAAAATATTGAAGGTTGGATATTATTGGCCCACCTTGTTTAGAGATGCTCATGCCTATACAAGGAATTGTGATGTATGCCAAAGGAGTGCTGGGAAATTACCGAAAGCTGCAGGACAGCTGCAGCCAGTTATTATCTCAAGACCTTTTGAACAATGGGGCATAGATGTCATTGGAGAAATAAAACCAAATTCTTCTCTAAAACACCGATATATCTTGATGGCCACAGACTATTTTAGAAGATGGACAGAGGTTGTTCCATTGTGCAAAATCAATGAGGATGCAGTTATCAGTTTCTTAAAAGAGAACATCATAACCAGGTTTGGGGTTCCAATTTCCCTAGTCTTTGATAATGCAACTTATTTTTCGTCCTTCAAGATAAATGAATTTTTTTATGAGAGAGTAATCAAGTTACATTATTTATCTAAATATTATCCCAAAGGAAACAGATTAGCTGAATCTTCAAACAAAAAAACCTCATCCAGATTCTTAAGAAAAATGTGATTGAAAATCAGAGAAGCTGGCACATACCTCTCCCAAATGCCTTATGGGAGGATAGGGTTACTCCAAAGAATGCTTTAAGGGTATCTCTGTATACCCTTGTCTATGGTAGAGAAGCCATCCTCCCTCCCAACATCCTTCTGCCATCTTTGCAATTGGCCCAAGCCTCTTCAGGTTCCAACAGTCAAGTTTTACAATCTAGAATCGACACCCTGCTGAAACTTGAAGAATCTTGGCAGAAAGCCAAAGACCGATTCCACCAGCACCAAGACATAGTCAAAAGGTGGTTCGATAAAAGGAAGTCTAGCAAAAGAATTTTTGAAGTAGGCGACTTAGTTCTGAAATGGGACCATCCACACGAACGTAAGGGAATGCACACAAAGTTTAAACATTTATGGGTTGGCCCTTACCAAATTTCTGAAAAGCTTGGCCCGACGACATACAAGCTAGAAGATTTACAAGGAGAGGAAGTAACTCTACCTCTCAACGGCTTCACTTTGAAGCAATACTTCGCTTAGTCCTCTGAGGGCTCTTTGTACATAAATAAACACTCTTGTTTCTTTCTTGCTTTCCTGTTCACTTTGTTTTTGTCTTATTTTCTTCAATCAGTTTGTTTTCCTTTATATCTTGCTTTATGTTCAGATTTTTCTTTATTTCTTTCCTTAATAAATCCCAACTCAGCTTTGGTGAAGAGGTAATATAGATTTTCGAACAAAACTCAAAATCCTGTAAGGTTGAAACCTGCTTACAAAGAAATGTTTTGCAACTTTGTTTTTACTATTGAGACTCCAGGAATTAGAGATCCTTTTTCTAATTGGTCAACGTAACCCCGTTTCAAATAATTAAGATTCGTCATTTCTTTCTTACTATCTTGGGTCTCCACTCACTCTAACAATAAATGCCTGTCTCGAGGAGTTCACTATGAAAGACCCATGGAAGGGAAGCATGTCTCATAGATGTATGGTACTTAAAATGATCCCATACTACAAATGAAAGCTAAAAAAGCTTGTATTTAAGAGTTTGATTTCCAGAAATTCTTGCCTCAATCAAAGCACAATAGAGAAAAGCAAAGTACATTCAATTAAGAAAAGTTGTTCAAATAAATCAAGCCTAGCAAGGTTCTTCTCCATTCGTGAGGCATGATAATCAAACAAATTTATCGCTCACACAAAAGGCATTGTGGATTGAAGAACCAAAATCAAATATGGAAGTTGTAGAAATTCATTTCTGGAAGACTCAAATGACCAAAGTCATCAAGGAACATCCAAAAGGATGCAAATAGCATGGGAATGAGGAACAAATGAATATGTTTGTGATATATTGTTACGATCCTGTGGAATCTTCTCTAAGTTGACATCTGAGAGGCAGAATTCCAAAATGAACTCCATACTCCGGACCTGAGAGAGTTGAAAAGAAGAGTGATTCTAAGTTTCCTTCTCCCCAAATGACTATGATGATGAGAGTGATCACTGTATTCACGGAAGTTGAACTATGAAGACATTTTGTTTCCCATATAAATCTGTAGTTTGTAACTTTTCTACCCTAAGGAGAGTTCTTTTTCAGATATTTGTGTTCACCAGAGAATCGCCAATTGCTATTGCTACAACATCCCACCAAATTTTTGTAAATATTGGGGCCTCTCCTTCTTGTTTTTAGAAAAGTTTTCTTAGGAGCTAAATACTCCCTAGAAAGTCTTTTGTACTTAGTTTTTTCAAGGAAAGCAAGTTTCTTGAGTTAGTCTATCTTTTTCTTCTAAGTCAAAATTCATCTTTTTCACCCGAAACGACGGACAAACTCAGACTTTTCACCTGAAACGACAGACAAACTCAACTAGTATCGCCACAACGGGCGCATTTTTGCTAAGTCTTTTGAACTCGCTAGTCTCAGACAAACTCAACAAGTTAATCCGAAACGGTGGACAAACTCGTCGATTTCCGCCACAACGGCGGAAAAACTCACAAAGTTTTGTCGCAACGGGCGGGAAGAATTTCTGTAAGGCATAAAATCATTTCGCGCTGGGTGAACTCACCAAGTTCCGCCGTAATGTCGGATGAACTCGGTCAGTTCCGCCGCAATGATGGATAAAGTCATGAAGTTTTTCCGCAACAGGAGGACAAATTTTGTTAAGGCCCGAAGTCGTTTAACATCGGACAAACTCGTGAAGTTTCTCCGCAACGAGCAGACGAACTCATTGATTTTCGCTGCAACGTCGCTTGAAACTCACAATTTTTCACTGCGACACCATTGGGTGAACTCACCGACACCATCCAATTTTGACGATCGGATTTAATGCTGAAAGTGTTGAAAAGACCCCGTCGTACTTGCTTTAAAGCCCCGTTTTAAAACGTCACCCACCGAATGGAATTCCCACATGTGTCAACCACTATATAATAGAGTTTGGGCGATTTAGTTTTTCATTGGTAGATTTGTGCTTTGAAAACCCCATTCGAGCTTGCGTCAAGTTGCTCCAGCTCAGTTAGGGTGCAGCACCTTCAGTCCTCGTTATGCCCAATCGCTCTCTTCCAGGTAGGTGGTCATCTAACGTCTCCTTTTGTTTTTGTCTCTTTCAGTTTCCAAGTCGCTAAGCTCTGTCCCGGCTTTGCTTTCACCGCAGTCTGTTGCATGGCCCTTTGTCAAATTGTGTGGTCATCCCCGTACACTAGAGCTCGCAGTCGTCGGCCCATACAACCCGGCTCCAATCCTTTAACCTACATGCTCAGGGTTTCCCCGTCGCATTCAACTATTTCCTCCCTCGTGCTTTTTGAATTCAGTAGCATCATCGTAAATGGAAGCATTGTGCTCTCATCTTCATGCAATTTCTTAGCTTCCTATCTATATCGTAAAACACATTGCTAACGAAATTTCCTACTATTGCTATAGCTCTGAAGTGTATTTGAACCATATAGTTATTCTAGTTTAATTTAATATCTTGGGCTCTGGTTGATCTTATGTCTACTCATGCATGGTCACTGAACAGGGTTAAGCCATGATGCCGAAAGGTAGCAGAAAGAAAGCGAAAATGGTTGAACTAGAATCAACAGAAGCAAGGGTTGAAACTCTATTCGAGGAGACCAAATTTGTCTCAGGTGTCCCTCCTGAAGCCAAGTGGGGAGATATATACCGCATGGCAAGAGACCAAGATATCCCCAGAGCACTCTTGGAGGAAGGCTACTTATAACAAAATATCAGAAGCTCTGGTATATCTAAAGCTTCCACACACCTAGAGCTCTTTCCTTGTTCCGAAGTGATCAGATGGATTCTAGAACATGCAGACCCTAAATTGAGAGTATTATCCGATAGAAAGGGAGAGGCTTTTGCCTCGTTTCATCCATCCTACATTACAGCAGCTTACAAGTTACCACGTCCTCAACAGCCACTGAACGATGAATGGTTGGGACAGCTCAAGATGGATAATTTTGAGATGGCTAAAAAGCTGTTAATCACAGGAAAGCAGCTAAGGAAAAAAGATAGTGATGAGTATGAAGCCCAGAACATGAGGGCCCCTTTACGAATGATCGCCCTTATGTTAAGTAGAATTTTTGGCATGGATGACAGAACCGTTTATAGGATAAAATGGGTCCCCATAATTCCCTATGTGGCATTCAAGGGAACAATATTTAATTGGGAACTATCCTCTCGGATAGTCTCTCATCCACCATAGCTGCTGCAAAAGAGGGGTCGATCCTAAAGAAGTCGAAATTTTACATGTCATCCTATCTCATTTTTTATTCTGGCAAAACTTCCTTTCCCAAAGTTAGGTTGCGTTTAGGATCAGGTCAACACCCCAGTGTACACTGCTTATAAAATGATTTGGGCCCAAAATTACAGGACGTAGTACAAGCTCATTTGCAAAGAATTCATCATACCTTTGTATGAGCTAATGTTTAATGAAGAACCCAATTGCTTATATGAGAACGCCATGGAGGTCATGGAAAGTTATGGTGACTTCTATTTTTCAGAGAAGGGTACTTATATCAGAATGTATGGAGGCTCCAAACCACCATATATCTTTCCCAGGTATCGCACTGATTACATAGTCCTAAAAGAAGCAGTCAGACAAGTTTTTCTTGATGGAGTGGGCGGATTTTTGAATAGATTTAAGAAGGCTTCTTTTCCTCCTTTTCCTTTCTATATTGGAGCCTATAAGTTCGCAAAGGTTGCATCGGCCGAAGATTTTGTTCAGGAGTTAAAAGGCTTTCACTTCGGGGAAGTGGTCTTCCATAGAAATGACAGGCGGAACAAAGTTGCAGAACATTGCAGAGAGATCCATGCCCACTTTGATTTTGCTCATTACTATGACGTAGATGAAGAGGTGTATAGAGGAATCAGTAACATGACCGAGCTTCAAATTTTCCGTGACCTCAAAGGTGGAGCCAGTTCTAGCTCTGCAGCCTCCCAAGGTACCCATGAAGCCGAACTATTGAAGGAGAAAGAAGCAGTCGAAGCTCATTCGAAAGAAGAGCATAGGCTTAAAGAGGAAGCCGAAAGGATCCAAAAGGAAGCTTCCGATAATATGCATAAGGAGCAAGAAGAAGCTCTTAGGATTCAGCAGGAAGAAGCTCTTAAACTTCAAGAAGAAGAAGCCGAGAGGCTTCTAGATCAAGAACTAGAAAATATAAGATTACAGTAAGCTGTTAAAGAGCAGGAAGAAAGGGAGGTGGTTGAGAACCAGCTAAGGGTTGAAGAGATAGGAAGACAACTCAAGGCCGAGAGAGAAAATAAAGCAAATGAAGATGCACAAGCTTATGGTCCTATCACGCGGGACATGGAGGTAGACTCATCCCAAATGGTCCAGACCCCGCCGGTGGAAGAGAACATCCCTATAGAAAATATTCCACTAATCCCTTTCACTCCAATCGGAAGATCATACTGTGTCCCAGTGGTATAGATTTGTGTATAATAAGAAAATAAAGTTCATTGTGCTAAAGTCAGAGACAAGGCTGAAGAAACCTTTTCACCCGGACATCGTTACCCGGTGAGGAACTACTGTTATGCAAAACACGAAGAAGGCTCCTATGGCTATGGCATCTGCTACTGTAGCGGCAGGAAAAGCAAGCGAAGACAACGTAATTGAAATGGTAAAGGAGTTTAACACAACCAAGAGAAGGGCTCGTATGCTGCAGCACACCATGGCTAATGAGCATGCTTATAGGGACCTCGTGGTGAAGAAATACAATCGCCTTTTGTCAGATCAAAAGGAATTGTCAGATAAATATGAGCACCTGGAGGAAGAGAGAGTCCTTGAAAGGGAATATTTTTATCTTTCAGGAATTGTTCTATTGCATATGGAACATGACCTGGGAAACTTCTGAGATAATGCTTTAAGTATGTTGTCTTTTATGCATTTCCATAAGAGGTAAGCAAATTCTCCATATAACATTAATATTGTTCACTTTTGTTAAGATAAAAAATTCTAGATGACATAAACAAAGGTGCAAGATGTTCAAAGTCTTTGGTTTCATCTGGACCATAGAATTCTCTTCTTACTACTTTGATAATTTGGTCATTTGCATCTTGAGCAGCCAACATTTCATCTCTGTATTCTTGAGGAAGCCACCGCCACCATTCATACTCCAAACCTGACAGGCTTGCTATTAGTTGGACAGCTAATTGCTGAGAGGTTATATTCTGGTCTTGAGTCCTTTTTAAAGAACCCATTTAATTTTAGCCCTCAATTGAGTTTTAGGGATATGCCCAAGTACATTCTATAGTTAAGTGGATAGAGATTATTCCCACATCTGAACTTGCAATTGAAATGAACAATACAAATGCAAAAAAAAATTGACAGAATATCCACCCAACGAACCCAAAAAAGTGCTCTGATACTAGATGTGAGGAACCTCCAGTAATTAAATAATGAAAATGCACGATATATCAGAAATGACAGAACAAAAAAGAGATTTATTGATCACAAGCCACTTTGAGGGGGAAACCTCCTTTGAGCAATCTCAATACAAATAAATCGTGGATGCCTTCACTGGCCTCAAAAGGTATTTATATACTAAGTCTAATTTAAACAACTATTACTCCCCATGAATGTGGGACAATACAATATACAAATGAGACGACTTACAAAGCATATGTGTCCAACAACAATATACTAACAATGTGGGATAATAGAATATACTCACGGGACGACTTACAATGCATATCCGTCCAACAACAATATACTACCAAAGTAAAGAGAAGGGTTGAGACGGGTTCCTAACAGTGAGAAGGAGATAATATGCCAAGGACAAGAAATTGATATTACTTCTCTAAGAAAAGAAAATCTATCTCTGAAAGTAGAGATACAAAACTCCCAAGAGGAAGTTCAAAGGTTCAACAAACAATGACACAAATCATATATGAACAAAAGGATCAGCTACTTAATCTTGAAAATCCAAGTAGATGAGACCAAAAGGACTGAAGAATATTTTACAAATCAACTCCATGAGAAGAATGAAACCTATAAAAAGAAAAAGCTTGAAATCTTTTCACTAAAAGAAGATTTGAAAAATATAGTTGCTCGGTTGGAGACAGATTCAAGGTTTGAGAAAAGTACCTGTTACAACGTATTTTTCCACCTTGTGAGCATCAACATTGATTTTCCTTTAGTATCCATTGTATTGACTCAGATCCATTATTTTCCCTATTTTTGTTCCTGTACGCTTGCTGTTCCATTATAGCCAGCGCACACGCAGGCTGCACCTAATTAGCCCACGTACATTGAGTTACATGGTAAAAAATAGTAAAAGCTCTATTTTTACTCTCACAAATCGGTCTTAGGGTGACCTTTGGCCCTCCATACACCCTGAAACGACTTGATTCAACCTTTCACTTACCATTGGAAGGGTATATATTGAGCCCTTATGGTGTATGGAAGGGAGGAGAAAGAGAGAGCAACATAACTCTAGTGGATATTTTCCGTGACTTGAGTCTACACTCATTGATCCTTGTTGTTGTGAACTTCTTATGTTCACCTACCAAACTCCTTTCATAGTTTGAGTTTTCCATTGCATGGGGGATTGAAGTGGTGGAGGCACAAGTGGAGATACCTAGTTCTTGGTTCAGATTGGTTACCGGCAAGAGGTCGTATCATGTACTTCTTGTTATTATTAATGGAAATACTCATTTTCTCGTCCAATAGATGCTGTGAATTTTGTTTAAATTACATTGGGTTACATTTGCTTATGATATCATGGATCATTCTATTGATTATTCTAATTTCTTTTACATATAATATGCACTTGCTTGTATTTGTTGTTGAGACTAACTTGCAGGTTCAAGTGTAGAATTGAAAGCTCAATGGGGATATACTTCGAACATCCAGTTGAAGGTTGGTCTTATTCTCCATATCTTAGCATTTTCATTTATATAGCATTGCATTGGGAATTGAGTTTATTTATGGTAGTCATTTGTCTGTTGTGGTTTGCCCTGAGCCATAGGAAGTTTTTCTCCGTAACAGAAATGGCGACTCCACTGGGGAGGAACCTCCATTTTGGGGATTTTTAGGCATTTTTCCTTATTTTGAGTTGCTGTGTGTCGAGCTTCTGTGTCATTGATTGGCCGTTGGAATTTACATTAGAAAACTAGCTTTTTCTGGGATGTTTGACTCTTTTTGGGCTCATTTTCCTTTCCCTGTATGTGGGTCAACCTAGTTTTTTCCGCGTCTACCCGCCCCTGTGTGAACTGTAGCCCGCATCTACCCGCTACTGTTCTATGAACAGTCACGTACAATTATGGGATTGCTTGATTTTTGATCTTGGGTTGTTGTTGGGTTGGTTCTGAGTGTTCCTGATTCTTAGTTGCCTGTTTCCTCACTATTCCATGCTCTATTTGTGACTAGAACCTCCTCTTTCTTTTGTTTTTGATATTTTTGATATCTCACCATTTCTTGTTTTATAACTCATTAACTTGGATGAGTCTTATTGTTTGGGATTTGCTGGGTTGTCTATGTGATATGCTCTGCATTTCTTTACTGAATAGTAATATTTTGCTTGCATTTTTTCATTTCCATTTATATTGACAAAATACAAAACATTGTTTTGCATTTTCCTTCCATTTATAAGTGAAAATACAAAAAAAAATTCTTTATATTCTGCATTTTGCATCAGAGTGCTTGTGATTTCATATAGGACTTGCTTGTGCATTGAAATTTTAAAAGAGATTGCATTTTATTTCGAACCATTGGATTGATTGTCATATTAGTGGCATGTTCTTTTATTGAATAGATGAGTCTAGTGTTTTTCGATTGTGCATACCGTTGAGTCTTATACATCATAAGTTTCATGACCATATCCTTTGAGTAATTACAATCATTAAAATTAACTCTTAGTCTTAAAATTGATTATAAACTATTTTCTCTTTGATAGGGTGCACCAACTAGCTTAGGTTTAGAGTCTTGGAATAGATCACTATGAGTTAACAATCCAAGACTATTGAACCAACATTATGTGTCTGACTAGGGAGTGGTGAAACCCATGGTATACATCAGTGTTCTCAGGAATCTCTACTCAAACCAGAGTTAAGCACGAGGTAATGGGAGCTTGGTTGCGGAGTTAGCCCTCTAATACTAGCTGAACGTGGGATATATTTCCAAGATTTTTTCGTGTATGGGGAACTCTTGGGGGATTTGACCCTCTTGAGTTTCAGGCTTACCTACCCTGCCCATAGGACGGATCCCACCTACGATTGTCCACCTGAGCATTGGTTATACGTGGTGGCCTTAGGTTCTTTACCTAGGTATCACATAGGGCATTCGTTGCGGTTATTCTGCGATTGTCCTGAGTCAGATAGGGGTTGGACATCACAGTTTCCTGTTGTATAGGGATTTGACCATGTGCACGCAATGAATTCATGGAGTCATTATAACTGATTCTGTTACCTCCGGTTATAGTTTGGGAGTCTCAAGCCTCTCCTAGGAGAGACATACCAGCTGTAGTGTCGGGAGGTCCCTTGAGCCAGTCCTGTTTGGGTGCATTTGGCTGTAGTTTCTTTAGGTATGTGATCTTTGGTCGATAGTTGGCCATTAGGAGGTGTTTTGATTCTTTGGAGTTATCGTGGAGCGATATCCACCTCCCTGTCGGTCTTGTCGTTTGGTTGGTCTACCAGCCAACGAGATATCACATCCTTTTTATAAGAGACACCGGAGGATCCCCTCCAATACTTTTTATACTTTTGATGAGCTTCAAGATTACGCTATGACTTTTGCATCTAGATCGGGAAGAATCCCCGTGACTCCGTTGGGTAATGTCAATGGAAAGACCGCTCCTTCCACTCCTAGAGATGTTGAGGAGGGAGGTTCACCCCCACACATCACTCCTACGGGTTTTTGGTCGAACCTACCCCCGCAGTCAAACCCATTTTATGGTACACACACACATGGTTTCCGTTATGGGATTCCAGATCTTCATAACACTACAAACCCTTCGACCACTAATCCCTTTTCATTTGGTATGCCCAATCTTAATTCGAATGTTACATCCACTTCGTTAGGTAGTCAAGATAACTCTAGCCTCGGTGCTGGGGGAACTGCTACCCCCGGGGGCAGTGCACCCTCTTTTACTCCGTTTCAATTTAGGTCTAGTCATATTCCCTCAACTACTACAGTTGTTGGGCGAGGACCACCTCCTAGGACTACCCCTCATTTCGGTGGGAACACTTCTCATAACACGACTCATATTCCACAATCTAACACACATGCTTCTACGCATATACTCATGACTACGACCACGTTTGCTAACCTGCATGTCCTTCCTAACATGGGAGGTGGGAACGTACCTTTTTATGGTCATCACTCGACTACTCCTGCTACGACTAGCACTTACATGTGTTGAAAAATGACAAATTCTGCCCACTGTACACACACACAGTCACTTAGGAATTTTGTCAAACACTTTGTAAACCTTTGATATTAACCTCCTACAGTCAGATAAATAATCACAAGTCATTGGTATTAATATATGAATGCCTGTAAGTTAATATACTATCCATAAAGCACTTCTAGCAGCAGGAAAAACTTAAATCAGTAGACTGTCCAATAATTTCATGCACAGAAATTAAATATCAGCAGATTGTAAAATATATAACACCCAGAAATTTTTGGTCAAGCTTAGACCCTGGAAAAACCCCACCTCTGGGGAAAAAACCAGTCCAGAATGAACCTTTTTATGGTCATCACTCGACTGCTCCTACTACGACTAGCACTTACATGTGTTGAAAAATGACAAATTCTACGCACTCTACACACACACAGTCACTTAGGCATTTTGTCAAACACTTTGTAAACCTCTAATATTAACCTCCTACATTCAGATAAATAATCACAAGTCATTGGTATTAATATATGAATGCCTGTAAGTTAATATACTGTCCATAAAGCACTTCTAGCAGCGGGAAAAACTTAAATCAGCAGACTGTCCAATAATTTCATGCACATAAATTAAATATCAGCAGATTGTAAAATAGATAACAACCAGAAATTTTTGGTCAAGCTTAGACCCTGTAAAAACCCCACCTTCGGGGAAAAAAACCAGTCCACAAGAGAGAGATATTATTGATTTTTGTGGGAAATAAACAGAGATTACAGCAGCATACATCAACATCACACAGTACCTTCTCAGTTACTATGCATGTACCCCAACAAATAGTGCCATAACAGGCCCTAACTAGATTATGGAAAAAACAGTGCCCAGAATGAATATAAGGGATTGTACTTTACAGTATTTAACTCCACAGAAATAATACCCATGGAAAATGTGCAAATAGAAGACAAAAACTCAGTAGAAGATCACCTTGAAAACTGTGCCCATTTCACTGTCTCGATTTCTGTGTATTTAATCTGTTGTACAGATTCAAGCTTTTTTGTTGTAGGTTCTCTCTTTAGTTGTTGTTGATTTATGCTGGATACTTCTGGAAATGCATGCTCCTCTTCCTCAGGAACTGTGCCCTCTTCACTATCCAGCCATCTCTCTCATTCCTCTCCTCAATCTCCAGACCTCTCTCCTCTAGAAACTCGAGCCACTCTAACAGTTGCTCTCTCTTGGAATGCATGCTCTCTCTAAAAATTACTCTCTTGGAAATGTGTGCCCAAATGAAGTCTCATTTAACTTTTTATTTACCCTATTAGGGTTACTCTCATGACTCTTCAAATTCAATGGATGAGATTAGATCTTGGCCAAGAGATCTATGGCTAGGATCTAATCTTTCATTCACTTAAATCTCCTAAGTGAACTATACAACAAATTTTCTTTTTGAAAAGTCACATAACCCTAAATATTTAAAAAATACACTTTATGACTTAAAGTCACTTTAAAAACATAATAAAGTGCAACTCACTTTAAAATCATAAAGTCACATAAAAAATGTACTTTAATAAAAACTTATTAGTAAAGTCACTTTAAGAATATTAATGAGAATCCAAGTTATTTACCCCTGCACCTAGGCACCTAATGCAGGAGTGCCACCGAGCTATCAAATGCTAACACTCCCTCTTAGTGAGGGAGGTACTACTGTCATTAGCTCCACCTAGATCCCTCTCGAGTCCTCTCCCTCCAATAGCTGAAGCTCCCTCTAAATCAGAATGCCTCTCAAATACCTGCACTGGATCAACTGCTGAAGGTCTCCGTCTGAAAACACTGAACTGAGAGCTCTACTCACTCTCCCGCTCATTATGAAGAACCATATCATACCAACTCAGTTTCCTCAAAGAGTTGGATGATCCCTCCACACTGACAACCACCGCTGCTGCCACTGAGTCTGATCTCTCACCAAGCTCACCATCCACAGGATGCCCCAATACTTGGTATACCCTGCCATCACGGATTCCAAGCAGACTCGCTGCACCCAAGCCCCCACTCACTGGATATATATAAACACACCCTCTCACATGAAGAACCGCATATCCATCATCCTCCAAAGTTGAAACTGAGAATAAGTTACTCTTCAACTCTGGAACAAACAACACATCGCCAACCTCCATATAACCACCAGACTCGAGTTGGAATAGGACTTTTCCAACTCCTTCTACTGCATGTGTGCCAGCATACCCATCCTCAGTCAGTATAACTCTGTCAATATCTGTCAAAACTCGTAACACTGCTCGTATCCCCGCCATATGGCGTGCTGCTCCACTATCTATACACCATACTCCAGTATTGAAACTATCTGCTACACTATTGTATGAAAGAATTGAGACGAGCGAGAATTCCTTCTTGAATTCCCTCGCAAAATATCCCACTTCAGCTGGAGAGGCTGCCTCAAGCTCTTCTTTCTTCTTGTTCTTCTTTTTGTTGGTACACTTCCCAACATAGTGACCATAACTCTGGAAAGCAAAGCGTTTTACTTTGCTCAGGTCTTTGGCTCCACTGCTCGAGCCACCCTTTTTCTTTCTACCCTTAGTTGAAAGGGCCACATTCTGATCATCAGTAACCTGCTCAGTCTTCCCTTGAGATCCTTCTCAAATCTCCTCCTGAGTAAAATCATCCCATAGTCTTTCCCAAGAGGGAAAGTTCTCTCTACCAACTACACACTTCACGAACACATCCCACTCCTTAGTGAAGCCCTTCAAGGCTATCCGCACTAGCTCGGGATCAGGAATCATCTCACCAACGGCACTCAATTTATCTTTTATTTGTCTGAGTCTAGTGAGGTAAGAGGATACATTCTCACCTCTCGTCATCTTAGAGCCATGAAGCTTATCTTTTAGAGCCATTTTATGATTTTCATTCTTGTTCTCATACAAACTTTTTAAAGTATCCCACATCCCCTTAGCAATTAATTTCTCTGCCAAATGTGGGATGAGGTGATCTCGAACACCATCCAGAAGCAGTCTCTACGTTCTGGCCTCCTTCACCTCATGTATGTCAAGGGCTATAGGATCAGCTGCGGGAGGAACCACTATGGTACTGACAAAGGTCCATAAGTTGTTTTCCTTGAGAACAGGTGTCATCCGGGATTTCCACTGTAACTAGTTGGAAATCCCTTCTAACCGATATTCATACTGGATGCAAGCCATCATTTACTTCTACTCTTTTTCCAACAAGGCACACTCTTCCTTCTTTGACCAAAAATAATCTATTAGTTGTACTAAACCAGCACTTCTCTACTCACTGTGTAAAAAAAATTAACACACAGTTGTCACAATCAGCACTTCTCTACTCACTGTGTAAAAAAAAATTAACAGACAGCTGTCACAATCATCACTTCACATGCAAATCGCTTGCACATCACCTGCAAAATTATTAGCACTTCTTTGCTTCCCAACAGTTCACTGAAATCTCAGAGCCCCAGCTCTGATACCATGTTGAAAAATGACAAATTCTGCCCACTTTACACACACACAGTCACTTAGGCATTTTGTCAAACACTTTGTAAACCTCTGATATTAACCTCCTACAGTCAAATAAATGATCACAAGTCATTGGCATTAATATATGAATGCCTGTAAGTTAATATATTGTCCATAAAGCACTTTTAATAGTGGGAAAAACTTAAATTAGCAGACTATCCAATAATTTCATGCACAGAAATTAAATATCAGCAGACTGTAAAATAGATAACACCCAAAAAATTTTGGTCAAGCTTAGACCCTGGAAAAAACCCACCTCCGGGGAAAAAACCAGTCCACAAGAGAGAGATATTATTGAGCTCTATAGGAAATAAACAGAGATTACAGAAGCATACATCAACATCACACAATACCTTCTCAGTTACTATGCATGTACCCCAACAAATAGTGCCATAACAAGCCCTAACTAGATTCTGGAAAAAACAGTGCCCATAATGAATATAAGGGACTGTACTTTACAGTATTTAACTTAGCAGAAATAATACCCTTGGAAAATGTGCAAACAGAAGACAAAAACTCAGCAGAAGATCACCTCGAAAACTGTGCCCACTTCACTGTCTCAATTTCTGTGTATTTAATCTACTGTATGGCCTCTCTCTACTACTGTACGGATTCAAGCTTTTCTGCTGTAGGGTATCTCTTTAGTTGCTGCTGATTTATGCTGGATACTTCTAGAAATGCATGCTCCTCTTCCTTAGGAACTGTGCCCTCTTCACTATCCAGCCATTTCTCTCATTCTTCTCCTCAATCTCCAGACCTCTCTCCTCTAGAAACTCGAGCCACTCCAACAGCTGCTCTCTCTTGGAATGCGTGCTCTCTCCAAAATTACTCTCTTGGAAATGTGTGCCCAAATGAAGTCTCATTCAACTTTTTATTTACCCTATTAGGGTTACTCTCATGACTCTTCAAATTCAATGGATGAGATTCGATCTTGGCCAAGAGATCTATGGATAGGATCTAATCTCTCATTCACTTAAATCTCCTAAGTGAACTATACAACAAATTTTCTTTTTGAAAAGTCACATAACCCTAAATATTTAAAAAGTACACTTTATGGCTTAAAGTCACTTTAAAAACATAATAAAGTGCAAATCACTTTAAAATCATAAAGTCACATCAAAAAGGTACTTTAATAAAAACTTATTAGTAAAGTCACTTTAAGAATATTAATGAGACTCCAAGTTACTGACCCCTACACCTAGGCACCTAATGCAGGAGTGCCACCGAGCTATCAAATGCTAACCGCATGGTACTCTCCCTTCCCTTGAGGTCCACTTGGGTAGGAAATCCGTTCCTATTGAAGTCGAGGTGGTTGATGTGCCCATCAACTACAACCTTCTTCTGGGTAAGAATTGGATCTACGCAATGAAAGCGATTGTATCCTCCGTGTTCAGAGTTATTTTCTTTCCTCATGAAGGAAGAATTGTGATGGTTGATCGGCTATATTTCCCTAGTTCCAATTCCATAGCGTCACCGGGAACTGTTGTTCCCTAGATCAAAGATTCTCAGTCGACAACTGGGAACATTAGTGTAGGATTGTATCCATTCTTGATGGGATCATTCGAATTTTTTGCACCAATTTCCTTTATTGGAACCATTTTTGATAGTGTGCTATCCTCTTTAAGTAATGTACCCTTCTGGACCTCGTATTTTAATGATTCGTGGACTTTACCATTCGCGAGTGCCCCGTCTGGAGACATTTTGCACATTGGAATGGCTATGCCATTATCTGCAGTTGAGATTGCATACTATGAAATTCAACAAGCCACTGCAGAGTTGGATCCTTCCTCTTCACGGACAAACGAGGAAGATCTCGTTATGCTTCTGGCATGGGAAGCCGACTCATCTTGCTCGCATGACTGTCTTGATGGTACTTTGCCTTCGGATGAAGCAATCATTGAGGCTATGTGTGGTAGTGAGAGGCCTTGGGAAGATTTGCATCATCGCTCTTATTTTTGTTAGGATATCTCATCATTCAGTTATGTACTTTGCATGCATTTGCATGCATCTGCATGCATCCCAGTCACCACTTTGATGCCTCCAACACCTAGTCCCCAGTCTTCCAGCACCCAAGAGCTTCTTTCCATACAATTTTAGCCCTCCTAGTCAGGAAGGCACCCACTTCTCACCTACCACTTGAGAAAGGCGTCCTTCTTCACCTACCACTCAGTTCACTTTAGTTAGTTAGTTGTCCTTCCTTGATTTAAGGCTAGATTGACTCCTAACTGCTTGTATCACTCCATTGGACCCCTAGTGAGACTATATTTCCTATTTTGTCTCTAGTTAGCTCCTCATGCACCCTCCATTGAGCCTCCTTCATTCAGTTAGTGCCTACATGTGCTAGTTACACCTACGACACTCAGTTAGACTCAGTTTGACACTTGGTTGCCCATTACTTGTGCATTGATGACTCCATTGATCTGATGACTAGGACTCGTAGTTGGAGCCAAGCTATTCCATGCAATATATTTGAATGAACTCCTTGGTTAATTCGAATTGATCAGTCATTGTTACTGTATTGTATTGTATTCTATCATTCTGAGTTCAATAGAGCACTGTTGCAAGCCTTTTGCACAGTTTACACCATATTTTCTAATTTTCATCTTGTAATTGATTTACTTGTTCACTAGATCTGTTGTGTTTCAATTTCACATGGTATCAGAGCCATGGCAAGGACAATATTTCTTTTCTGCGGGTGTGCTACATGAATATTGAGTGAATTGCTCACAAATATATTTCAGCAATGGCATGCAAAATCTCATGTGCATGCAAGACTGAAATTTCTTTCCAATCCACTCTAGAAGCCGTGAGATTTCCACCAATTCCTAGACATGAATCATTGGATCTTCAAGCTTGCTTGATCTCCTATGCTGGGTGTGATGCAACTCTAAACGGGTGGATTGTTCAACCTTATTGTTCTTGTTTTCTTGTGATTTACAGGTTTTATCACTCCTCCATTAGCATTCGCTATCATTGAGATGGATTCTTCTTCTTCAAAGCTTCTCACTCCCTTCAATTATTTTGAATGAAAGAATGAAATGGAGATTATTTTGAACTCAAAAGGGTAGTACAGAGTCACTATGGGCCTCGAAGTTGAGCCAAATACACTCATTGTGAAATCTAAGCACTTCAACAAACTGGATGAAGCATATGGTCTTCTTTGCCTCAATATTTCCAAGGATCTTCATTTCCACCTCAGTGGATTGACTACTCCAAAATAAGTATGCGAGCAACTTGAAAAGCTCTTTGGGAAGCAAGATGAGATGCGGTCTTTTCAATTGGAAAATGAATTGATTACCTTGAATCCTGAGAATTTCGATACCATAAATGATTTCTTCACCAAATTCAAGCACTTGGTATTGCTATTGAAGCAAAGTGGAGTTGTAAAGGAAGATAAACGGTTTTTTCTTTCTATTATCTCAAAACTTGGTAAAGTTTATTCGGTATTTGTCTCTACATTCAATTCCGAAAAGCTCACAATTCTGAATTGGAAAATGCCTACCCTAAGTGCCTTCATTGAATCTGTGACGAAGGAGCATGATAAACTCATTCAAATGGGGACCATATGCTCCAAATACCAAGCATTATTTGCTGGAGGATCCAAAGCTACAAATGGAAAAGGGAATCAAAAGAAAGAGAAGCCAAAGTTTGATCCGTCCAAGCAAAGAGAGAAAAACAAGCAAGCGGATGAGCCATCCAGTTCAAGAAACAAGCAAAAAGGGAAAGAGGGCAAAGAGAGATCTAAATTTTATTATTGCAGCAAGGGATATCATTCTGAAATCTCATGCATGAAGAAAACCATAGATCAGATGGCCCTTCTTTTAGAGAAAAACAACATAACTCTTCCTGACGGTGCAAGGAAGAAGGAGAAAAATGATCATCCCGAGAGAGGTCATGCACTCATGGCAACAGTTTCGACTCCTCCAACTCTACAAATTGATTCTGGAGCTTCGAACCACATGGATGCAAATAAATATTCTCTATCATCATTTGATCCCAACAGCACCATCTCCATCCACATGGGAGATGACTCTCAGATCTTGTCAAAGGGAAAAGGTACTATTCATTTAGAGCATGGTAGTTTTCACAATGTGCTCTATGTTTCGTCCTTAGCTTCAAATATTTTTTCCATTTATCAAATGAATCACACTGATTCACCAAAGAAAGTTGCATTTTTCCCTAAAAAAGTTGAAATTTCTGACATTCAACATGGAAGAATTATTGCAGTCGGAAAAGCAAATCATGCTTCAAAAGCATATGAATTTTCACACTTTCTGCTGCATGACAAGCCCACCGCTCTTTGGACTCATGGAAATGAGGTCAGTATGCTATGGCATGATATTTTTGGACACCTAAATTATAAATATTTGAAGTTGCTACAGAAAAATTCCATGGTTGATGGCCTTCCGACGATCAAATCCTCGAAGGGAATATGCAAAGGTTGCATCATTGGGAAGCACCCCGAGCACAAATTTGACCGAGGAAAATCTAGCAGAGCTTCTACGATTTTGGGGCTAATACATTCTGATATCAGTGGTCCTCTGCCACATACCTCCATGAATGGCTCAAGGTATGTTTTGACATTCATCGACGACTTCTCCAGATTTACATGGGTTTTCTTTCTCAAAAACAAGTAAGAAGTACTAGAAAAGTTCAAGTTTTTAAAGGCTTCTGTTGAGACTACCACCAAGAGGAAGATAAAGGATCTTAGATATGATAATGGAGGTGAATATATCAAATCAGAGTTGCTTCATCTTTGTGCTGAAAGTGGCATTCAGATCCATCATACAATTCCCTACACACCACAAATGAACGGTGTAGCGGAAAGGAAGAATAGATCACTGAAAGAGATGGCAACCTGTATGATTGAATCAAAAGGTTTGGCTGAAAACCTTTGGGATGAGGCCATGAATGTTGTTGCATACATTCAAAATAGGGTTCCACATTCATCTTTGAATGATATTACACCTTTCGAATCTTACACAGGTCACAAACCTGATGTGTCAAATTTCCGTGTTTGGCTCAACCGCTTGGGCTAGAATTCGGTCGAAAAAGAGAAGCTCTTTGGATCTGAAAAGTGTTGAATGCATCCTATTGGGATATGCTAAAGAATCAAAAGGATACAAACTAATGTATATCACATCCAAAAATATATTCATTGAGCGAAGTGTCAAATTTGAAGAACAGCTTCAAAATATAGAACTAGTCGAGGAAGAAGCTGTTGATTTACCGCCTCCACCACATGAAGAATTTGAAGAAGATGATGAAAGTATTGGTTCTAATATTTTATCAAAGTTTGATGAACATGATATATCAAGTTCAGAGGCTGATCTAGTTGTTCCCCAACACTTGCCAAAGTGGGCCCAAAATACACTCAATTCTGCTGGTCAAAACATTGGAAATCCTACCGATCCGAGGAGGACTCAAGCAGACTTTCAAAGAGCAGGTATGGATCTTTATTTCTATGATCCTTTTCTATATGAGAAATTATTTTTGATGATAGCTTCATATCCTAAATCATATTATCATTCCCACTGAGATATGAGATGGAAAACTGTCATGGATGAAGAATATAGTTCTCTTCAAAAGAATGCTACATGGGAGCTAGTTTCTCTTCCACCTGGGAGGAAATTAGTCCAATGTAAATGGGTCTACCACACAAAGGTTGTTTTTTATGGCTCAACCTGTAAATATAAATCTCGGTTGGTTGCAAAAGGGTTCTCCCAAGTCCAAGGAGTGGACTACACTGAGTCCTTTGCACCGGTTGCAAAGATGGATTCGATCCGTCTTGTTTTAGCTGTTGCCGCATCCAAGCACTGGGAAGCGCACCATATGGATGTGAAGAGTGCATTTATCCATGGATATCTGAAAGAAGAAATATATATGAATAATCCAGAAGGATAGATATCAGATCCAAAGTTAGTATGCAGATTAAGGAAGTCATTGTATGGCTTAAAACAGGCCCCAAGAGCTTGGTATGCTAAGACGGACTCCTTCCTTCTCTCCCAAAACTTAGGAAGGTGCAAATCAGATCCAAATGTCTACCTACATCAAAATGAAGGAAATTTGCTGATTATATTTCTTTATGTTGATGATATTCTGATAGCTGATAGCACTCTCAGCTCAATTGACAAGTTAAAAACCGCTTTAAATCTAGCTTTTGACATGAGCAATTTGTGCTTGCTAAAACAATTTTTGGGGCTTGAGATTGCACAAAATTTTGATGGGATGACCATATCTCAGCAAAAATACATTTCATACCTATTATACAAGTTCAACATGTCAGATTGTAAGGAAGCCCCTTTTCCATTCCTCTCAGGAATCAGTCTTGAGGAGGGAGATTCTACACCGCTTGTAGATTCTACATTGTATCGACAGTTGATAGGTTCTCTACTATACATGACACACTCAAGGCCTAACATATATTATGCCATGAATGTTGTATCAAAATATATGCAACAACCCCATGAGCTCCATTGGCAGGCAGCCAAGAGGATATTACACTATGTGCAGGGTACTCGACACTTTGTCATACACTATACTGCAGATTGTGAGCTAGATTTGATTGGGTATATAGATTCATATTGGGTGGGTGATAGTATTGATCGGAAGTACACTTCTGGTTATGTTTTCATGATTAGCAATGGGCCTATTTTTTGGTCAAGAAAAAAGCAGGCAACCATTTCATTATCTTCAACAGAGGCAGAGTATCGAGGAGCAGTCAATGCTTGCATTCAGGCAGTTTGGTTGCAGGGTATTTTGTCAGAGTTTGATATTGGTAGTACTACTTCGAATGTCATTTTTTGTGAAAATCAAAGTGCTATCAAGATCTCAACAGATCCAGTTCAGAGACAGAGGACCAAGCACATCGAGATCCACATGCACTACATTTTAGAGTTGGTGTATGACAGAACCATTGTTTTGCAATATTGCCCTACCGACAAGCAAATTGCAGACATCTTCACCAAGAGCTTAACTGAGAAGAAGTTCTCTTACCTCTGTTCACTTTTGGGGGTGAGTGCGGTGAACGTATCCATTCACTAGGTTAATAGTCGAATCCGACTCTCATATTGAATAATAGATAAGAATAATATATTAGATTGATAAGAATAAAAATATTATATGTTACAATGATGGCCCTTCCTTAAATATGGCTCAGCATTTGATGTTGAGGAGACGCCTCATTTCATAACCTAACTTTAGTTAACCTAATTATTAATTATTTAATTATTATCTTATTTTATGTTTGTAGCATTGCCACTCTCTTAGAAAGTCTTTGTCCTCAAAGCCTTATAATTTTGGCGCATTGTTCTTTGTGATGTCATGAATGACGATACATGTCAATATGAACTGCTAAGTGTAGAGCATAACTTCCGATATGTGGATGGGTCAATCCATCCCAAATTGATTTGTTGCTGATTGTTGGGATTCCCCACTGATCTGTCGTTAAGAGCTTTGATCACATTAGTACCATTGTCTTTCGACATTTCCCACTTTTCAGAATATCGGTTTTTATGGTTGGGGTGTCGATAGGGAATTTTCACAATGTCATTTTCTTTTACGAGTGTCATCTTTTGAGCATTGATCTAAGCTGACAGTTTTATTTTTGTCTCTTCAGGTTTTAAGGTTTCATTTTGTATCTTTTCCAACTTGTTTTCTAACTGCCTGTTATCATTTTGAAACTTCTTGATCAATTCGACTTGCGATTTTCTGTCATCTTCATATGTATTAAGTTGTTCCTTAAGATCTTCATTATGACTTCTGATACAACTATTTTCTTCCTGCTTGTCTAGAAGTTTCCCTTCAATGTCATCCATAGATTGTTCTATCTTTCGGCTATTTTTCAACTTCTTAATTTTTGTGACTAGTATCTTGTTATGATTTTTTAATCTAAAAATTTCTTCAGCATTGTTATATAATGCTTTATTACTCTTCGCGATCTCTGACTTATGTGTCTTTTTAGAGTCGTCATTTTGTTGTTGAAGAACTTTTATCTGTTGTCGACACTGGCTGACCTCTGATTCTTGACTTTCTAATTTATGTCTTAACTGCATTAGTTCTTCATCTTTGTCGCTAACGATTTTGTTCAAGCGTATTATTTATGCTTCGTAATTATTTATTTCCTTCTTTATATCTTGATTTCCTAACCTCTGATTGAATTTATTTTCGGCTTTTAATTCATCAATTTGCGCATGCAATTTTTCTATACGCCTTTCCTGGTCAGAGATTTTTATTTCATTGTACCTTTCTTGTAATTCAAATCTTATTTCTGAACTGTTATTTATGTCACGTAATTCTTCATTGTCTTTTCGATAACGTTTTAACGTGGCTTCTAATTTTTCTCGCAAATCGGCTTCCATGGTTTCTGACTTCTTTGACGGTGGGATGATCTTCTTTGATTTCTTTGGTGATAACCAATCTTCAAATTTTATTTTATTTTTTAACAATAATTGCTTTTCCCTTATAATAATTATTATTATTTAAATGTAATAATAATATTATTTTAATATTATATATTTCCCAAACAATTGTAATATTTTACAATTATGGACTAATATTAATTAATCTCCATGTTGGTTAACCTTTTGCTTTAGATTAATTTCTTTGTGGATTGTGTGTGGATTAGGTGGTTGGGAAGAATGATTGTTAATTTCCCCACCCAAGTTCAAATCTCACTTTTGGTTTGTTCTTAGGGAATAAAACCATGCGCACCTTAAAACCATGTGCGGTTTCACTTCTTACTTTTACTTTTTACTTCTACTCACTTCTAAACTTTACTTTTACTTCTTCTTTTTTCTTTTCACTTCTTCTCACTTCTTTTTTATTTATTTCTATATTCTATTTTCTTCTTTTTTACTTGTCTTTCTTTTCTTCTTTTTATTTTCTTTTAATTTTTAATTTTTCTTTCTTTCTCTTTTTTTCTTTTTTACTTCTTTGGGCCACGGGCCTCGTTTTGGACAAGGTCCTAGATTGGTGGCTACAAGCCTGGCTCTGATACCAAATGTGGTGAACGTATCCGTTCACTAGGTTAATAGTCGAATCCGACTCTCATATTGAATAAGAGATAAGAATAATATATTAGATTGATAAGATAAAAAGATGATATGTTACAATGATGTCCCTACCTTAAATATGGCTCGGCATTTGATGTTGAGGAGATGCCTCATTTTATAACCTAACTTTAGTTAACCTAATTATTAATTATTTAATTATTATCTTATTTTATGTTCGTAGCAGTGAGTTCCATCATGGTGGAGACAGATTAGATCCTTCTATGTTCAGCTTGAGGGGGGGCTTTCTTCCCATTGGGTTTTCCCTCTTTCCTCACTTAGATTTATTTCTAGCATTTTTGGATTATTGTATTGGGGTGACCTTTGGTCTCAGTAACCAGGGCCCTATTCAGTTATTATTTTTACATCATAGTATAGCTTGAGGGGGAGTGTTAGGATATCTCATCATTCAGTTATATAATTTGCATGCATGCATGCATTTGCGTGCATCCGCATGCATCCCAATCGCCATTTTGATGCCTCCAGCACCTAGTCCCCAGTCTGCCAACACCCAGGAGCTTCTTTCAATATAATTTTAGCCCTCCTAGTCAGGAAGGCACCCACTTGTCACCTACCACTTGAGAAAGGCACCCTTCTTCACCTACCACTCAGTTCACTTCAGTTAGTTAGTTGTCTTTCCTTGATTTAAGGTAGATTGACTCCTAACTGCTTGTATCACTCCATTGGACCCCCAATGAGACTAGATTGCCTATTCTGACTCCAGTTAGCTCCTCATGTGCCCTCCACTGAGCCTCCTTCATTCAGTTAGTGCCTACATGTGCCAGTTACACCTACCACACTCAGTTAGACTCAATTCGACACTTGGTTGACTGTTACTTGTGCATTGATGACTCCACTGACCAGATGATTACTCCTAGTTGGAGCCAAGCTATTCCATGCAGTATATTCGAATGACCTCCTTGGTTAATTCGAATTGATCAATCATTGTTACTGTATTGTATTGTATTGTATTATATCGTTCTGAGTTCAATAGAGCACTGCTGCAAGCCTTTTGCACATTTTACACCATATTTTCTGAGTTTCATCTTGTAATTGATTTACTTGTTCATTAGATCTACTATGTTTCAATTTCACAATTTTCTTCCTAATGTTGACCTTATTGAGTGAGAAGAGTTTAAGACGACTCTTGCCGAGAAGGTTGGTTACCCTGTGGCTCCATTGGACTCACATGGGATTTACGCAGAGGGGAATATGGCTAATATATCCCCAACCATACTGATCAACATCTCTCGCACACTTGGAAAGATAGAGAATGTTTATATCGGTGCTAATTGTTCTCCCGATGAGATCCGCATATACACCGAGTTGTTCAAGGAATTTCGAGATTTTTTCGCCTAGTCATATGAGGAGATGCTAGGAATAGACCCTAGCATTGTCAAACATGAGATTAAGACATATCCCAATGTTAAGCCGGTTCGGAAACTACTTCATGATGTGAATCCTAGGAAGGCAGCCGCGATTAAGGCAGAGGTGGAGAAACTACTTAAAGCTAGTTTCATCTACTCCGTTCCCCTTGTCAAATGGGTGTCAAATCCCGTTCCTATGGATAAGAAGCAAGGAACCATTCGTGCATGCACTAACTTTAGAGATATGAACCAAGCTTGTCCGAAAGATAACTTTCCCACTCCATTCATAGATCAAATCTTGGATGCGTGTGCGGGAAGCAAAGTTTTTTCGTTTATGGACGGTTTCTCAGGATATAACCAGATCCAAATTAAGCCCAAGGATCAACATAAAACTACTTTTATATGTCCTTGGGGTACATTTGCATACAGTAAAATTCCCTTTAGCCTTAAAAACGTTGGAGCTACATTTCAGCGCGCTATGACCTATGCGTTTCATGACCTTAAGCATATAGTGAAGGCTTACTTGGATGATCTTGTTGTTCATTCTCGTAAGAGAGTGGACCACCCCAAGCACCTCTGCCTCATTTTCGAAAGATGTCAGTGTTACAAGATTCGTTTGAACCCCAACAAGTGCATCTTTGTTGTGAAAATTGGTCTCCTTTTAGGATTCGTAGTTTCCAAAGAGGGTATAAGAGTCGATCCTCTTAAGGTTGAGGCAATACTTCGATTGCCTCCCCCGCATAACATAAATCAACTTCAGAGCCTCCAAGGGAGATCCACTTTCCTATGATGCTTTATAGTGAATTATGCCAGTCTTACGAAAGGTTTCGCGCGACTTTTGAAGAAGGACACACCGTTTATCTGGGATGAGCGATCCCAATAGTCTTTCGACGCTTTGAAGAAATATTTGGTATCGTCCCCTCTGCTCAGTCCACCTGACTTTGCTAGAGATTTCTTGCTTTATGTGGCCGTGTCTCTTGAGACGATTGGAATGGTATTAGTTCAGGTAGATGATGCGATCCAAGAGCATGTTGTCGATTATCTTAGTCGAAATCTAGTAGATGTTGAGCTGAGATACACTCACGTGGAGAAATTGGCACTTGCGACTATTCATGTAGTCCAACATTTACGACACTACATTATGCTTAGGAAAACCATTGTCATAGCACACATCAATCCATTTCAGTTCGTGCTTTCACGACGCTTAATTGGGGGGAAGTATAATAAGTGGATTGTCATTCTTCACAAGTTTGATCTTGATTTTGCTTCGGCGAAATCGGTGAAATCCTTGGTTTTCGCTGATCTCATGTCATATTTTCCATGATTGGATGAGAACATCGTCCATGAAGATTCCTTTATGGATGAGCACTTATTTCTTATCTCGTCGGTGGACTCTTGGTATGGGGATATCATTGTATACCTACAAACTCTGAAGTTCCCTTCGCACTATTCACGGTATGAATGACGGCATGTGAGGCATCAAGCTAAAGATTATGTCATCGTTAGCAACACTTTGTATCGTCGGGGAAAGGAATCTATCCTCCATTGTTGTTTGACTCATGAAGAAGTGAAGTTAGTGTTGAATGACTGCCACGGTGGGGCGTGTGGTGGTCACTTATATGGGCTTGTGACAACCCATCTTATCATGCAAGCAGGTTACTTCTGGACTTCGGTGTTCAAAGATTGTATGAACGCTGTGAAGAGATGTCATCCTTCCCAGGTATTTTCTTGAAATGTACACTTGCATCCTACGCCCCTTCATTCGGTCGTCATCGTTGGTCCCTTCACTAAGTGGGGGGTGGATTTCATGGATTGCAAACTAGCTTCGGCTGGGGGGCATCACCATATCATTGTGTCTGTGGACTACTTTTCCAAATGGGCTGAGGCCATGTTGACCGTAAAATCCGATGGTGCTACTGGAACCCACTTCGTGTTCAATCAGATTATTGCTCAATTTAGTATCCCGAAAGAGATTGTCACTCACCACGGCATTCACTTTCAAAATAAAATGAGGGCGGATTTGTCACTTAATCTTCGGTTTCCTCAAGATCATTCATCTTCTTACTACCCCCAAGCGAATGGTCAGGTCGAGGCAGTTAATAAGTCCTTAATACCATTCTCCAATGTACCATCCAGCAAAGCAAGAGCAATTAGCACATTATGTTATATCGTTCTTTTTGGGCATATCGAACCACAGTTAAGACTACCACCTGTTTCTCACCATTTCAGCTAGTACATGGTGTGGAGTCTATATTTCCAATTGAATGGGAAATCCATTCATTGAAACTAGCCATAGAGCTCCTTCCTGACACCTCAGATGTTGAGCAACGTTTGATCCACCTTGAGCAGCGTCGAGATGCCGTTGTGGCTATAGATGCAAACAAATGTAATTTCAAGGTTCACTATGATAGGTCTATCCATCCCCGACAATATGCTGAAGGTGACTTGGTCCTCTTGTATGACCAAGCTAAGGAACCCCTGGGAGTAGGCAATTTTAACCCCATGTGGAACGGTCCTTACATAGTGAGGTGTGTCCTTGAGAAAGGAGCCTATGAATTGGAAGACTATGAAGCGAATGCCTTGAAGGAGCCTAGAAATGGGCTCTACCTCAAGCAGTATTACGCTTGAGCTTCTAGCTCAAGCTAATACTTTTGTATACTATTGTATAGTTGCTTCTTTACATAGTTTAGATTTCTTTTAGTTTTTTGGGTCTACTAATTCGCTTTCTTTTGGCTGACAGATGTCAACGGAATCTCCTATGTTCTTGGGATTTGCGAATGGTGCTAGTTGTCATACGCAGCGACTCGCTTCTACTACGTGGGTTATTTACTCACCTGACCATCAGATTGTGTCTTCAGGAGGTGCTTATCTCGATCCTACATCCAACAATGTGGCTGAGTATATTGTCGTAGTTGAGCTACTTCGGGATGTCATTTCGCATGGTATCTAGTATTTAGAAGTCCGCGTGGATTCACAACTGGTTGTGTCTCAATTGAATGGCTAGTATCACGTAAGGGATCCTACATTACTATGGAGGTTCTTACGGGTAAGAATCTTGGAGCGTCATTTTGTTTCCATTACATACATTCATGTTCCAAGATGTTTTAATCATGTATCTGATGCATATGCTAATTATGTCCTAGATTGGCATTTGTCACATCAATAAAGAAGCACACAAATAAATATTCATTCACACATTTATACATATACATATAGTAGAACCGGAGAACCATAGTTTTTCATAAATAATAAGTCCAAAATGTGGTGTCACAGTACACAACTGGAGCCTGTAGCTCTCAAAAATATACATAATCGATACAAAAATATAGGACTCTGATATATCTAATCCCTACGGGGAGGCCTAGCTTCCTCAGTAGGATGTGTTTGAACATAGTAATGTACTGCATTGGTTATGTGCCGCAGTAACCGCACCCAGGTGCTCGGTACTCCTACAACATGTCATTGCATCGCCTCTGGAAGATGCTCCACCTCGATGAGCGGTACTATGGTAGTTGTTGGAGCCTAGGTCGTAGCTGTGGTAAAGCTGCAAATTTTGGGGAAAGGCACAAGTATGAAAGGAAAGTGCTAATTTTGGGACAAGCACTAAGTTTTGGGTAAGAAGGAGACGATGCGCAGTACGGTGCCAGATCGACAAGCTCAGCGAAGATCATGGACCGAAAATCGCGGAGCTCGCGCGCACGTCATTGAAGAAAGAAGGTGGCTCAGCTACCATAATAAATAAGGCGATGGAGTAGAGGGATCAGCTACCCTCATTTAAAGGCTTAGTACAGAAGTTATGGTTGCTCGGATCAAGGAGGAGCAACGGACCAGAGCATTGAAGGCGAAGGACAAGCGCCCATACCCACAATCTGCGCCGGAATTCATGGAGCCTGCAGGAAGCGGCGACGTGACTGCAAGCGGCGCCTACAGTACACCTAGCCATGTGCATGGTTAGGGTTTTTGGGGAATCACTGTTGGGATAGGCCCACAGTTTTGTAAAGGTGTGACCGTCATGGCCACCTATATATATGTATACATGATAAGAAGAAGAGTTAGATACTTTTGGGATAGATAGATGGTTAGACTGTTAGATAGTCAGTCTCAAGGATAGATCATGTGTTGATTATCCTTTGCTAAGTGTTTCTACTGAGTGGGTAGAACTAGAGTAGAATCAGATAGCCGAGGAGCTAATCCCTGAGTAGCCAGACAGTCTGAGTAGATGTCTGTGCCTTTGTAATCTCTGAGAGAAGAGACTAGATTGAGAGAAGGGCTCCCAGCTGTGTGCGTGGAGTTTCCTGTGAAGATCTAAGGCTGCAGCTGTGTGCGCAGCATATTGTATAACTGTATCATTTTCTGGTTAATATAAACTCCCGTGGACGTGGTTTCCCTCGAGGAGATGAGCTTCACATATTTCTTCTTGTTATAATGTTTGCGTGAATGATTAACTACTTAAGTTCATTACCTGTGTATACAACTCTTGCATTATCTTTGCGACTGGTTAAGTAGGTCGGGAAGGTCTCTTGATAGCTATAAGCGTTAAGTATCGAAGAAGTGGTGAAGCGCTGTCGCTGCAGCGAGCGAGGCCTGCGATACTGCGCTAGTTGCGCAAGGCGAGGAAGTACTTAACGCGTCGACGCAAGGAATAGTTTCCTGCTGCGCCAGAAAGGAAGGAATCCGCGCAGTTGCACCGAGGGGCTTGCGGGAAAGTCAGACCGCCGATATCTGAGGAACCTAAGGAGGAAGAACTATCTTCGCGTCACCACGGTTAAGGAAATCTGATTCCTTAGCCACCCCATAGCCACTTCGGGTGAGACCTCGAGCTGCTGCGTAGCTCGTTGCCGAGAGGGCCAGTGCGCCAAGGGGTTTGTTGCTGCGCTTCATTAAAACCCGGGTCTGCCCAAGAAAGCAGCCAACAAATGGTTCTGTTGCCTTGCGACTTGTTGTTGTGAGACTTGTTATTTAGGCGACGCGCGAGATCGAGGAGCCAACAAATGGTTCCGTTGCCGCGTGAACGAGACTTCTTATTCCAGTGACGTGCGAGATTGATGCGCAACCTAGTGAAAGAAGGCACCCAACAAATGGTTTCGTTGCCTTATGACTTTTTGATTATGACACTTCCGTTGCTTTGAGCCCTGTTGTTGAGCCAACAAATGGTTCCCTTGTCTTGCGACTTGCTGCTGTGAGACTTACTATTTCCGCGACGTCTGAGATTGTTGCTGAAGCTAGCGAAAGGTCCTGTTACACTGAGACTTGCTCAGTTAACAAATGTGTTACTGGAATCCTACAGCTAAAGAAATTGGAGACTGATTTGATTTAAAGGCTAAAGAGTTCGCTGAACAAGAAAATAGAAGTTCTACGCTCCAAACAGAAGACTGGTTACAGAAGTATATTTATACTGACCTTCACGAAATTTTCTTTGTCACATTTGCACTTGAGTTACACGCTTGGATAGCCAAGTTAGCAGATTCTAGACCTACTGTGCATATTGATCAACCCGTCGCTTGGACGCCTGAGCTAGTCTGTATTGTGAAGCGGATAGACAATTCTGTGTCCCGTGCAGTAGACTTTTGGTTGAATAGTCTACTGAAAGGTTTCATCACCGAGTTTGCAGTAGATACAAGACAGAGTTTCAGTGAAGCTGAGAGGAATTTCTTCCAAGTACACAGAGGTAAGTTCTTAAATTCTCTGAACTTATGGATTAAAATGCTTCTGTATGAAAAAGGAAAGCCATGTATTGCTTCTGATGAATAGCATAGACAAGTAATGTCCGTAGATTCTGATAGTGATCCTGAACTTATTGGTTGCACTCGTAGTGGAAAACGATATAAAGTAGGCCTTGACCAATATTCTTTTGAGTCTAGCCCAGAAGATAGTCAAGTTCCTAGAGCAAGCCATATAGAAAGACAAGGGAGTGTTCATATCCCTTACCACCCTTTTACACCGCAAAAGCCAGACAAAGCTCAGTATAACCCCGCAGTAACACCTTCTAGTAGCCCACACGGTACTTCTAGTACCTCTGAACCACCTTTATTTAACCAGCCCAGAAGCACTGCTACAGCACCCTCACCTCAACCTAGCACAAGAAGGATGGGTGATGACATGAAGCTACCAACTTTTAGAGGAACAGGGATAGAAGACCCTGAGCAGCATTGGTTCTTATGTGAAGCCATTTGGACAATTAAGCAAATTAATGATGATGCTGTTAAACTGGTTCAGTTAGCAACCACACTAAGAGAAAGAGCCTTGACTTGGTTCATGAAATACTCAGCAGCACAGAATAGAACGCTTGCTGATGTAAGAAATGCTATGATTAGAGAATTCAAGAAACCTAAATCAGAATCACAGTGTATAACAGAGCTCAAAGACATCAAACAGATACCTACAGAATCAGTATGGGACTTTGACCAGAAGTTCAAAGCCTTGTTAGACCAAGTAAGCTTCGAGTTTGCACCTCAGCAGCATAAAGAATGGTTCATTGCTGCGCTACTCCCACACATTAGACTTCCTCTTATGCAACAAAATCTCAATACTCAGGAACAAGCTCTAGAGATGGCTATGAAACTAGAAGCTTCGCCCATTGCGGGAACAAGCAACGATGTTGCGCATCTACAGAACCAATTAGCAAACTTAACCTTGCAAGTGCATGATATTAAGAAAGGAAAGGAGATTAAGGAAGAAATTTGGTGTACAAAATGTAAGGCCCAAGGTCATTCAAAGGACCATTGCCCCGTTTTCATAGACTATATTGCAACTGGAGCACCTAACCCTTTACCACAGGCACAGGGGCCTTGGTGTGAAATCTGCAGAACTAGAGGTCATAGACCACAAGAATGTCATTTACTTCAGAAATATGTACAAACTCCAAAGAATCTATATTGTAATTTCTGTTAATCAGTAGGTCATGATGAGAACAATTGTAGAGCATATGATCTTATGATAGAAAGAAAGCATGATGTTTATAGGGTACAAGCAGAGACACAAGGACCCACAGCAGGTCCACCGTATGACCAAACTCGCGACGCCCGAGCAGGAAATTACAGGGGACGCGGACGCACAACAAATTTTGGTCGCGGAAGAGGACAGATCACTTGCTATAATTGCGGAGCACAAGGTCATTTTGCCAGGGATTGCCAAAATCCTACAACCCTCTGCAGGTATTGTAAATCTTCTGACCATATCATTGAAGAATGCCCTCAGTTACAGGATAAGATGCAAGCAAAGACCCCACAGGTCAATCAGAATATTCAGTTGATTGGAGCAGAAAAAAGAGAACCAGACCCTACAGTTAATATAGTGACACGCAGTGGAGCAACCACTGGTGCGCAAGAGATGGAAATAGGAAAGCAAGCGACGCAATGGGTGCGCCGCGCTAATATTAAACCAGCCCCACTTAACCTGCAGAAGCAAAAAGAAGCATTTAAGCAAGCTCAAGAGTATTTCTCAGATCCGAGAGCTTCAAGTTCTGCCGCAATGCCGCAGAACAATATTAGATCGCAAGTGCTAAGACAAGACAACCTGGTACAAGAACAGGCCCCTACAGCTGAAAGACCTGACGAGGAGCATGCACTAGGAAGTGTACATGCGTTCCTGCGACAATGTTTAAAATTGTTGCGCAATGAAAAGGCAACTCTAGAACTCCAACACCTGTTGGATCAGTGCCAACAGTATGCTTCGACGAACACACCGCAGTGTGCTGTTCACCAGATTAGGAGTCACATTAGAACCGGAAAAGAGATGAGGCTTACAGCGCAGATTGGAGCATTTGAAATGGACGAAGTCATGTTAGATTTGGGCTCAGAAGCCAATGTTCTCACTATGCAGACATGGGAACAGATGGGAAGCCCTCAGCTTACAAGATCCCCTATCCAGCTAAGACTCGCGAATCAGCAACGAGTCTCTCCATTGGGCAGATTACCCAATGTACCTATTGATATTGAAGGAGTAAGAAGCTCTGCAGATTTTGAAGTAATTAAAATCATGGATGATAGTAGACCATACCCAGCACTTTTAGGAATAGACTGGGCATTTGATAATTTGGCTGTCATTAATTTGAAGAAAAGACAGATGACCTTTGAGGATGACCAGATTAGGGTCATCGCACCACTTGATCCTATTCAAGGACCAAGGTATATAGAACCCATTCGCGCAGAAGAGGAAGCGCGCCACATGGAAAGTTTGTACCGAATGACTACTAACCACAGTGACTATGTCAACCCCACAGCAGACGGCCATATCAGCTGGCGATGCGATAGCTCGTGCACATCAGACTCGGATGCAGGATTGGAAAACTGGCAGAATCGTTTACATGAGGTCTCTGCAAGACGTTGCGCCATGATGACTAAATCCATCCGATGGATTGGCACAGAATTAACTGACACTCCAAATTTTGATGGTTTAACTGAAGTAACTAAATTCATACATGAATATGAACAAAAGCTTCCAGAACAGCAGCGCATACAGGCACTGGATGTAGCATTGCGCGCTACACCCGCAAGATGGTGGGCTGCGCATAAAGAGAATATTCATACATGGCAAGACTGTCGCAGATTGATACTGCGCAGATTTCAGGACACCACAGCCGGAGCCCTACACAAATATGAGGGACAGAGTGACCCCAGGTCACACATTGAAGCATGTATTCAGCAATGGTCAGATATTCCAGAAGATGAATGGGTTCACCTATTCATCCATACATTGGATACAGTTCCAAGGAATTGGTATACTGAAACAGAATTGCGCAGAGGCACTCTCACTTGGCCTCTAATGATGGAAAGCTTTCAACTTACCTTCAGTTTTGAGTCAGAACATCCGAGTATTGATCAAGCCTTGCAGTGTATTAAAAAGAAGATATTTGAACAATACCCGTTATCACAATATTCCCAACCAGATTGGGCTGTCCAGATAGAACATGCCCTGGAATGTTATAACTTCACCACTGAAGATGAGGAGGACGATCCTCGCAACATCAATATCCCAGAATCAGAAGGGACGCGCAATATCAAAGGTCCTGAGCTTGATATTCCTGCCATCACAGAACACATCAAGCTCAAGAAGATTAACATTGGTACAGACGCTGAACCAAAGTTTGCTTCTATAGGGAGATTATTGGGATGATGAAACTGTTGGACATGTTTCAGAATTATTACGTGACTACCAAGATATCTTTCCTACCAAGTTCACAGAAATGAAAGGCATCCTAGGAGACTTAGGAGTGATGCGCATACCTCTGAAACCAGATGCCAAGCCAGTAAAGCAGCGCCCATACAGGTTGAACCCACGCTATAAAGAAAAAGTCAAAGAAGAAATTGATAAAATGCTCGCAGCAGGTATTATTGAACCAGTAGAGGAAAGCGATTGGATTAGTCCTATGGTGGTCCAAGAAAAGAAAACGAAAGGTGAAATAAGAATCTGTGTCGACTTGCGCAAACTCAATGATGCATCAGCGCACGATCCATTTCCCACTCCTTTCACAGATGAAGTACTTGATAATGTTGGAGGACAAGAGGCTTACTCTTTCACTGATGGTTTTTCGGGATATCATCAGATCAGAATCCATCCGGACGACCGCCACAAGACTACTTTTGCAACTGAATGGGGCTCATTCCAGTATACGGTAATGCCCTTTGGTCTTAAAAACGCACCTGCTATCTTCTCTAGAGTCGTTGTTGCTGTTTTTAAAGAATTCATTCACAAGTTCTTAGAAGTCTATTTTGATGACTGGACTGTATTTGGCCTATTAAAGAACCATATTGCAAATCTGCGCATGATGTTAGAAAAATGTAGACAGCATCAGATTTCCCTTAACTTGAAAAAATGTATATTTTGTGCGCCCTTTGGTATTTTGTTGGGACATATTGTATGCAGACAAGGACTCTTGATGGATCCTGCGAAGGTTTCCATCATTGCTAATTTACCTGCGCCCAACTCAGTTAAGCAATTGCGCACTACATTGGGACATACTGGATACTACAGAAAATTTATCAAAGGTTATGCAAAGATCACAGCACCTATGGAAAAATTGCTGAAAAAGGATTCGAAGTTCCAATGGACAGAAGAATGCCAACAGAGCTTGGACACACTTAAAGAAAAGATGATCACAGCGCCTATTCTAGTTTTCCCGGACTGGAAAAAACCTTTTCATGTTCATGTTGATGCTTCTTCCATAGCATTGGGGGTTGTGCTTACACAGTCTGGAGAAGGAAGTATTGACCACCCGATTGCTTACTCCAGCAGAAAGCTATCTACAGCTGAGAAGAACTACACCACTACAGAAAGGGAAGGACTAGCTATGGTGTATGCCCTACAGAAATTCAGACACTACCTGTTAGGCGCTCATTTTAAAATGTACACTGACCATTATGCTTTGAAATATTTGGTCAATAAACCAGTGTTAGGAGGAAGAATTTGCAGATGGCTACTGCTCTTTCAAGAATATGATTTCGAGGTTATTGTAAAGCCAGGCAGATTGAATGTAGGGCCTGACCATCTATCCAGGATAGAATCAGGAGAGGAACCTACAAGTCTGGAGGACAATCTGCCTGACGCACAGTTGTTTTCTATTCAAGCAGCAGATGAATATTATTCCGATATTCTTGAGTTTCTCACTACCGGGAAAGCACCGGCTGAGTTTACAATCCAGCAAAAGAAGCAACTTGTTGTCAGAGCCGCAGACTTCACTTTGATAGCAAGCCAGCTTTATAAGTTGGGCCCTGACGAAGTTTTGCGCAGATGTATCTTACCACATGAAAAGAACTCTATCATCGCAGAAGCGCACTCAGGTACCGCAGGAGGCCATTTCGCAGGAAAGCCGACTGCGCAAAAGATATTAGCCGCAGGTCTTTGGTGGCCGACATTGCACAAGGATACTAAGGAATTTTGTAAATGTTGCGATGTGTGCCAGCAAACAGGAAAACCTTCAAGGAGAGACGAAATGCCGCTAAGACCCCAGATCACACTGCGTGCTTTTGATAAATAGGCCATTGACTTTGTAGGACCTATTAACCCACCAGGAAAAAGAACTGGCGCAAGATACATCATTACAGCTACTGAATACCTCACCAGATGGGCTGAGGCGAAGCCAGTTAAGAACTGCGACGCTGCTACGGCCGCGCAGTTCATTTTTGAGAATATTATCACTAGATTTGGATGCCCAGTGATCCTCATGAGTGATCAGGGTACACACTTCCTCAATGAGACTATAGAGGCCCTTACTGAAGAATTTCAAATTAATCACCATAAGAGTACACCCTACCATCCTCAAGCTAATGGTACGGTGGAAGCATTCAATAAGATCCTTGAGAATGCCCTGACGGAGATCTGTAATCAACAAAGAGATGATTGGGACCTTAGAGTCACAGTTGTATTATGGGCTTACAGAACCACTTGCAAGAAACTAACAGGTCACACACCTTTCAGCTTGGTGTATGGACAAGAAGCAGTTATGCCCATGGAATACATTATTCCCAGCCTCAGAATTTCGCAAATCACAGAAATGACAGATCCTGATACTATGAATGAAAGACTTTCGCAACTGCTTGCCTTAGAAGAAGACCGACTTTTGGCCGGATTCCATCAACAGGTACAGAAGGCAAGACAGAAAGCTTGGCATGACAGGCACATTAAGCATAAACACTTTGAAGAAGGAGACTTGGTACTCCTTTATGATAGTAAATTCATCAAGTTTCCGGGCAAGTTTCGTGTACATTGGTTAGGCCCTTTTCAGGTGACAAAGATAACAGAAGGAGGCGCAGTTCAGCTTGCAAAGCTTGATGGAAAATTACTACCTACAATGATCAACGGGAGTCGGCTTAAGCTTTATTGCGGCGGCCACTCCGCTCTGTCGACCTAATATATTGCTAAAAGAAATGCAGATGCCCAGTGTAGTTGAAAGAGGCACCGCATTCAGGCTACACGGAAGTTGCGAGACACTCAGTCTCCGGCTTCCTGCGCAGTTCCTAGAAACATCCGCGCATGTCTAAAGTTTGGTTGGAGCGAACATAGTTACGCTCTTGCGAAGCTTCTCCCCGGACCGTTGAACTATCGCTCTTGCGGAGCTCCCTGTGTTAATTCACCGCTTGAAGAGTTCTCCTTGTGGACCCCTAGAGGCACAGTTCCCTAAGTTGAAAGGACCCGCCGAAAATTTTGAATTACAGCAGTTATGTAGCCGTGTCTGAATAAATGAAAGATAACTCCGCTATTTAAGTCTAGCCGCTCTGACGGATTTCGCTTGATCTCCGATAGATTTGCATTTAACTCAGGCGCCGAAAGCATTAGCTTCTCCCGGAAGGATGTCAGAGCCCGTCAATCACAATAAATGCACCACTGCGTCGAGGAGGATAGCGTGTAGTCAACTCACGTATAGCTGCCTACAGCTAAGTAACCCCACTTGGTCGCATTTACTAGCACCTATGGCTATAAATACCTCACACTTCTATAATTTTTGGGTTACTTTCCTCGAGTTGCTATCTTGTTTACGAATCCAAGTTATTGTTTTCAGAGCCGAGTTGTGCAGAGTATTTTTCCTTGTTTTCAGCGTCCATATCCTACGCAGGTCCTCCATTTGCTGTCCAAAGTTTTTGTTCCCTACATCGATTCACAACGGAGAACCTGTCAACTGAAGAAGTTGTTCGTCAATTTCTGCGCCGAGGCTTAGATTTAGGCATGACTACTCCAGTCACGGCTTCGACTTATGTACATCCTGGTTATCAGGATCCCAGACAGTCTCCGGCTACAAGAGCGTCGCCATCGCAGCCAGAAGAACCTGTTCCAGAGCCGTTGGCGACCATGGCGAACTATATCCCGCCGCGTCCAGATGATGCATCAGAAGTACAGATCCCGAAGAATGCAAAGTATCCCATTCCATTACCGCCACTACCGGCTAGTGTGGGGGTAGAAGGGCAACTGTTGGGACACATTCCACTGGTTAAGTTCTCTGATTTCAACCTCGGAGACTATAAGACATATCCTCAGTTCCAGCTGGATCGATATTTGAATGTAGTGTATAATCCCACCAGAAAGGTTGACGAGTTTATCTTGAAGGGATTTGCAGCAAATCTTGAGCGCCCTGGACTCCTGAACTTGTTGAAGCTACCGCACTTTGGGCGTAGCAACGAAGTCAATGCAGTTGTTAAGACGCTACTTTCATGTGTTCATGGAGGTTACCTTTGGCTCGGGAGGCCAATCGACCTAAACGTCGATTTGATTCATCGCATTACTGGCCTGTCTAAGGCTGGTAAGGATCCCAATATTCATTTTGTGGGAAAGGACAAGGACAGAAAATTGACTGCACAGGTGGTGCAGAAGTATAACTTGACAAGAGGAGGTCGGGCTTATGACCTCACCGCAGTAGAAGATGAGGCACTTCGATTTACAGGAAGTCTGCTTGCAGGCAGACTTCTCACAAAGTGCCGACCGAAGGAAGTTACTGGAGCTGTTGTGGAGCTCGCCATCGCAGCTGCGGAGGGAGAGCAGTACAACTAGTCTCTCTTCCTGCTGAATTCTTTCTTGGCTGATTGCCTGAATGTGCAGGACAATGCAGCCCAATCATTCCATTTTTCTTGGCTTCTAATTTTATGCGCTCTCGTTGGGTGGAAGGAGCCCCCGAATACTCAGTTCCTTCCGCGCCGCGTAGGAGAGGTTGCCGGCATGCGCTACATCAACCTCTGGGATTCTCCCGATCCCGCGAAGCGCAAGATGAATCGCGCTGTCTTTTGTGAGTACTACTCTCTCCTCCGAGATACGATTCAAGAAATGCCAAGGCTGAGCGAGGAGACAGCCACATTATATGACGGAAAGTTGGCTTTTACTGCTGACATACATCAACTTTACCTCCGCCCTTGCGGCATTCCAGATGAATGGGCGCTGGGCCTTTACAGAATGACTACCGAGGATGTTGAAGAAACCATCAAGTCTTGGTCGGATGAGTGGAGGGAGGCCGCCGATCTCGCATCTGCACTGCCAACCACCGCTGCGAAACAGAAGGATAAGGGCAAGGAAGCCCCGGAGCAAAGAAGTGATGAAGGTTCCACAGAACCGGCCACCAAGAAGCAAAAAGTGTCGCATCCCGCTGAGGCTATAACCTCGGGGATCGACCAGTACCTACACGAGCAATTTCGCGAGCTGCGCAATGCGCACGCTCACATCAGAAGTGCTTTAGATCTGCAGTTCGTAGAATTGAAAGGTCTCGCAGGCAGAGTTGCGCAGACCCATGCGCCAGCATCCACTTCGCAGGCGCCACAAGAAATTCCAAGTGTTGAGCGAGTTGAAGTACTCGCAGAAAGGCATACTGTCGTGCATATTCCGCCTACCAGCATGACACTTCCAGATCCACTAGCTGCACTACAGGTAAGTTCAGTTGGGCCTGTAGAAATAAATTTGTCTTTAATTCCTATAGAGACTCTACAGCTTGTGCATGAGAAAGTTTTTGTTGAGCTGAGAGCTAGAGAGCTCTCCACCTTCCAGGCAAACCAACGACTGCAATCGCAGGAGTTAGAGTTGAAGGCAATCCATAAGAATGTATCTGAGAAACTTGCACTTTATGAGGCGCAAGACATCGGCATCAGAAACGCAGTCGATGAGATTGCCCAGGAATTGCCGGCTTGCGAGATTCAACCAGACCTCCCTCTGGTTGCAAAAGTTCAAATTATTGGAGGAAGGGCGAAAACCCTGGAGCAAGAAATAATTGCTATGGCTGAAGGCCATAGAAGCCAAATCGCTGAGCTAGAAGCTTGTGTTGCCGCGCAGTTTACGGATGATGCGCAGGTACAATTTGAAGCGCTAAGCAGAGCTTCCACACAGATGAAAGATAGAATACAGGAAGCCGAGAACCTGATGAGCCAAGCTATGGAAGCTTGGACGGAGCTTGAGACGCTCCCTTTTAAACTTGGTCTTTTGGAACAAATACAAGCCGCAGAACAGTCCCTAACTGTTCTGACTGAAGAAGCTAAGCCCTTAACAGGCTTACCAAAAATGAAGAAAATGGGCGAAGTGCGCAAAATGCAGCAGCAACTGCACAAGCTCAAAACTGAAGATGAGAAGCTCACCAACAGAATTCAGCCATTCATGGATGAGTATGCTGAAATCGTTGGTCAAATCGAGGCAAAAATCAAAGAGATTGTTGAATCTCAGGAAGTGATTGAGACCATCACTAAGAAGAAGCCACCGCAGAAACGGTGCAGACAGCTGTGGAATGCGTTGATGAATTGGACCACGCTGTTGCGCAGTGGAATAAAACATTCACGGAAACACAAGCAAAAGCAGATTCCCAAATCAAGCGACCACGCGCTAGTGCGAGTGGCTCGAGGGCGAGCCACAAGTGAGTGTTAGGGGCCTGTTGGAGCCTAGGTCGTAGCTGCGGTAAAGCTGCGAATTTTGGGGAAAGGCACAAGTATGAAAGGAAAGTGCTAATTTTGGGACAAGCACTAAGTTTTGGGTAAGAAGGAGACGGTGCGCAGTACGGTGCCAGATGGACAAGCTCAGCGAAGATCATGGACCGGAAATCGCGGAGCTCGCGCGCACGTCATCGAAGAAAGAAGGTGGCTCAGCTACCATAATAAATAAGGCGATGGAGTAGAGGGCTCAGCTACCCTCATTTAAAGGCTTAGTACAGAAGTTATGGTTGCTCGGATCAAGGAGGAGCAACGGACCAGAGCATTGAAGGCGAAGGACAAGCGCCCATACCCACAATCTGCGCCGAAATTCATGGAGCCTGCAGGAAGCGGCGACGTGACTGCAAGCGGCGCCTACAGTACACCTAGCCATGTGCGTGGTAGGGTTTTTGGGGAATCACTGTTGGGATAGGCCCACAGTTTTGTAAAGGTGTGACCTTCATGGCCACCTATATATATGTATACATGATAAGAAGAAGAGTTAGATACTTTTGGGATAGATAGATGGTTAGACTGTTAGATAGTCAGTCTCGAGGATAGATCATGTGTTGATTATCCTTTGCTAAGTGTTTCTACTGAGTGGGTAGAACTAGAGTAGAATCGGATAGCCGAGGAGCTAATCCCTGAGTAGCCAGACAGTCTGAGTAGATGTCTGTGCCTTTGTAATCTCTGAGAGAAGAGACTAGATTGAGAGAAGGGCTCCCAGCTGTGTGCGTGGAGTTTCCTGTGAAGATCTAAGGCTGCAGCTATGTGCGCAGCATATTGTATAACTGTATCATTTTTTGGTTAATATAAACTCCCGTGGACGTGGTTTCCCTCGAGGAGATGAGCTTCACATATTTCTTCTTGTTATAATGTTTGCGTGAATGATTAACTGCTTAAGTTCATTACCTGTGTATACAACTCTTGCATTATCTTTGCGACTGGTTAAGTAGGTCGGGAAGGTCTCTTGATAGCTATAAGCGTTAAGTATCGAAGAAGTGGTGAAGCGCTGTCGCTGCAGCGAGCGAGGACTGCGATACTGCGCTAGTTGCGCAGGGCGAGGAAGTACTTAACGCGTCGACGCAAGGAATAGTTTCCTGCTGCGCCAGAAAGGAAGGAATCCGCGCAGTTGCACCGAGGGGCTTGCGGGAAAGTCAGACCGCCGATATCTGAGGAACCTAAGGAGGAAGAACTATCTCCGCGTCACCACGGTTAAGGAAATCTGATTCCTTAGCCACCCCATAGCCACTTCGGGTGAGACCTCGAGCTGCTGCGCAGCTCGTTGCCGAGAGGGCCAGTGCGCCAAGGGGTTTGTTGCTGCGCTTCATTAAAACCCGGGTCTGCCCAAGAAAGCAGCCAACAGTAGTCATGCGGGTCAGGTTAACCCATACTATCTCTAGTGTGTGCTCTGTAGTAGCGCCAACTACCTCTCCACCCTTTCCTCATCGACGATGTCACGGGTATCCCTCTGCTCTTCACGGACCAGCATCTGCGAGAAAATAGTAGAATGTCAATATGTGATACCACACCAAAAAGATTTTTGCATTTCCATTATAATAAAAAATACAAAAAATTAAATACACAAAACATAAAAAGAGTAACGCACCGATGTCTCCAAATGTGGCCCCTGGAGGGAGCGGCATGTCACGGTCTCCCCGGTAGTCTATCCCCTCATATGGGTAGTCATCGATGGCGATGACCTGTCGAGCCCACCAGTGGAAGAACTCATATGAATATGGTGATGCCTGTCAGCCACCACCCTGTCACGTCAGTACTTCATCCCACCGGGTCAGGGCTGGGTCACGGAGACTGTGCGGAGGGACTTCAACCCTCGGACTAAGCCCCAAAACTCTCTCTCGAAGAAACTTCATAGTATACTGCTAAACCCGAAGTTCTTTTCCTATCCAAGCTTACACTCCGTTAACTAGGTCTTCATAGACACCAGTAACGTTGTGCACCAATAATACACTATAGGTCTCATGCACTCTGTTGCGTAGAACATCACTGACCTCGAAGCCTGATGTAAATTTTCTGAACCTATTATCCCCACGAGGGTGAGCACTATTATCTTCATTCTCAAGCTCACAATGGCCCCAATGGGTACCTGGCTCCCCACCTTTTGGGTACTGGGAATACAGTACCAGTCTATATAGTCAGTAATGGTGATCCCACCACCTACATTGCGGGACCAAAGACTAGCAACATCCCCTCGGTGGGACAACCCTCTAATAAAGTATATGTCATCCACCTCTAGTGAGAGCAGTTGACCATCCAGGTTAAAGTTCTATGCGTCTACATCCCAATAATCAATCAATCGATGGAGTAGTTGGTTTTGAGCCCTTAAACCCCCAACGCTCTAGAATTTGTAGAGACCACACGCTAGTAGTGCTTGTTGCACGGGAAAATCTTCGCAGACATGCTCATCAAGCACATCATGTTCCCTCTCTCTCCACTCTAGGACCATCCTGGAGGCAAAACAAAATATTTTTTTTAGCTTTTATCATTTAAAAAACCACATTCACGGCCTTGTACGCGGGAAAAAATTTCGACAGTCACATCCGTACGTGGTCAAAGCATGCGTTGACCGCATCCAGGAGGACCTACTCGTGACCCATAAAGCTGTAGCCTGCGTATAGCGCCATAAAGATGTCACGTTGGGATAATAAAAAACTTGGACCACTAAAAATTCAAATAAAAGCTATGAAATGGAAGAGGAGGATGAGAAGACTTACCTGCTCTAGACGGCTCATGAAATGGACGCTCATAGCTTCCGGAATCAGCAACTGAAATCTAAGGTGAAAACTAACCAAAAACTCCTATTTGGGTAAAATGTGAAAATGGAATAGTAATTGTAATTTTTTATTACTATTTATAGTTTTTAAAACCCACTTTCCTATAGTTTTTTCCGTTTTAAGTTGTTTTGGAGTAATATTTCGTCCTGGAGTACCATTTTGACCAGATTTTTCCGACGGGAGTTAATTTTTGATCGTTTCACGCCTATGCCAGGCATATTTTACACCCATCATATATGTTAGATGTCATTTTCGCCTGCATTTTTCATTTGACCTTAGACCATTTTTCATTAACCCTAGGTGCGACCCCTCTTTTTCACTGACATGGATCTTTCACGTTGTTATAGAAGTGTCGTTATTTGGTGGTAGGGCTTGTCCAACCATGGGTGCCCTAGATAGAGCCTTTTTATGCATTTTGGCGCCCATGTCGTTGTCTCCCCTTAGGATCGGGAGTCCTTCCTAGTTATGCCATGACTTTGCGATAAAGACTCATACTCTACTTTGTCTTATGCTGGCCATCTCCCATAAGGACTCCCCCATTTTATATCGAGTTGTGATTGCATTGCATCATTCTACTTTCCTCTTGAGCCTTGTGTCGACTCTTGCTTACTCAATCATTAGCCATGTGCCTGAGCACTTTCCCTTTTGAGCCAAGTAGAGCTTTCATTTTCCTTTCGCAATTTGATGACCCTTTACCCTGTGGGAACACCCCCCGAGTGTCCACATCTTGCATATGCTTCCTTGCATTGTTCATAAGTATGTTCCACTGCTTGGGAGTAGTTTTCTTTCCATTTGACACTCGTTCCCTCACCCGTTGTACTATAAGCAATTTTATTCTTTTTCAAGCTTTCCTAATATGAAAAAGACCAAAAAAATCAAATATTCCGAAAAGTCGGACGAGAAAATATTCACTTCATTTTGTTGGCAACTGTTGTGTCACCTTTGAACAGAGCATTCATTCCATTCCATCCATTATGAGTCGGGACTATAGTTGGACCTTAGGAGCTGTACTCATTTCTCATATTTTACTCCACCACTGGTTAAGCTTCCAGTCATTATGGAGCCCTTTTGTTGATGCCTCCTGCATCGCATAGTGTTATTATCACTTGAGCCCATGTTGCCTGATTATATCCATCTACTCATGCTCTTGTTCAAAGGAAGTCCTCAAACTAGATTCGGCCACTCCTCAGATCTCTTGACTATTGCATGTCGGTCATCCTTATTGAGTCACTCCGTTCATCCGAGTTCTTCCAAATATTTCAACATAGTTGTTACCTCATGTTGGTTGATGGGGGATGCCTTAATTCCCTCCTTCTAGTGAGTTTCGTTCCGTCGAATTCAAATCATTTATTCTGGAATTGAGACTTAGAGTCTGTTGAGTACCTTGAGGCTTGCAGTCATTAGTGGTAGGTTCTCTCTCCATTGACAGTTTTGGGAATACATCAATTTCCCCTTATCAATGGATTCATCTTAGTGTTCGACCTCAACATATCTATTCACACTTTGATGATTGTACTCTATGCCTTGATGCTCATTTTCATTATTGGTGGGTTATCTCGCGTATGTTAACGGTATACATCATTGACCGGTAATCAGACAATGTCACATCAATTTCGACTGCAACACCTTTATTCACTTGATGGGACTTGCACCGTAGATGATTTGTGTAGAAGACCCCAGACGTTAGTCGCATTCAGTATACTGCTCATGATCATGACTGTACTTATGATATTTCATTTCTCATACATCAGTAGTTTGTACCTCTAGTATTGAACCAGTTGTTTCCTCTTCGACAGGAGATCATATCTTACTGTATGGGTCATGGCTATGACCACCTATGACATGTATTCACTGTGTACTTCCTATCATGGCCATTGTATCAGATTGTTGTATTGTATCGAGATGTATTCATAGATATTATTGTATGATGACGAGTGGGTTACTCTTTCCAATTATGTCTCCATCACTCCACTTATGAGATTTATAATGTATTTCAGCCATCGTAGTACCTTCTCTGAACTCACACGTTAGGGGGCATCTGTTACAGCATATTTTTCCACCTTGTGAGCATCAACATTGATTGGCCTTCAGTATCCATTGTATTGACTCAGATCCATTATTTTCCCTTCAAGAGCCAATTTTCCCTATTTTTGTTCATGTACGCTTGCTGTTCCATTATATACAGCGTACACGTAGGATGCACCTAACTAGCCCTCGTACATTGAGTTACATGGTAAAAAATAGTGAAAAACTCTATTTTTACTCTCACAAAGCAGTCTTACGGTGACCTTTGGCCCTCCATATACCCTGAAACGACTCAATTCGACCTTTCACTTACTGTTGGAAGGCTATATATTGCGCTCTTATGGTGTATGGAAGGGAGGAGAAAGAGAAAACAACATAATTCTAGTGGATTTTTTCTGTGACTTGAGTCTACACTCATTGATCCTTGTTGTTGTGAACTGCTTATGTTCACCTACCAAAGTCCTTTCATAGTTTGATTTTTCCATTGCATGGGGGGTTGAAGTGGTGGAAGCACAAATGGAGAGACCTAGTTCTCGGTTTAGATTGGTTGCCGGCAAGAGGTCATATCATGTACTTCTTGTTATTATTAATGGAAATACTCATTTTCTCATCCAATTGATGTTGTGAATGTTGTTTAAATTACATTGGGTTACATTTGCTTATGATATCATGGATCATGCTATTGATTATTCTAATATCTTTCACATATTATATGCACTTGCTTGTATTTATTGTTGAGACTAAGTTGTAGGTTCAAGTGTATATTGGAAAGCTCAACGGGGATCTACTTCGAACATCCGGTTGAAGGTTGGTCTTATTCTCCATATATTAGCATTTTCATTTATATAGCATTGCATTGGGAATTGAGTTTATTTCTGGCAGTCATCTGTCTGTTGTGGTCTGTTTTTTCTCCGTAACAATACCACGATATTAGATCACATCCTTAGTTGTCAAAGGTCACCACATAACAAGATTGGTCTTTGGTTTGACAAAATTTTGAATACTTTTGAAGAAAGCTCCAAACCATCTGACGATAAGGTTAAAGTAAACACAAAGCATAAATAAGACACCAGCATGGGAGGAAAGGAAAATCAACCAAGGTATGACAAAAGAAAATACATAAGGGTTGTACTACCGAGAAAACAACTTACACTCAGGTACAAGAAACCTTTCTTTGGCTATTTTTTCTCTTGTAACAATTTTGGACATAAAGTAGTGGATTGTGAATTATATGCCAAAAGTAAATTTATGGATAACAAAGTCAAAACAATTGATAGAATTATTGAATGTTGGAAGTGCAACAATTCTGGGAATATTGTGAAATTTTGTAACAATGTAGTGTGTTACAAATGCAACACCCCAAACCATAAATCTTAGGACTCTGAGCGTTCAAATAAATCCAATAAATTTTGGAATAAAAAACAAGAAAATAAGTTGAAGAGGAACCTTAGACAGCTCTACATGCTCTAAACAGAAGAATAAGTATCCTTGCAAGTCAAGAGAAAGAAAAATATAGAAAGGTTTGGAAAAGGAATTCAACAGATCAAATAGGAGAAATTGATGAATTGGTTCTATGTGCAGAAAGTCAAAGGACAATTGAAAATCAGAGTAGGTATCTTACATTGGGACAAGAAATTATGTTGAAAAAAAAAGCTCTCTATGCTTCCTATATTTCAATACAAGGGTAAACTACAGACAACAAGACCTATCACAAAAAGAAGTTTGTGCCCAGAAAGTGACTGCGACAAGTTATAATCATTAATGACTAATAAAGTAGTGATAAGACTAAGACACGACGTCATCAGTGGAAATGATGGTTAAATGAATTTGGACCAAATCAAGGTGAATCCAAGTAAGTCGAATGGAAATCATGACAGCAGGAGGATACCAAACTTCTCATACAAGTCATCGAAAGCTTATAAATGTAGGTACTATCATCTACTAAGGACATTAGTCACTAAGTAGACAATAGAGAGTAGATTTGGATCTATAGGAGAGCTATGGTGCCCAAGAGATGGTGCAAATTAAGACTTCATCAGTGAATTTGCAGGAAGGGACTACACAGACATGAGAACCGTCAACATCAAAGTCGATAAAGTTCCCTCACAACTAAATTCCTCCATAAAAACATACTACAACATCAGTCAATATTCCTTCAATATAAGATATAGATGTCCCAGCACCAGTGATACCAGAGGGTGTGCTTTTTGAAGAAAATTTGTTCGACCAACTATAGAAATTTCAATTTGTTGATTATGACCTAACAAACGATGAAAAATTTCATGATTTAGTCAACAAAAACTACTTGTACAGAAGGATTAGTCTAGAACCTAATGCAACAATTATAATGGAACTTCAAACATGGGCGTATCTATTATAGAAATCAGGGGTCCTGAATTTGAAGGACATTCTTCATTTTGGAAAGAGCCCACAACTGAAAATGTGTGTGAAAATGCTATTGTCAAGAGTACATGGAATATTCTTGTGGATGAACGGGTCTATATCCATTGATACCATGCTGATAGAATAGATCGTTGGAATCCCTACTAGAGGAGAACATGTGACCATCCTACTAGGTAGGAAGCCAGAAAAATCCCTTGCAAAGAAAGTAACAGAAAAATATGGAACCCAAAGAGACAAGATAGTATTTTCAGTCACGCACATAAATGACAAAGGAGTGAGATTTGCAGTTCAATTCATAGCATGCAAGTTGTTCTAGGAGAGTCGGCAAGATGAAGTCTTAGTAGCAATTATTGCAGCCGCAACACAATGCATGTAGGGAGTACAAATGAACTAGTCAATTTTTCTCTTGAATAATTTTTTGGATTACTATCTAAAAACGCAATAAAAAGTTACACGTTTTCATTACACCTGGTTATTAATATGTATTACGCTATTCAGCTTGAAGGATCCAAAATATAGTCAATTCTTTGACAGAAACAAGAAACCATTCCAGCTAGTAGCAAGGTATGCAAATTTTTGGTTTTAAAAAATTCAACGCATATAGATAGAAAATAACATTAATTTCTTTCTATATAATGAAAATATTAGGGTTATCATAAATGAGACACCATGCATATAGCCTCAAAAAATTGATCTATATAAGGGAATTGCACACTTCAAGGTAGGGATGCATCATATATATGTACAAGCGAAAAGGGATCCCTGGAAGCAATGGCTTCCTACCATGTTTAGTTGCTCTGTGGATTATATTGTGTAAATTATAAATGAATGGGATCTGGCATGGCAAGTCCCATTCATGGAAGAAGAAGAAGTTTTGCAACAGAAGAAGCATGCACAACAGAACACTCTCCCATAGAACAAATCCACAGAATAATGAAGTGTAGAAATATTTCCTGACACTACAGAGAAGACTACGCAGACAAAGAAAAGGACATGAAAGGAATAAGTGGAGGAATCATCAATATTCACTAGAAATTCAAGAATGTCACTGATAATGTGGATAAAATTGGCTAGAAAGTCAAGAATGTCACTAAGGAGATTATGGAGAAGGTGGCCACAAAGGAGAAAATGGAATATCTTGTGACGAATCAAGAGGAAAACTTCATAAAAGTTGAAGAAGAATGTGCGACAATAAAGGAGTTGTTAATGAAGACTAAGAAAGAAGAGGGAAAAAACATTACATAGACACACTCAGAAACACACATGTTCAGCTTGTAGGCACATTCATCTACACAAATGAAGGAAAAGACACGTAACAAGGTTTCAATATTCTGGCAGTAGCACTGGTGTTTCCCACACAAGAGATGCAAGAATCAACATTTACAATAAGTCTAGTGGAAATGATCTTGTCGTGATTACCCATGGATGAGCTGCATGCATTGCATATATCTGTTGCACAGGAAATTTGAGAGAGACATGAAGCTGTCTCAGTAGAATTGTATAAAAGTTTTAATGAAAAGGAAATATTACGAGAGGAATGTCGAAAAATGAAAATGGAGAAGGAATAAACTGTGCAGAAGACAAATTGGTTGAAAAAGGAAGTAGAGGTAATGTAGTAGAAGAATTCAAAATTGTAGAAGGTAGTTGAAAAGGTATGTGATATGCTACCAGATGTATAGATAGAAAAGGATGCCCGTCCAGAATAAAATGTAACCAAGATAGGTGAATTTATTCAAGGTCTCCATGATAAAATTGATGCGTTTTCAACAAAGCAACAACGAAGGAAACCTATAGAGGTCAGAACTGAAGGAAAACATAGATAAGAAAGAATGAATATTGCTATAGGAAATATCAGGACCTTGGAGCTAAAGTGTAAAATTTACATGAAGAAAGTGCTCAATTATGAGGAAAGTTGGTTGCAGATGCACAACTCAAGGAAGTGAATCAGAAGCTGCTAATTGCACAAGATTCATAACAAAATATGCATGCTAGGTTAACCATACTATCAACCACTAAAAAGATGGCCATATGGGAGAATACAGGAAACAACAATAGGAAGTAAGAAAGATCCAAGATGAACATCAAAGGATAGCCAACAAGATTGAACCATTACAAGATGAAGTATTTTGGATCACCAAACAATTTGCACAGATACAAAGGGAAGTCAAGGAAGCTGCCAATGATTGTACACAAACCTTGAAATTGTCTATCAGTGAGTAGGCAAAGGAAGCAATACTGGGAAATGAAGTAGAAATGAAGGAGAAGGTTTCAACTGCATAGGAATATCTGCATAAGTTCGCAATAACACTACAAACATAAAAGAAAACAAAAAATTTTGTTCTTTGATATGTTATGATACAATGCAACAATGGATACTGCATAATATAGAAGCTAGAGTGAAGCAAAAATCTAAGGGGAGAAAATTGCACATGCTAAGTAAGTATAAGATTGCAAATTTGTTGCTAAAAATTACAAAAGATAAGGATAAAAACAGATACCCTTGACATTGATGTCAAAGGGGGAGAGAATTGTAAAAAAGTATATGATAATAGAAAACCTGAATTTTGATAGGGGGAGTACAATTTTGATACAAAGCTCAAAGGGAGCTTAGCTTTTGCTTGGTGTTGATATCAATGCCAAAGGGGGAAATTGTTGGGAAGTTGTCACTGATGTCAAAGCATTAAAATACAAGTGGTACTACAACCATCAGAATTTGGACTACAACCATCATGATAAGTCGGCTTTGCCATAAAATAAGGAGGAATACAGTCAACATGATCAGCTTACCCTACCATACAATATTTTTTCGGTCTAAGAAGTGACCCAAAACTCATATAAATAGAGGAAGTGATCTATCTATTTGATCATCCATCCAAGAAAATATGGAGCTCTGATAAAGCGTGTTGATTCCAAATAGAAGAGGAAATTCTTGGGCTTAGAGGATGAGGATTTTTCGTGCTAAGTGCGCAAATATGAGTGTGTAGTAAATCCGCAAAACTGATTGCACGGAAGATGATCATAAATGAATATGTAGTTGAAGAAGAGATCGTAGAAAGTGCACACAATGGGAAGCAAAGTATACTATAGTGTTAACTATGTGCGCAAATCAAAAGGCAATGTGACATGAAACATTTACATCTATCTTAGGGAGGCAGGAGAGGGAAAGTACAAGAGATTACAGTCTCGTCCTAGGTTGATTCTTGGACACAACAAGTTGGTGCTTGAATAGAGGATCGGTGTCCTCATAGGTTGGTTCCCGTATACAAGTTGGTTCTTACGTAGAGGATTAGTGTCCTCACAGTTTGGTTCCTATAACCAGCGAGTTGGTTCTTGCACAAAGGATTGGTGTCGTCGTTGGTGTCGTCAATGAGTTGGTGCTTCCATGTGGGATTCGTGTCTGATTGATTTGATGCTCACATCTTTGGATATTGGTGTCTCACATCTATTTATGTAATCAAATATTTCATAAATATATATAAAATTACTTTGCATATCCTCTATGATCAGATTTATTTTGTTGTTGAAATTTAAATACGAATTGGTGTATAATTTTTAAAGTGAAAATTTGTTTAATATTTGCATGATATTGATTCACCCCCCCACCTTTCAGTATCATTAAGAATTCCAACAATTGGAATCAGAGCAATTCCTTTAGATATAGTATAACACTTGGAAGGAAAATCACTTCATCGATATGGCTTGTGAGGAATTTGGTTTCAACATGGATAGAGCCCCTTTGTTAACTGGAACAAAGTTAACCTTCTACTTTCAAGCCTAAGAATGGAAGCCTATTTGCAATCACGTGGACTTGATATTTGTTTTTTAGAAGATTATAGGTTATACCCCTTCAAAAATGTCACCAAATTCTGAATCCATGAAGAAATTGAAAATGGACAATAAGTTAGCAACATATGTTATTATGGAAGGATTAGCTAATTCTATGAAATACAATGTTGGAAAATGTATCTCAGCTAAGGAGCTTTGGGACAAGCTAAAGAGTTTCTACATGAATGAATAAGTGATAATAGTAAGTAAAGAATCAGAAAAAAAGTATGAGAGAAACACATCCATTATGAAAGATCCATTTACAGAAACCTCAAATGAGTCACATAAAAATAAATCAGATCATACTACAGGAGGAATCTATAAGTATAGAACTTATTTCTCTTCTTGCAAATATTCTGTTGAAAATGGATCTTGTAGTCTACATGATATGGGTAATAGTCAGGAAGATTTTGAAAGCGAAGAAGAAAACTCTGATTCTAAAGATGAGGAAAATGTATAAGTTGACTTGAAGGGTGAACTAATCAGTGCTTTGAATGAGTTAAGAAGAATAAGAAACTACTAGCTTGGAAAATTAAGTATTAATGGAACAATTACTACAACATAAGGAAAATTCTCAAGTAACTACTAGCTTGGAATCTCAAACAGAGGAGGCGAAAATTACTCAAAATTCCTTAGTAAATTAGTTGTGTGAGAAGGATATAGTATGCTAAGGACAAGAAAGTGATATTACTGCTCTAAGAAAAGAAAATCTATCTCTAAAATTAGAGTTGAAAAAGCCCGAAGAGGAGGTTCAAATGTTCAACAAACAAATGACACAGATCGTAGATGAACAAAAGGATCAACTACTTGATGCTGAAAGAATAATTAATGGTTTGAAAATCCAAGCAGATGAGACCAAGAGGATTGAAGAATATTTTACAAACCAACTCCATGAGAAGAATAAAACATGTAAAAAGAAAAAACTTGAGATATTTTTCACTAAAAGAAGATTTGAAAAATAAGTTTGCTTGGTTGGAGACAAATTCAAGGTTTGATAAAAGCACAATGATATTAGATCACATCCTTAGTCGTCAAATATCACCACATAACAACACTGGTCTTGAGTTTGACAAAAATCAGAATACTTTTGAAGAAAGCTACAAATCATCTGAGGAGAAGGTTAAATTCAACACAAATCATAAAGAAGACACCAACATTGAGGAAAGGAAAATCAACCAAGGCCTGACAAAAGAAAATACAAAAGGGTTGTTCCACCAAGAAAACAACCTACACTCAGGTACAAAAAAACCCTTCTTTGGCAATTTTTTCTCTTGTAACAAATTTGGGCATAATGCAGTGTATTGTGAAGTATATGCCAAGAGAAAATTTATGCATAACAAAGTCAAAACAATTGATAGAATTATTGAATGATGGAAGTGCAACAATTATGGGCATACTGAAAAATTCTATAACAATGTAGTGTGTTACAAATGCAACATCTGAGGCCATGAAGCTCGAGACTCTGAGAGTTCAAATAAATCCAATAAATTTTGGAAGAAAAAATAAGAAAAGAAGATTGAATAAGAACCTTAGCTAGCTCTACATGACCTAAACAGAAGAAGAAGTATCCTTGCAAGTCAAGAGAAAGAAAAATATAGAAAGGTTTGGAAAAGGAATTCAGTAGGTCAAAGAGAATAAATTGATGAATTGGTTATATGTGTATAAAGTGAAAGGACAATTGAAAATTAGTCTAAGTCTCTTGCATTGGAATGAGAAGTTGCGTTGAAAGAAAAATCTCTTTGTGTTTCCTATATTTAAATACAGGGGTAAACTACATACAATCACACATGTCGCAGAAAGAAGGTTGCACGCAAAAAGGGACTGCGACATATTGTGAGATTTAATGACTAATAAAGTTGTGATAAGACTAAGATGTGGCATCATTAGTTGCAGGTGATGGTTAAATGAATTTGGACCAAATCAAGGTGAATACGGGTAAGTCAAACGACAATAATGACATTAGGACGGTACCAAACTTCTCATGCAAGTCATCAAAAGCTTATAAATGTAGGTACTAGCATCTACTGAAGACATCAGTGAGAGAGTAGATTTGGAGCTAGAGGAGAGCTATGGCACCCAATAGATAGTGCAAAACAAAGAATCCATTAGTGAATTTGTAGGAAGGGACTGCACAAACACTAGTCAACATTAAAGCCAGTAAAGATCCCTTGAGACTAAATTCTTCCATGAAAACCTACTATGTCATCAATCAATCTTCATTCCATAGAAAATGTAGATGTGCTAGAACCAAAGATGTATCATAAGGGGTGCTTGTTGAAGAAAATTTGCTTGGCCAATTATACAAATTTAAGTTTGTCGATTATGACCTAATGGACAACAAAAAATTTCTTGAGTTAGTCAACAACAACAACTAAAATAGAAGGATTAGTCCATACCCTAATGCACTAGTTATAATGGAACTTCAAACATGGGTGTATGGGTTACAAAAATCAAGGGTCCTGAATCTGGAGATTCCTCATTTTAGAAGGAGCCCGCAAGTGAAAATGTGCAGAAAAATGTTATTTTCAAGAGTACATGACAGATTCTTGTGGTTGAGGAGGGATATATCCACTAATACCAAGTTAATAGAATATATATAAGTAGACTCCCTACCATAGGAGAATATGTGAGCATCCTACTAGATAGGAAACAAGAAAAATCCCTCGCGAAGAAAGTAACAGAAAAATATGGAATCCAAAGAGCCGCGAGGGGATTTTTAGTCATGCACATAAATGACAAAAGCATGAGATTTGTATTTCAGGTACTAGCATGCAAGTTGTTCTAGAAGAGTCAGCAACACCAAGTCTCAGCAACAATTATTGCAGCCATAGCACAATGTGTGGAGGGAGTACAAAATGAATTGGTCAATTTTTCTCTTGAATGTGTGTTTGGTTAACTATTAGGAAACACAACAAAGAGGTACACTTTTTCATTACACCTGGTTATTAATATGTATCTCACTAGTGGGATAGAAGGAGACAAAATATAGTCAATTATTTGACAGAAACAAGAAACCATTCCTAGCAGCAAGGTATGAAAATATGTGGTTTTCAAAAATTCAACGTAGACATATAGAAAATAGCATTAATTCTTTTCTATATAATGAATATATTAGGGTTTTCATCAATGAAACACCATGCATATAGCCTCAAACAATTGATATATATAATGGAATTGTGTGCTTCAAGGTAGGGATGCATCATATCTGTGTACAAGCCAAAATGGATCCCCATAAGCAATGGTTACCTACGATGTTTAGTTGATATAAGGATGATATTTTACATATTATAAACAAACTGGATTCGGCATGGAAACTCCCATTGATATAAGAATAAGAAGTTGCACAACATAACACTCTCCCACAGAAAAAATCCACAGAAGAAGGAAGTGTATAAATATTTTCTAACACTACAGAGCATACTGCATAGACAAAGAAAAGGAAAAGAAAGGAACAAGTTGAGGAATCGTTAAGAAATAAGAGGAAATCATCCAAGCCTAATTCCACTTGGGTCTTGACAGAAGATTATGTGAATTAAGTTCACTGGGAAGTCAAGAATGTCACTGAAGAGATTATGGAGAATGTGGCCATAAAAGAGGAAATGGAAGATCTTGCAACAAAAAGGGAGGAAATATTCATAAAAGTTGAAGAATAAGTTGCGACAATAAAGGAATTGTCAATGAATACTAAGAAATAAGAGGGACAAAATAGTGCGCAGACACACTTAGAAATGCACATGATTAGCACACAATAACATTCATATACGTAGATGAAGGACATGATAGAGCCACGGACGGGCTTAATTAATCAAAAACAATATTGTATCCTATCGAGACAAGACACCAGCAAGGGTTTTGTATCTAAACCTTCCCTTTAATCATCAACCCAAGGATTGGTACAAACTTCTAAGGGTCCTGCACAATATGTGCAACTACAAAGAAACTTCTAATGATGTCTAGTAGTATTCTAAAGCAGGAAAAATGTAGGTAAAAAGAAAAAAGAATTTCTAATCTAATAACTAAGAGTTGAAAGGGACATGGATCCCATGATATGGCTAGGTATCTACTCCCTTACCAATGGTTCATGCACTAGTTTCGGGATATTCCTTGCCGAGCTTTAGGAAAATATTTTGAGGAACAACTCATGATCTACCTTAGCAATTACACAATGAGTCTAGGTAACTGATTACACTGAATTCTTAAGCAATTAATAAAAAACTCAGAACTACACTGCTTAACAGAGTTCACATAATAAGATCCCATGTTTAGAAATAATTACGGAATCAGAGATTGCAAAAATAATAACAAAGCATTGAAAATGAATAAAATATGCAAAAACAATATGTTAAGTCTATTCTGTAAACTTAATGTAAATTGTCTACAAACTGTAATAAATATAATATATTCTATTTTGATCTATGAAAGTAATGAAATCTAAGTTAACTCACATGCCCCTGTAATTGCCTATGGATGGGCCCTTATCCATGGAAATACAAGAACACAAATTTACTCAATAAGATGGGACAAAGGAAATATTCATTTACTTAAAAATCATTGTTTAAACATAATAAGCCTCAAAATGTATGATGCTCTCAACTGTGGAAAAAAATAATTGTGTTTATGTAAAAACAGGCCTGCCTTGTAAGCCAGGCGGTACTGTTTAAATAGATCTATTCTAATGCTACGAACTACTAGTATCTAATATATATTCGCATGGGGCACGCTATGGAGGAAAACACACAGTGGTAGTCTGACTTAGCTCAGTCCAGTCCTTAGGAACTAGGAATCAATCCGATATGTCTTCAGAACCGTCGAACAGTGGAACTGTACTTGGTAACTGTAATTTCTTCTTTTAGATCTCACTTGTCCTGCGCATCGGTCCATACAAGAATACTGCAACATAGGAAGTCTTTCACTCTCTCTTCGAGTTGTGCCAACCAACTGGAAGTAAACTGCTTCTCTTCTATTTTTTTCTTAGCAAAATTGGCTTGATGCCTTAGTTCAAAACCTGTAGCAAAAAGATGCTGCTAACAATCAACCATATAAGTGTCATATGTGCATTGTAATCTAGAGAAAAGACAAATACAACATCTATAATATATAAATTGAAATCTTCTACAATCCTAACTAGGATGCATTCATCATCCACCAACTTGATACCATAACACTTCCCTTCTGGAACATAACGGTTGATTTAGAAAAGGAATTAGATGTCTTTTCTTACCTATTGTTGGGAGCCATATTACATAGCAAGGATTCATGATTCTGACAATAGCATTGGTATTTCCCACACAACAGATGCAAGAATCAACATTTACAATAAGTCCAGTGGAAATGATCTTGTCGTAGTTACCCACGGACGAGATGCATGCATTACATACATCTATTGCACAGGAAATTCAAGGGTGACATGAAGTTTTCTGAGTGGAATGTTATAAAAGTTTTAATGAAAAGGAAACATTATAGGAGGAATGTCGGAAATACAAACATAGAAGGAATAAACAACGCAGAAGATAGATAGATAGAAAAAGGAAATAGAGGAATTGAAGCAGAAGAATTCAAGATTGCAGAAGGAAGTTGAGGAGGTATGTGATACACTACTAGATGTATAGATAGAAAAGAATGCCCTTGCAGAAGAAAAGGTAACCAAGATATGTGAATTTATTCAAGGTCACTGTGTTAAAATTGAGGAGCTTGCAACAATCCAACAACCAGGGACACCTCTAGATGTCATAGCTGAGCGAGAACATAGACAAGAATGAATGAATATTGATATAAGAAATATTAGAACCTTAGATCTAAAGTGTGAAAGGTTACATGAAGAAAGTGCTCAGCTTTGGGGAAATTTGATTTTAGACAAACAACTCAAGGAAGTGTATCAGAAGATGCTAATTGCGCAATAGTCAGAACAAAATATGCATGATAGTTTGACCATACTATCAGCCACTAAAAAGAAGTCCAAAATGGGAGAATACAGGAAACATTAATAGGAATTCAGAAATATCCGAGATGAACATCAGAGGATAGCCAACATGATTGAAACGTTACAAGATGAATTCTTTTGGATCATAGAAAAAATTGCTTAGATACAAGGGGAAGTCAAGGAAGTTGTTGATGAATGTACAGAAACCCTAAAATTATATACCAGTGAGCATGTGGAGGAAGAAATACTGGGAAAAGGTGAAGAAATGAAGGATAAGGTTGTAGTTTCACATGTAGCTCTACAGAATTTCACAACAACACTACAAAAAGAGAATAAAACATAAAGTATAATTGTTTGATATTTTCTAATACATGCAACAATTGATACTATGCAATATAGAATTTGGAGTGAAGCACAAATCCGGGGGGAGAAAATCACAAATGTTGCATAAGTATAAGATTGCAAATTTGTCGCCAAAAATTGCAAAAGATAATGACAAATAAAGATCCCCTTTCCATTGATGTCAAAGGGGGAGAGAATTGAATAAAATTATATGATAACATAGAACCTGAATTTTGATAGGGGAGTACAATTTTGCTACAAATCTCACATTTAGGGGGAGCTTAGTTTTTGCTTGGTGTTGACATCAATACTATAAGGGGGATATTGTTGGAAATTTGTCATTGATGTCAAATCATTAAAATACAAGTGGGACTACAACCATCATGTTAATTCAGATCTACCATAAAATAAGGAGGAATACAGTCAACATGATGAGATGGCCTCACCATACAATATTTTATCAACCCAATAAGTGACACGACACTCATATAAATAGAGGAAGTGATCTATCTCTGTGATCATCCATCCAAGAGATAAGGGATAAGTGGTGGACAAGAATAACCTAATAATGTAGGTCACTGTCACTTGAGATATAGGTCGCCACCAAATAACTATCTCCATGTGCACATTTGCAATGTTACACAAGTATAGTGAGGCCTAATTACATGTCTAAGTGCCCCACAAATGATTTTATAATTATCACAATGTTGATATAGAACCCCCCCAAATGTTTCTTTTCATAGAAGGAAACTTGAGGGACCCCTTGTTATAGCATATTTTTCCACCTCATTTGCATAGATGCCCATGTTGGCACAACTTATGATATTTCACCTCTTGCATATTGTAGACTCCCTTTCCTTGTGGATTACTTCACCCTTTATCCCTTCTCATAAATCCTTAAAAACCTTTTTTTGCAATTCATGTGTGCATATGCATGGCTAGCCCATGTATACGTGCCCTAATAGTATACTAGACTACGTATGGATTTATTTGGGGATTATATATATATATATATATATATATATATATATTTAGGTATTTGTCCGGACAGTTTTCATCGATTCATACCCTCCTATTTCTTGTGAATAACTTCCCAAACTAAACTCTAACTACCTATCAAAAGTATAAAAGAGGAAAAAGAGAAGAATTAGAGGAGGATAAATTATATACAGCATCATTATGTTATTATTTTATCTTTAACATCCATAATCCATGATCTCATGTTTGCAAGTTTTTCCTCATATCCGGAAACCTCCTTTTCTAGAAACCAACACTTTGTTAAATAGGGATGTCATTGATGTCAAATTCCTAGTGTAAATAACTTCAAAGAAATCCCCTTATGGAGTATCTTTAATAATGTTCCTCACAGGAAGACACTTTGTGTTTTACACATATGGGGAAAACCCCTAAAGAAGTCCCTAAGGATTCCCCTAAGCAATGTTGGTGAGAAAGGTGAAGGAACCCCTAGAATAATTGTGTTGGGTCCACATGACCATGATGTTGGGGTCACATGACATATGATGAAAAAGGCCCTAAAGAGCCCATTCTCATTTGATCATTAATTCATATCTATATCTCTATGTAACAACTCTAAGGAGAGAGTGTGAAATTTTGTGGAGGAGCTAGTGTGGAAAGTTTTGTGATCATCTTTTGTTCTTTGGTGAAGATTAATAAATTTGGCATAATGTTTTCATACGGTATCAAAATCACGATATTCTTGGCCCATTGGAAGGCTTATTTCAAGGTATATGTGATGACTTGATCTAGAGTTTCTTTTGGATAAGGGTTTATTTCTTGTTTCTTCATCTTGGAAAAGGTATGGTTTTTGTACATGGGTCTCTCTTGTGATGTTCATGCCTATCATGGACTAGGGTCCATCTTGTTGTCTTGAAAATGGTATAGATATTGAGTATGTGTTAGATAATTTTCTTTGGTGATCTTGCATAGATATGTTATGGTGACTATGGTGATGATCTTGCAATAGATCATGGTGATTATCTTGGAATATCCTAGGGTTTGGAAATGACTATGATATAAGCATTTAAATATATAAATGAAATCTATGGGTGATTGTTTATGGGTATTATTGAAAGATAGATTTGAGGCATGTACATGTTGACACATAGACATTGATAGAGATAAATACATGGATACACTTATTGTGATAGTGACAAAGACATAAACATTTATACAGGTACAGGTTGACAAAGATAATGATACATGTACAGGTTGACTACGATAGTGATACATGTATAGGTTGACAGATACAATGACAATGACAAGTTGAATATCTTATTCATATCAAGGTGGCAGGATAGGGAAAGGGTAGGGAGTTGTAGCATCCTTCCAGTTGATGCTAGTAAATCTAGTCAGTTGGAGTGCACTAAAGATTGGAGTCCTCACTACAAGTTGGATCATGTGGAAAAACCAAGGGGTTGCAGCCTCCTTTCATTTGTAACTGATAAAATAGGGGGGTTCTATCCCCCTTCCAGTTGGATATGGTAAATCAATTGAATGTAATCTTTATATTATATAATAAAAGCGTTATGTGGTTTTCTCCCACTTGGGTTTCCACGTAAAATATCTTATGTACTGTGTATGGTTTATGTGATGATGAATTTTATTGTTAATGGTTAATGTTTATTTCTGATATTAAAGTTTCAAATTGTAAAAAGTTCTCAATATTGATTCACCTCCCCCCTCTCAATATTGGTGAATATTTCAACACACTCTCCCTATCTAGTCAGGAAGGAACCAAAATAATTTCTTGGACTTTCCTTGAGTGAAGCACAAAGAAAAAGAGTTGCAAGTTTATGGCTCTAGTGGAGGAACACAGATATCAGTTTCAGAATAGTGCCACAACAAGTTACATGTGAAGTATCATTCCATAGTTTTGATGTTATTATTTTAAAGATCTCTCTTTTTTATCCATATCAATGTATTAACTCCACGTTATTTAATTATGAAACACTAGACATTTAATGCACTAATATGTACATTTACAATCAATTATTTTATATATATTCGTAGCCATCTATTGTATAGTTTGTATCTATGTTGATTACAAGTAATTAAAGGAGAATTTGGATAGAAATATTCAAGAACTAGAAACTTCATTGGACATTGGATTCCAGGTTGATTTCCTGTCTTTCTTATTTATTTATATGTTGATTGTGAAAGCTTGATTGATTTTTATTTTGGTATTGAGGGTTATCTTTAGGGTCATTTTTCTATGATGGTTTTGACTGAAGGCCATTAAGGAATTTTCCCCATAATAGAATTGGTGACCATACTAGGAAATATTCCTTTTTGGGTTAGTACAGGGTGTATTTTTGTGTTTTTTTTTATGGTTTCTATTCCTATTGTAGTAGCTTGTAGCAACTTAATTTCCCTCTTACATTCCTTAAGGAAAAATTTATAGACTTTTTCTAAAATATGGAAAGGCAGGTTTTTTCTTCTCAGTATACATACGCATGATATAGTGTGTTTAGGTGCATATATACTGGCGCAAGGTCACCCCGACAAGGGTTCTTGCTTAACTATTACACACAACACACGCATTCACATAAACAAGATGTAAACAGGATGCCAGAAGCTAGCTTCTATTACTTCAAATCAATCAGTTACAATGTGAAATGCAAGGAATGTAAAACAACTAATTATGTCGGCCTCAACCTATTACAATACAGAAGTAACGGTGTGCTCTCTCAATGTGTTGATCTTCACCCTCTCCTAGTTCGCTACGGAGCTCTAAGCTATGGCTTGATATTCTCTACGCTCGGTAGATGTGTGACTGTCCTATTCAATCTACAAATATTCTCCCGAACTCTCTCTGTGGTTTCTCCAAAATGGAACTAACTCCCCCTTTTGCTCCCGCGCACAGGTCTTCTACTCTACTGCTGCTCTTCCCGAGACACGCTTCCTCTGTCCGCCAATCGCCCTGATCTTGTAGACCTACAATTGTCAGTGCCGCTTCCGTGCTGCATAATATCCACCTGTGGGGACATCTTTCATGATCCCAACCACCTACAATAAATGCTAATAACTTCCTTGGCAACCCCGAATGGCTACCAAGTACTCTGCTTAAATTTCTACGTGTCCTTCTTACACTGCTACAGTAGTCGGTCTTGTCACCGCCTCGACCATACTGTCTTTCGTTATCCTTCGACATATCCATCGGCTTCCTTTCGCATCTAAGGCTTCTCCAGTCCACCCCTTCCTCCTCACTTGGCTCATGCCCAAATCTATCGGAGTCACAGTTCGACAACATGTCAACCCTCAACGTCTCCGCTACAACTCTGCCATCTGTCGACCTCTAACATGTCGACTCTTGACCCTTAGCATCTTCTGTCGATCACATATCAAATGATCCTGCATGACTTATTGACTTCGACAGCCAATCTTCTCTTCTGCACCAGTGGTTGTCCGAACTCCCTCTGATCGGCCTTCTCATGTCGATCATCTTTGATTGTTCTTCCTATGCCCTGATGCTCCTGCATCATATACACACCCTAGTGTGTATACAGTCGTGTATATTTTTGTAGGTGGCATGTTCTCTTTGCAATTTTCAATAGTTATAAAGTTGTATTTGTGCTACAGTGTATAAAGCCATGTATATATTCTGCCTATAGTGGTCAAAAGTTCATTTAACCCTGTATTTGCTAAGATTGCATTTGTTTTTCAGTTTTATTGTGGCTTTTGGTTTTGGAAGACTTTGATAAGTTGGACTTTTCTATATAAACCATTTTATGCTCCTAGGAGGTAACATTTCTATAGAAAAAAAAATTAGATTGATGGTTGTTAATTTAAATTTGAGTAGGGTTTTCTGAGTTTTTATTGGGATTGTTTGCCTGTTTGGCTTGCATGGAAGATTTGTCGCACAGTCTAATTCTTGTAAAAGATGAAATTTACTTTTATCCTATTTATGTTTTTTTATTAGAGCAAAACAAAAAAATAAAAAGAATTTTGTATTTCTTTGCAAGTTTTATTGGTCACTTTGTTTGTGCAAGAAGTGAATATAGAAAGCCTATTGTTTAGAACTATTTTTTCTATGAGTTGATGTTTCATATATATAATTGATTATAAAGAAAGATATTTTGATTAGACATATGCTTCTTTCCTTGCATTTTATGTATAAAGATTAAACACATTTTTAGGCATTAAAAGGTAGTGGTTTTTAGTTTTGAAATCAAAAGTAAAGGTTGTTTATGTCTATTTGAAATTTTATCACTAAATAAGGACAAAGTATAAAATCAAGCGTTTAAGGATTTGCATTCAAAAGGGTTTTATTGCACTCATCTTTCAAGTAAGAATCAACTTTACTTTTATACGCAATAATATTCTTGTAATGTCTTTTTGTTTTTGCAAGTGTCACATCACATCATTAAGTTTCATGCCCATTTCCTTCGGAGTTAAAAACAACCTATAAAATCAATGCTTAATTTAAAATATATTAGACTTTGATTTATATGGTTCTCCAACTAGTCTAGGTTAAGGCCTTGGATTAGGTTGGAGAGTAAACTCTTTGAGGCCATTTGAATTTTGGACATAGGAGTCTATCAAGGATGTGAAAATCCAATTTCCTTATAGGTGTGGCAAGGAAGCTCCCCTAACAAAGCTATTAAATACAAGTTCATGTGAGTTTGATTGTTTGATATTACCCCTCCAATACTTACACGAGCATCTAGGATTTTGTATGTACATGGTTTTCACTTGTACCACCTTTGTCCCTCTATGGTGCCAATAATTTTGGAGCTTCAGAATTAGCTACCCTATCCATACGTATGATCCTAATTATTGTCTATTCCACCAAATTCCCACTACGAGTTGGTATCTTTAGTTTCTCTACCTATGGACCACAGAGGTGACTGCATGGGCCTTCCTGTGATAACTGAGGTAGACATTGTATCACACTATCACTACCCTTGAAGGATGTCCCATACATATCTAGGATATTTGTAACAACGAGGGTTTCTACGTCGAGTTCAAGGTAACAACTTCTCATACGATTTTTCTTTTCTTTCGGGATTAATCAACTTGTGCTAGTTTTTGAAAGGTCCTTGTTTACTTGTATTTCTATCTATAGGAAATTTTTAGTGGTGTGCACTTTATGTTTAGTCAGCATTAAGATATCATGTCTATTTTTGAAAGATTGATTCAGGGTGGCATACCAACCACTCTGTCATTCTAGAAGGATTTGGAATCTTTCACTAGAAAGAGTGGAGCCCCCAGTTCCTCCTCCTAGGAATCGACTAAATTCAGGTTGATTTTTCGAGCCAACAGGTTCTTTTGATTTGGTTGAACCAAGTATTGCAATTTTAAACACTTATGCACTTGAGGTTACTAGGGTAGGAGATATTGAGGCTAAAGGATTTGTTAGAACTTTTAACCCTCCATATATTAAACCTCACGATCCAGTTCTTGTGTAGATTTTGATCCCTTCGGAATTAGATAATTTTTTTTATCACCTAGTTAGGAGAATTTTTATGGACAACTCAAGTGATGTGACAGGATTTGTGGATCCTCAAATCCTACATGGTATATTCTTGTAGGAGGTATTTCTCCTCCTCGTTTTTATACCCAATCAACAAATATGATGCAAGATATTGTGTCTACAATGGTTATGGTTGTTAACAGTTCATTACCAATAGTATATGTTGTCACTCATTCCTTGAGTGTTGCATTCTATTCATATCTTGGATCTAAAATTGTTTTATGGGATATCGATAGTAATTATACCAGAATATATTTTCACTTCCAATCCCATTTTTTCAAACCATGTTATCATATCAATAAACTCCTCAATAGATTTTCAAGATTTTATTTAGGTTGGAGTTAATATTCCTCCATCCACTCCTTCAATTAGGAGTGGAGATTTTCAACCGTTTGGACCTTTCTCTGGGGAAAATCCTTTTAAGGGATAGAATAGCTAGTGAGAGGAGGTTTTCAACCATCCAACATGACTGTGAGATCAAATCCTTTGACAATTTTTAGTGGTAGTGGAATTAATACTTTTTCATCATCCAAAATGTCGACAGGAGGAAACCCTTTCCAAGCTCAATGTAATTCCATGCAAGGGGTTTTCTCTTCACAAGTACCTAGGTAGGGGGGAACCCTTACCAATCTTTTGGAAATCTGATTTAAGTGGGAATTTTCCTTGTTACAGACCATAAGTAAGTGCTTCTATGACACAACCTAGGCTTCCTTTTCAGGAAATCTTGAACTTGTTAGATTTATCAAAACTGATGAATGACCTAGTGTTTCACAATCCTAAATGGATCCCAATACCAACCATGTTGTCCTAAGATATTCCAAAATTTGAAGGTAAAATTGGTGAAGACTCCAGGAACCACATCACAACTTTTAATCTATGGTATTCTTCAAACTCTCATAATGATGATTCAATCTGTTTACGATTGTTTCAATGCACTCTTACAGGATTGGTAGCTAGATTGTACATTGAGCTTTCTAGTTCATCCTATCATTGGTTCCATGACCTAGCAACAGTATTTTTAAATCACTTTCAACTCCAAGTTTGGTATGATCCCAATACAAACATACTGCTAACACTTTGGTAAAATAAATCAACCCATATCTAGAATCAAGAAGTAGATTAAAGATGATTATTAAGGCCACTATTCACCCTGAATTCATGTTCAAATGGTTTTTTAAATCCTTGTGGCTCTATATCTCCAAGGATGTTTCTATTTTAGGGGTGACAATCAAAGACGAAGCCATTTTTAAGGCCCAGAAATTAGATTTTATCTATTCTCGGTCTGGGATTCTATATGAAATCTATCCTAACCCACTGCAGCCAAATGTGGAACACATGTTGATGGCCTTGTTGGTTCCATGAATAACTTTTCCACGTATTTGGTTAACAACCAGGTGAATAATTTATCCATTCAATGTTTTGTGTCTATAGGGACTAATGTTACATCCTCTCCTTCTCATTAAACAACTTATGTACACATTGTGCAAGAAAATCCAAAGGGTCCCCAGCCTCCCGGAGGAAAGAAAAACAAAAATGGTAAGGAGAGGAAAATACTAGTAAAACTAAATCTAATGACAATGTTGGTGGGGCTAGAATGGAAGGAAGAAATGTTAATTTCCCTTGTAATATTTGCAAGGGAGATCATCTTACCTATCAATACCCTAATATGGAAGAAGCAAAGATATTTTTGTGTAATACCTCTATGGGAATTATAAATTTCAATCAAATTTAAACATCCATATTTTTTGTACAATTGCATAAAAAGAAATTCTAACACAATCTCAAATGAAGGATTTCTTAATTATATTACTAAGAAACATATAAGCATTATGATAACATCATATGAGTCATTTTTAATAACATGTAAGAAGTTTACAATAACATATAAGTAAATTAATATCGCAAGGAGAATAACTCAACATAAGAACGGTGAAGAAGTCCCAAATGAAGCAAATCTCCATCATCCATTCGAATTTATTTCGTCTTCCTTTCCCAAAGTGACACCATGGTTTTACTTCCCAGCCAACTAGGGGCCTAGCCGGCTCCCTAGCCCCAGGAGCCATCCACTTGGCTTCCTATCCCTCTGTGCCCGAGACCCCCAAAGAATAGAATAATGATGCACTAATAAGCTGTGTATCAATTCTTCCAAGAGTTCTCAAACTCTTCCAACTCTTCCAAATTTCTTCTCCCAATTATCCCCAAGAAAAACAACCTCACTTTTTCTCTAACTTCCTCCTCTATTTATGCCTCAAAACCTCAAAATATCTACCATCTCATTCAATAAAATATTGAAATAATATTTATATTAAAATAATCATTCCTTGGGATACAAGTCAAGTTTATATAAATAAATAAATAAGTGTATTAAAATAATCATTATTTGGGATAAAATTCAATTAAGTTGTTTTAAGTGATACAACAACCATATTTATGACACCCTATCTACACAAATACATATCCTCCATGTACATTTGAATTAATGGAGATATTTTCCATACATACATACATATATACATATATATATATATATATATATATATACATATACATACACACACACACTAACAATCAATGCAACATATAAATCTTAGACATAATCAATAATCCATAAGATCACACAATAATATAACACATATAAATCCACTATGTAATACTTCATTATTCCACCCAATCATACTAATGTACTCACACAAATTGCGCATATGTGGCCAACACACACACTCTTCACATGGGTACTAATAATCACATTCAATGGCATTGATGCATGGTTCTTACATACATGGAATCAATACACAAAATAACAATCACTAATGCTTCATTCATCACTTCATATTAATTAAGGTTTACTATCATTCATTAATCACATTTTTCATACAAAATCATTAGATGTTAATTGTGTAAACATGTTCATCAATCCAAGCATATAATCAAGAAGGACAATAATAATGATATAACATCATATCCAATTTCATAATTGGTCCCATCCATCCTTGCTTGTACTCCTACCACCTAATATCCACTACTTCCATCACCTAACCTCACCATCTTATCCTCTGTTGGAATATACTATGGCATCGACTATACCAACCTAACCACATATAGAACCCGTAATCGGAAGTGTTGAGTCCTACAAATCGACCAAGCTTCCCCAGCATGCACCCACTAGTCATCATCACATGTCTAGGGTAGCGTGCTCAGCACATCCCTCCCACAACTCTGGGTTTCAGGGGATAAACGGTGGGAAATGCCTCCACCCCCCATGATAGTACGAGGGTCAACACCCTACATCAACCATATTGTGCCATCGTTGTTCTAAAGGGTCTCATCATTGAAGAACCACTTTGGACAAGTCGTAGTTTCTATGAAAACTTACACGTACCCACAAGTCATAGAGATATTGATATTCAAAATTAAACAACATGAAAATTGATATAACATCATTATCCTCTTGATGTCCAAGACATTTCATGCCCCTTGGCACTGTAGGAATTTGGCTATGTTGTAGCCAATCAACATGTGGTTAGTTCACCACTAACATAGATCTCATGTATAAACATTTTCAACTCTGTTAGATGATAATCTATATCACTAAAATCACATTTAAATAATCATGTAAGTACCTCTAAAACATATGTTGTACTTGTTAAATCTCAAAGTACACCTCAACTAACATTCACATATCAATATTCCACATTCAATTGCATGTTCAAATGACATAACATATTCATCTACATTAATAAAACAAAATGATAAATTCCATTTACTATCCACATATCTAGGAGTCCATATGTCCATATAATAATAGCCTTAATGAATGTAACTAAGTCAAATAGATAATAAGCAATTAAAATGTTAAGTTAATTCATATTAGAGTTTAAATACCAAATGTCAAAATATGGGGCATTACATACACCCACCCTTCGAGAAACTTCGTCCCAAAGTTATGGTCATCACAATCTTAATCCCGATGCAATATTCCTATGCCTTCCTACTAGAATACCTTACCCATACTGGTCCCACTGGACTTTCACATTACCAACATGTTGATACTATCGAATTTTACTTCTTCTATCACAAGGGATGTATTCTCATATGACATCTTATATACATAGTTGATCTAACTTCATCAATGTTTATTGATGCATTTTACCCCAAATAGTTAGAATGGTATCATACTTTGCATTTTTTTCTATATCTCAATTCATAGGAAGACCTTATCTCCCATATTACCTAACTACCTTAGGTCGAAAATGTCTTATTATGACTCATCTATAGGTTCTTAGCTCCACTGACTATTTTCTAACAAACACCGCTTACTTTCTCGTTAGAATGTTTAATCATATCCAAATATGGATGGTATCTTGAATGGTGTATTATGTAAAAACTTGAATGGTTCCATTTCCATCATCCAAGTACACATATCAATTAATATTTGTGAAAGGATAACTCTTACACACGAGTCTCACATCATACACCAAATACTTACGGTTTCAATTTTAACACCTAGATCGTTTCCAACCTTATAATTTTAACTAATGTCGCTAATAGTGCAATCAACTCATGAACATCATGAATCTCGAGCTACCATATCTACATAGGTACATCATATAGCTATACGTTATGGCAAGGATTCTACATCATCAACCCTACCTTAGTCTATTTTTACAATGCGATGGGTGCTTCTTTACTTAATGCAATTAATCGGATATACATACTTACCATGATCCATATGACTTAGACATGTGATACACATACTCATCCTACTTACCTATCCAATGGCTTTGATAAAAATACACATGTTCCCACATAACTAACTTCCTCATACTTAATGTGGGGAAAAAAAAAGTGCCATCGAGCCGAAGGCATTGCTCGTATATGATTCTCATAGAAAATGAATCTTTGTCTCCGCATAACTTACTCAATGCAAGACATGTTTCTCTTTATGACATCCTCTTCTAACTCTTATTTCAAAGTATAACTCATTCCCCAGTTCTCTATCCATGACCTTATCTCATATTCTTTTGACTTTAATTTGCAATCTTCTGAATAAGTTAAGTATGGCTTCATAGTAATGTCATGTGACTTTACTTTCTTCAATAGATAAGAAAATGCCAAAACTTTTTCAGCCAAGTTGAACCAACAATTTATGTAACTTCTTTACTAAAGATATTTGTAATATTGATTTGGGACATATAATTAAAACCATCAATTGTTTCATGTAAGTATTTAATTTCATTTTAATCCTTAAACTGTTTTTCCTATAATCATGTAAATATTTAATTTCATTTTAATAGTTAAACTGTTTTTCCTTTATATTATATTTGGTTGTAAAATTGATAATTAGTTTGTGAAGTCAATATTAATTCTCACACCAATATATATATATATAATAATCAATTTTAATCTTGAACTTTCTTTTTATTATAAGATTCGTAAATATATAATTTATAATATAAATATATTTAAAAATTAAATTAACTTCAATTATCTATATTATGCTCAATATACACAAAATACCTATATCACCAAATCATGGTAATAAACTGTTTTCAATAAAATAAACCAAAATTTATAATAATTTTTATTGCTTATCATGCTGCACAATATCATTTTCATCCCACTAAATTAAATTAATATTTTGGTAGCGAACTTCAACGATTTGATGAGTTTTCAGGGATGAAGTTTATAATACACGCACAGATAATAAGGAAATAAGTTATATATTTATGGGCCAGCCAAATGATGCGCGAAGTGATTGAGTTATTACACTTTTGCAGTTAAAGTTTCAAACAATCGCCCAAAGCTAAATGAATTTAGAGAAATTCAGTATGAAAATCACTGCAATCTTAATTTTGCGATCTCATTCAGCAATGTCTTTGATGGTATGTACCTTATGAGCACGAATACACCTTTGTTTGGGCACGAATTTTGTCTGTATCTAGAATATATTAGCCAGAAGCTGGATATATATATTTTACTGAACGAAGAGCTCTAAATTCTCATGGAGATGTGACCGAGTTATAAGGGTTGTGATAACCTGACCTTCTGGATGTTATAATAAGTTATTAGATATGAATGCCTTGTAATACGCATGTGCAATACCTCTATAGGTATTATAAATTTTCTTATTCAGAGTGTCTTTATATTTCGGTTTTTTTTTCTAGGGTGAGTAAGTAATGCCTAATACAGTCAATGTGACTCACAAATCCTTCTACCATTATATTACCGTGCATAGAGATAACATGTAGCGAATCGATAAATCCTGACCTCATTTCGCCTGCAATCTTAAATGAAGAGTAAATTTTGTAAGGGCGGTGATGGTAACTGCATCATAATTACTGGATATGGTAACCCGTATATGACAGATATGATGGATTAGCTAACATGTAATTATAGAAATAAGAGGAAGGTAAGTAGAAAATCAGAGATTATGCAACTGTACATGCCAAGGAATTATTATTTTACGGCCATAATAAGACTATGGCAGGTTTTGTAGGTTGAATAAAAACTTGGGAAGATAAAAACAGATGGTTAACCTCTCCACATGAAAAATATCCAACGAAATATAACCAAATATGATATGATTCTCAAATCCACACTCCAAAAGATTTATGTTTTAATGGCATGCAACAACATCTACAGGGGTTAAATTTGACGGGCACCCTCATCCATCTGTAAAAAAAAAAATTGACGGTTTTGTTCCAGAAACTAGCCTTCTTATAACGTTTAATAATTATTGTTACCCTTCTATTAAAATTTATTCTTGATGCTGTATTATGAAGCCAACTATTTTTAATGTCTTATTGTGAAGCAAACTTGCGCGAAAAACTGTTCAATTAAAAAAAAAATTAAGAATTTCAATACTGTCGATGTAAAACCTGTTATTCTTTATCGAAAACAACAATGAAATACCTCATGGGCAGATCCTGTTTTGCCAAAGTAGACATTCTTCCCTCATCGACAAGACAAGAGATACACTTAATCAAATAAGTAAAAAAATACAGTTAATCAAACAAGGAAAAAAATTCACTACTATGTTAGGTTTCTAATATTTTGTGTCACCAACAACGCTAAAGCACCAAAAAAAATACACCATGAAGCATGAAATAAAACATAAAGACCATCTGTCAAAACATAAAAGTTAAGTGGATCCAGAGGTGGCAATAATGGTTTACTTAAACCACTTTTATGTACATCAAAACCGACTCTAAGAGTGGTATCGAGAGGCGAGAGGGAAATGATCCCCTGAGCTATTTCATTTTCTTTCTTAGCTGTTGATTTAGGGAAACCTGTGCACTGTCGGATTCCCACACAGCATCAACCAGCACTAATTCTTTGTTTTTGGATGCATTACAGATGGCCGGTTATTGACAAAATCTGCAATTTCAATCACACTAAAGGATAACAACCCACTCCAAGAGATTGGGAATTGGAGTTAGACAGATAAATTCAAAAAAGGCTATCCAGACCGATCTCAAATAATCACACAATGAATTGCAGGAACTCGAATTGGGAGATGAATGCCCATTCAATAAGTTTAGGATTTGAGTCAATCAGTTCACACTTTATAACTTTTATTTTTGGGGAAGGATTTGAGTCACTTCGTCCACAATCCATCAACTTTTATTTTTGGAAAGGCCTCTCAGGGTATTACAAATTTTATTGGAACTGTTTACTCGTCCATCATAGTAGGATTTTGTAAAATAAAATATTTTTAAAATTTGAATACATGTTGGTAGCCGCCAACTCGATCAATTGCTCAGCCCAGCTTGACTCGTTCTTAGTATTTTAGTATTTGTTAATATTAGTATTTTCTTGATTCGTTCAGATAGAGAACTGTGTCTAAGACCCCAACCCTTCTATTGGAGAGAAGAAGAAAGGATGTCCAACCGCGAGGTGAGTGACTAACCCTACCGCTTTCCCCTGGCATTGGTAGTGACTCACTCAAATCGCATTGAGTACAGCCCAGCTTGCTGTATCAAATTGAAACACCCAGCTTGCTATATCAAATTGAAACAGCCCAGCTCTAGCGAATGAAGGATTTTTGTAAAATAAACTATTTATATTCATTTAAAACTTGAATACATAAACGATTACACCAAAATAATTCCATTACTATCATTTTAGTAAGACACATGAAAACTGTAAAAATATTAGTGAAACACATGAAAACTGTAAAAGGAAGAAATTTAGCAGAATAACTTATCAAGACCACTGGTTGGCTCGTCGAGGAAAAGACGTGCATGAAAAATCCAAAGCAATGCTAATTCTCTCCACCACTCAATCCTGGTAAATGCTGATTTCCAATCGGAGTGTTTGCACAGTCCTGCAAACCCATTTCCATAATGGAGCTCTCAACCATGGCTATCTTCTCTTTTCTTGGCCTTTTGTGAGGTAGTCTATCTATGCAGAATAATGATGGACTCTCACACTTCCTGCACACATATTCCATCCAATGAATCATTAATACCTTTAACTCAATACACAACAAACATAGATCTTGCAATAATCCATAATAAACCCAATAGTTTAAAATAGGAAGTACTTACGATGCGTCCGCCTCGGCCCTCTACCATTATCGAGGATTTCTCCTGTCTGAAAACTATTCTTGGACAGCCCCTTGAACAAGTTAACCATCTCAGAAGGCGGAGATAATGCGAAATTGATACTAATTTGATGATGGGACTCCACATACCGAACACCACAAAGCTTTAAGGCCTCACAACGTTTCTGATTAATGTTGGCCTGGCCTGTGTACCTGCCCAGTCTGCCTCACAACGTTTCTGATTAATGTTGGCCTGGCCTGTGTACCTGCCCAGTCTGGAAACTATTCTTGGACAGCCCCTTGAACAAGTTAACCATCTCGGAAGGCGGAGATAATGCGAAATTGATACTAATTTGATGATGGACTGCACATACCGAACACCACAAAGCTTTAAGGCCTCACAACGTTTCTGATTAATGTTGGCCTGGCCTGTGTACCTGCCCAGTCTGGAAATTCAATACCTTATAATTAACACTGTGCAGGCCAAGATGGGTCACTGTCACCGTCATGCCAACGTTTAGATCTATATATATATATATATTATAAAGGCTTCTCATCTATAAAGGATTCAATCGGTTGGTAGCATTAATATATATATAATATATAATATAAAATTGGGGTACGGGTAAATTTTAAAACTGCTCGTAAATTTGACTATGCAGGAAAGGAAATAAAAGGCTCGTCACCAATGGCGTGTTTATTTAATAACCGGCTGTATTTTAACAAGCAAAAACGGGCAAACGGGCGTCAATTTTAACCCCCTACACCTATTCAAAGACATTGATTACAAAACTTCTGGAAAAGCATTTACATACAACGAACAAAACATTTATACACAAAGAACTTGTATATCTGAATGAATATCAAGACTTTCTTAGGACATGTGACCGATTAGATTTCAGGCTGTTGTTTAGCCAGGAGATGACATAGTTGTTGACATGAACAGGGCACAAGATTTCTTGAACTTCTTTATTATCCATCTCTATTTCCATTCTCCTTCCCAGCTGGTATATTAGTTTGGGGTTTTATTAACCAGGGATGGGTTATTGTCCAGTCGAAAATTCTGAGAAGTGTGAATGTGTCTATTTAACTCGCTGCTATCTGCCACTTATTAGATTAAGCTTAGTATTCGTACTATGTACCAGAGTTTTCCTTTCTCGTTTTTTCTCTTCTCAATTTGTTGTAGGATGTAACAAAATATCATTTGGAAAAATGATTGTAGTAGTGGCGTTAACTCCGCAGAGAGCATGCAGAGGGATTTTTTTATATTTTTTAAAATTTAAATCTACGCAAAATTAGAATAAATGCTATCAGAGTAAAAACAATGATTTTATTTAGGAAAAGCGTGCACAACAGACTCTATTTTGTAATCAACAGGGTTTGGGCAGTTTAAATACAATAATAATGATATGGTGGTTTACATTTAGCATATGAAATTCCATGTCCATGAAAGAAGGTTGATTGGAATTAATGTTAATAAAGTACTGAAGAAATATTGCGAGATGTGCACTTGATGTGGTTGTTGAGATCTGCATCAAAATAATGTAGTACTACACTCGACATTATTAATCCTTCATCCCGTAAGTCAACTTAAAGTAATATACACTGAATTGTATTTCATTTAAACAAAGCTTGTGCAATAAAATCTCTTAGTGTTTTTTTTTTTAATAAAAGATTAAAATAACCTATAAAATTTGTCCATGAGAGGTGCCAGTCGTTGTCAGTAATAAGTCCCTCGATCGGTGTGCTCCCTATCTCCGTAATAATTCCCTCACTCGTTATAAATGCATCATGGACAAGTCGAAACATGGGCAGTGAGGGGCCAGCGATTTAGAAACAGAAAACACAGAACTGAAAGAAAAGGGAGAGCCTTTAAAGGTTTTTAATCTTGATAATTCTCATTTTCTCAGATCGCTCAAATCAAGATCGTGATCCATATAGATAGTTTTAGATCCAAAAATTGTAGATCTGGATGAAGATCCAACTGGGGAATTCGTTCAAGATTCAATTCTGAATTCCATTGTTGACCCAGATATTTTATATCTCATAGGATAGGTGGATAAATACGTATAGGAATGAACTAATTATTCTACGAACTATATTACCTTTCAGAATCGGCGCGAACAACCTGAAATGACCTAGGGACATCACGACGACAAAAGAAAGAGATAGTAAATAGGCAGTGATGGTAACTACATCTCTACCCAGTGGAGAAAAGGCCAGAAGTACCCTCAAGTGCAATTTTATTTCTGTCAATGAAGAATGGGAAGGTACAATAGAGATGCCCACACATTGCCTGGAGTTTTATCACAGCTAAACTTAAGCAATGAGTTAGAGCATTAAATGCAGCAGCTCAGTGGTTAGGGTCCTTTGGATCTGGAGATTAAATACTGAGCTGCAGAGCATTAAATGTGGCAGCTCAGTGATGTTCATTTATACGGGCATTGATGACCATGATTTGTGACAATCATAGACATATAATCCATGAAATGCTAATGACATGAATTTATACTAAGTAGCTTAAATTTATATTGCAGAGTGTCCGCTTCTCTTCATTAAGTTACAAAGCTAGTCGATGGTCAATTTTGTTCCACCAACGATATATATATAGTGCCATAGGTTCAGCTTATCTTGTTTATCCCGCAGCAGCAATTGTTCTCTCACACATAGACTAAAAATGGAGGAGGTGTTAATTTGACTACCCACACATTTAAAAGTGGTTGATATTCACTAATAGACAAATATCAAGCACATTTTTAAACATGTGGTTGTTGCTAGTGGACAGCACACCCACCCAAGAAATAGTTAAATTAAAAATAAAAATAAAAGAAATACATTAAGTTAAAAAAAAAAAATATATATATATATATATATAAACATATTAAAAATTAAATTAAATTAAATATATTAAAAATTAAATTTCAATTAAATTAAATTAAGTTTAATTAAATTAATTAATTAAATTAAATTAATTAAATTATGATGAGTGCTATGTTTGATTTAATAATAATAATATTATTTAACTTTATTTATTAATTTTATAAAAGTTATTCTTTTTATAATAATTATTATTATGAAATAATGATTTTAATTAATATTAGTAAATAAGATATTTTAATATTAATAAAACTACATGGTTGGTGATAACTCATTGTTGACCATGGATTGAAGTCAATCCCCAGTGAGTGCAATCCGTAGTTGACTATTAGGAAATGTTCACTGAAATTAATGGTTGACTTCAATCCAAGGGTGCCTTCAAACCATATTTGACTTTTACATAAGGTTGACTTCAATCCATGGTAGAATTTCAACCAAGGTTGACTTCAATCGAAGGTTGGCTTCAATCCATGGTTGACTTCAATTAATAGTTGACTTCACTCCATAGGTGACTTTTAAGCAAGGTCGATTTCAAAGAAAGGTTTCCTTCAATCCATAGAACTGACTTCTAAGAAAGGTTGAGCTCAATCCATGGTTTTCTTCAATCAAAGGGTGACTTCAATCCACGGTTGACTTTTAAGCAAGGTTTGATTTAATCTATAGTTGACTTTTAAGAAAGGTTTGCTTCAATCCAAGGTTGACTTCAATCCATAGTTGACTTCAATTCATAGTTGAATTTTAAGAAAACTTAACTTCAATCCAAGGTTGACGTTATTCCATGGTTAAATTCAATCCGAAGGTGACATCAATCCAAGGTTGAATTCAAGCTCAAGTTGAACTAAATACATGATTGATCTCAATTCATAGTTGAATTCAATCCGACATTGACTAAAAGGTTGACTTCAATTTAAGGTTGCCTTCAGCCAAGTTGCCTTCAATCCAAGGTTGACTTCGTCCAAGTTTTAATTAAATCCATTCATAATATTAAGATTAATGATTTCAAGCCATCGTTGAATTTAATCAAGGGTTGAATTTGAACCATGGTTGATTGTTTAGTAGCGATGATTTCAATCCCTGGTTGAATTTTAGACAAGGTTGCTTTCAATCTATAGTTGACTTCAAAGTAACGTTGACTTCAATCCAAGTTTGACTTCAATCCAATGTTGGCTTCAATCCATGGTTAACTTCAATCAAATGTCGACTTTAATCCATATTTGAATTCAACCCATATTTGACTTTTAAGAAAGGTTGACTTGAATCCAATGTTGACTTCAGTCCATGGTTGACTTCGATCAAAGGTTTCCTTCAATCCATGGTTAACTTCAATCCCATGTTGACTTCAATCCATGGTTCAATTCATTCCAATGTTGACTTCAATACAAGGTTGAATTCAAAGCAACGTTGCCTTCAATCCATGGTTGACTTCAATCCAAATTTGACTTCAATCCAATATTGACTTCAATCTGTAGTTTTTTTTAGGCAAGGTTAACTTCGATCCAAGGTTGGCTTCTTTCCATGTTTGACTTCGATCCAAGGGTGACTTCAAGCCAAGGTTGACTTCAATCCCTAGTTGACTACAATCAAAGATTTCCTTCAATCCAATTATACTTGAATTTTAAGAAAGGTTAACTTCAATCCAAGATTGACCTTATTCCATGGTTATCTTCAATCCGAAGGTGACATCAATAAAAGGTTGAATTCAAGCTCAAGTTGAACTAAATACATGATTGAACTTAATTCATGGTTGACTTCAATTCGACGTTGACCAAAAGGTTTGCTTCAATTTAAGGTTTCCTTCAGCCAAGTTGACTTCAATCCATGGTTGACTTCGTCCAAGTTTTAATTAAATCCATTAATAATATTGAGATTAATGATTTCAAGCCATGGTTGAATTTAATCCAGGATTAACTTTGAACCATGGTTGACTTTTTAGTAGGGATGATTTCAATCCCTAGTTGAATTTTAGGCAAGGTTGCTTTCAATCCATAGTCGACTTCTGAGTAAGGTTGACTTCAATCCAAGTTTGACTTCAATTCAATGTTGGCTTCAGTCCATGGTTAACTTCAATCCAATGTCGACTTTAATCCATATTTGACTTTTAAGAAAGGTTGACTTCAATCCAATGTTGACTTTAGTCCATGGTTGACTTCAATCGAAGGTTTCCTTCAATCTAAGGTTTCCTTCAATCCATGGTTAACTTCAATCCATGGTTGAATTCATTCTAATGTTGGCTTCAATCAAATTTTGACTTCAATCCAAGGTTGACTTGAATCCAAGATTGAATTCATTTGAGGGTTGACTTCAATCCAAGGTTGAATTCAAACCAACATTGCCTTCAATCCATGGTTGAAATCAATCCAAATTTGACTTCAATCTAATGTTGACTTCAATCTGTAGTTTTTTTAGGCAAGGTTGACTTAGATCCAAGGGTGACTTCAATCCAAGGTTGACTTCAAGGCAAGGGTGACTTCAATCTAAGGTTGACTTCAATCCCTAGTTGACTTCAATCCAAGGTTTCCTTCAATCTAATGTTTACATCACTCTAGGGTTAACTTCAAGGATGACTTCAATCCAATGTTGACTAAGAGGTTGACTTCATTCTAAGGTTTCCTTCAGGCCAAGGTTGACTTCAATCCATGGTTGACTTCAGTCCAAAATTGACTTCATCTAAGGTTCATTGCAATCCATTAACAATATTAAGATTAATGACTTCAATCAATGGTTGACTTCAATATATAGCTGACTTCAATCCATGGTTGACTTTAATTCACCATTCAATTTGAACCACAAGTGACTTTAATCCAAGGTTGAATTTGAAACATGGCTGACTTCAATCCATTGTTGACTTTAATCAAATGCTGACTTTGAAACATTGCTGACTTTTAAGCAAGGTTGACTTCAAACCATAGTTGACTTTAAGGAAATGTTGACTTCAATTTATAGTTGACTTTGAAGAAAGGTTGAATTCAATCTAAGGTTGACTTCAATCCAAGGTTGACTTCAACTGGTAGTTGACTTCAATTCACAGTTGACTTTTAAGAAAGGTGGGCTTCAATCCATAGTTGACTTCAATCCAAGGTTGAATTCAATATGTAGTTGACTTCAAGAAATAGTTGAATTTTAAGTAAGTTTCACTTCACTACAAGGTTTACTTTAGTCCATGGTCGACTTGAATCCAAGGTTGCCTTCAATCAACCATTAACATCTATCCATGGTCTACTTCAATCCATAGTTGACTTCAATATAACCATGACTTCAATCCGTAGTTAACTTTTAGGCATGGTTGACTTCAATCCATGGTTGATGTCAATCTAAGGTTGACTTTAAGCCATGGTTCACTTCAATCCAAGGTTGAATTCAAACAAAGCCTTACTTCAATCCAAGGTTGACTTAAAGGTTAAATTCAATCTAAGGTTGTCGGTTAGCCAATGTTGATTTCAATCCATGGTCGACTTCATTCCATGGTTGAATTCAATCTAATGGTTGACATCAATCCATTAATAATAGTAACAGTAATGACTTCAATCCATGGTTGACTTTAAGCCAATGTTGGCTTTTAACCATGGTTGACTTTAATCGAATGTTGTATTTTAACCATGGTTGACTTTAATCGAATGTTGTATTTTAACCATGGTTGACTTCAATACAAAAACACATTTATAAAAGTGGTTGATTTACTTTGAACAATGGTTGACTTCAATCCATAGTTTAGTTTTAAGCAAGATTGAATTTAATCCATGGTTGAATTTTAATCAAGGTTGACCTCAATCCAAATGTGACTCCAATCCATGGTTTACATTTAATCAAGGTTGACCTCAATCCAAAGGTGAGTTCAATCCATGGTTGAATTCAACCCATAGTTGAACTTTAAGCAAGATTAACTTCTATATATAGGTGACATCAATCCTAGGTTTACTTCGATCCATATTTCACTTCAATACATAATTAACTTTTAAGTAATGTTGACTTCAATCCATAGTTGAGTTTAATCCAAGGTTGACTTCAATCCAGGGTTGAAATCAATCCTACGGTTTACTTAAATCTAAGGTTGACTTTAGGTCAAGGTTGACTACAATCTAAGCTTGACTTGAATCTAAGGTTTCCTTTAGGCAAATGTTGACTTCATCCAAGGTTGAGTTAAATCCATTAATAATATTAATATTAATGACACGTTGCCTGCAATCCATGGTTGACCTCACCATTGTTGAATTCAACCTAATGTTCAATTAAGCAATAAGGAAGAACAATGTAAAATAATAATAGAATGTGTGTAGTTAGTATAATTTTTTTTTAATTTTATTAATAGATATATAAAGGCATTAATAAATTTTAATATTTGAAAGAGTAGATGTTAAGATATAATATTAAATTTGTTTAAAAGAGTAGATGTTAAGATATAATATTATTTTTGTTTAAAAGAGTAGATGTTAAGATATAATATTAAATTTGTTTAAAAGATTATATAAAATTAATGTTTTAATTTTATTTATTTCAAAAACTGTTTTAATTTTATTTATTTCAAAAACTGTTTTAACTTAGAATAGTCTTTTGAAAGGTCTTTTAAAACCTTAATATAATAACTTGTTTGTTTTGATTGAAAAAATAAATATAAGAAGTTATGTAAGTTGTCACAAAATTTAAGTGTTTTTGTCTTATTTATTTACATATAAGATATTGTTACAACACATCTAATTTATCTTCAAATTTCAAATTTTATTGTTTGTAAAATAAATCTAAGTTTGTTTGGATTGACAAAACTAAAATAAATTATTCAAGTTTTTAGAATATTTAAGTGTTTTTTTGTCTTATTTATTATAAATAATATAATGTAACATAATATATACTTTATCTTCAAATTTTAATTTTTGTAAATTAAATTTGAATTTGTTTCATATTGTTTCGTTTTAATGATAATTTTGTCTTAATTATTAATTGTATATTTCTTACATTAGAAATACTATTATGTATAAATAATCATTTAGATAATCTTATATTAATAAAATTTCATTTACATTTTTATTTTCTTATGAAGATGTGAAAATTTCTTTCCTATGTTAGTTTATACAAAGTTTCCAATTTTTAATAATAATTTTACATATATTCAATATAATTCTTCATTTTTTATTTATTTAAAAATATGGATTATAGGACTCTCCTTTAATTATCAAATAGAGATTATAGTTGAAAATTAGGATTCATGTTCAATCTAGTGAAAACAATAGAAGGTTTGAACATACTTACAAAGACTATATTAGAAGGCCTGTGATTATCAAATGAAGATTATATTTGAAGATTAGGATTCCTATCCAATATAGTGAAAGCAATAGAAAGCTAGAACATAGTTATATTTGTTTAATCTGCTGACAACAAAAATCTCAATTTTAGTTTTGTCATTAAGATTTTCTTACAATTTTTTTATAAATTTCCAATCTTTAAAAATTTATTTTACAAATATTTAATTATGATTCTTAAATTTTAATTTATTATATAAAAATTGAGATCATAAAACTAATAAAAAATTAATATAAATTATGATAGACAAATAGAAATTAATTATAAAGATAAAAAATTAATATAAATTATGATAGGAAAATAGAAATTAATTATAAAGATTAAGATTCATAAGATAAAACTAAGTTAGATTTGCATGTATTTAATCTGCTCACATTAGAGGTGAATTTAATATTTATGATTATTTACATATAAAAATGGGATGATGTAACTTATTTTAATTGTTTATTTATTAAATTATATTTATTATTTATATATAAAAAATTAAATGGTAATACCTATTCTAAATGTTCATATATTAAAATTTAATTAATTTTTTTTATGAAATTAATAAAATTATATATAAAAGCAAAAATACAAAAATATATATTTGTTTAAAATCAATAACTGTGTTTTCAAGATAAGGTAATTAATAAAATTAATTATATACTGTTGGGATCCAATTTGATTACTATAAAATTATATATAAACAAAAAAACAAAATATTTAGAATAAATAATTAAAAATTTTGAAAAGGCTTAAGATAATGCTATACTTATATATAATTTTTTCAACGGAGAAAATATATTAACATACTAGGGACTAAAACACGTTGAGAATTGGATATTTTAGGCGTTTACAGGGATGGATGCAAACCATCAGGGTGTTTCGAAGGGTGAAAATGGTGAAATTTGATGTATAAATCTATATAGCATTTATGAACATAAACCAGTATATTAATCTCCAGTATATTAATCTATGTACCAGGGAATAAACACGTTGAGAATTGGATATCTGAGGCGTTTAGAGGGATGCAAACCATTCGAGTGTTTACAATTAAGAAAATGGTGAAATTTGGTGTATTAATCTATATAGCATATATGAACATAAACCAGTATATCAATCTATATACCAGGGAATAAAAACGTTGAGAATTGGATATCTTAGGCTTTAGATGGATGCAAACCATTTTGGTGTTTATCATTAAGATAATGGTGACATTTGGTGTATTAATCTATATGGGATGAAAAACACTTAGATTTGGATCTGTTAGGCGTCTACGGGATACAAACCATTGGGCTGTTTACAATTAAACAAGGGTGAATTTGCAACTCCAGTATATATCATTGTTTTCGAAGATGAAATACGTTTCATAAAATCAAAGAAACAATACCATGTGGACCTTAAACCTTAAAAGATTAATTAAAATCTGAGAAATCAATCTTTTAAATTACAGACAAGAATTTGAGTGTTTATAAACGTGAAAATCAATGAAAAATATATGGTGCATCAATTGCAGAAACTCGGCTGCTGCAAGTAAACCGCTTCAATTATATTGACAGAAGTGACTGAACTTTAAACGCGAATTAAAAATGTCTGTCATATATATATAAACCTGCATTGATGAGAGGACCTTCTGTATCTCTGTTCTTCATAACAATGATTTGGCAAAGACTGAGATTATCGAACCTGAACCTGGGGAACATTATTCCGGTGAACCATGCGTGCAGCCAGCGACTGGTTGATAAATAAATATTTGTGCTGAGGAGGCGGCTTCATCCTCATGTCGATATTCATATACCTCAACGGGCTATTGTACTGCAACTCAGAGTTAACGCCCGTCGACCTTGGAGGCCGGCCATTCTAGGCAGAGGCCCTTACGATGTGCTCTTGATTAGGTTGGGGTTCGCGTGTTGAAAACTGGTTAATTGGATATTTCTGGCTGGGATAGTACTAGATGCGGTGCCATTGGGGATCTGAAAATGGGGATTCGAAACCGGGACATGGCCAGAGGCTGATACTCCTCCAACATATTCTCCAAATCCTCATCGGATGGATTTAACAGAGATGAAAGCATCAAGATCCTCCCTAGGCAACTGGCATTTCAATAGCACGGGAGAGCCGAAAACCTTAGACATCTTGGCAATCAGATCTGCAACACCCAAAACAGATCAATAAAAACACAGAAAGGAAAAACCCTAATCAAATTGCAGGTTATCAAAAGGAAACAGTTCATTGAAATCGATGGCACCTTCAATGAAATAGTTACGAATTGGGATTGACGGTGATTCAGAAACGATTCACTCTTTCGTTTAAGCAAACTGACTCCAGCGTGGCAGGTTCAACTTTTCGTTGTCCCACAGGCTCAACCTTTCGTTTTCTCAGGCTCAACCTTTGGATTAAACAAAAGAAACCGCTGATGAGTGCTAATCAGAGAACCTTTCGATAACCTTTTAGCCAACCCCAAATCTCTGTCGTTGGATAGATATACTCGACGAACCCATTCTTAATCCCTGATTAAAAGTTGCGATCGCCCTCCATATGGGTGCATTTGTTCATTGAAGCGCCTTGGGCGAAATATGAGTGCATTTGTTCATTGAAGCGCCTTTGGCGAATGATAGTTGACCAGATGCATGTATTCCCCAGCAATGAATGGAATACAAGTATTATAATTGACAAGTGAATCTGCCGACCAAGCGATTGATTTGTAGCCCATGGATGAAAGGGACCATATTTGAGTTTTGGAGCAAGCCTGTAAGCCTTCATCCCATGCTAGTTCGTGGGCTGATTCATGGAAGGGACCATCTAAACTAGCTGCGATATCGTTATGTAGGTCTTCAACCATTGGTTGTATAGAGTCGGTCGGGATCCATCTCCAGTCCACGGGGTCTACCTCTAGCAGAATCAGAACTATCGAGCAGGAAGATCCTACATGAATCCAAGTGGTTCTATTCTAACTGAAATAAAACCATTTGGAGATGGTGGTCTTGTAAAGACAGTTCTACCATTCATTTAGTCTATTCTTCGTCTTAATGTCAGTGTTTGAAGGGTGTGAATGTTTGAAAGGTGTGGTTTTCTAAATATTTTATAGGTGTATTTACAGACAGCGTGGGTTTGGTTTTCCAAATCAGTCATTTTATAGTGCTCTGCCTGCCTTCCTAATGCCATCCTTAAAGCAGTTGATTTCTCCTTCACCGGTTCGTTCACCCGAATAAATTCCTTATTGGGAAAGCAGAGGGGACATCCGCCGGTGCTGAACAACTTGGGAATTCTAATCGGAGTTAAAGCTACGGGAGTATCCGCTTCTTCCTGATCTCTATCAATTTTTTTTAGTCCATCGTGGCTAGAATAGGACTCAATCCGCCTCCCTGGTTGAGGTCGACCGACTGAAGTTGGGAGGTATAGGAATATAGCTAACTAAATATAAAAACGAATAGCGCCTTTCAAGTCAATATTTGTTTCTATTATATAAAAGCTACTATCTTTCCCAGCTTCCCCATCACACGTTCCCTTTATAGCTACGATCTGGGATTTTCACCATGTAATTCGTATCTGCTATCTAAGGTTTCTTTGTCCTTTCCTCTCATGATTTTTGTTAGTTGAGAGGTTTTTTTTTCAAGGAAAATATAACTTACTATTAATAGAGAGAAATAGTAAATAGATCTATACAAACCGAAACAACCTGGGAAAGACATCCCAGCAATAAGAGATCATACCAAATATAACCAAAGGGCCGAAAAAAATAAAGCCCCATAACCACAAGTCTTAACCAAACAATTTAAACCCGGAAACCAAAGCACACCTACATAATGCAAGAAACATAACAAGAACCCTCATGGGCCATGGAAGAGGCCCACCAAACATCCAGCAAGACAAGAGACCCGAAAAAAACAACGGCCACCACCAAAGTAGCCCGAACCAAAAAAGATCGATAAACGACGAGTCCGACCAAAATCCCAACAAGATGTTGGATGGAAAGGCACTATACACCTGCAAGAAAGATAAGCCGCATAAAAATATATAATGCCGCAAGAACTGCATATACAACCCATCAACCGACCCGAGCCAAAACAAGAATCAAACCTAGTGCAGGTCAATGGAACCATGAGTGAAAAGTTGATCATCCCGCCACTCCTCCCACTAGATAATCCCCACCGGAGAAGTCAAAGCTAGTTTAGAGAGCAAGTCAGCCTCCCCATTATATTTCCGAAAGATATGTGAGAAGTGTATATGTTCAAAGGTATTGATGGACACACAAACCGCATCTAGCCAGAAAGAAAGAAGCATCACATTGAGCAGGGCAATCTCCTTAGCGCAGGAAATAATGGATAAAGAATCACCCAATACCAAGAGTGACGACGCCAGTTTGAGGCATGCAAAATGTAATAGGACTCAAAGAGCACATAACTCACTATGCATGTTGGTACCGACCCCCAAATTCAAACGGATACGAAAATGGCAAAAGATGGATAGGTACAACACCACACTGGCCCCGCACACACCAGGCCCCCCAACCACAGCACCGTCAAAAAAACCACATGGGTAAACCAAGACCGGAGGAGCCTGCCGATGACCAGGTCCATCCACACTCTTTATAAGCCAGCCGCCAACATTGCCAAATAGAGAATTATACTCTTTATAAGCCGCAATAGTCCTTCCACAGATCCAATCTAGTTGTGGAATAGAGTCCTCAAAGATTCGACGGTTTCGAGCTTTCCAAACTTCCCAAATCATAAAGCATGGAAGCTCAGCACAAGAACCAGAACCAGAACCATGTAGCCACATACACAGACAGTCTACCAGAGAGGTAGACCGCCAATCAGCCCACAAACCAATAGAAACACCAATTAAGTTCCAGAGGTCTTGAACAAAACAACATTTGGAAAAATGATGGTCGACTGATTCCTTTTGTAGACAACATAATGAACACCATCCAGGACCAATGAAACCACGATGATAGATATTATTTGAAGTAAGAATCTGGTTGCTCAAAGACAGCCATAAAAAGCATTTGATTTTAAGTGGAAGAGCAAGTTTCCAAATAGCATGATGCCACCACTGAATCTGTGGGTGGTGATTAGCAAAAAGAGAATCATATGCAAGCTTAGAAGACACCGAACCAAGTGCCACATCCCATGACCAAACCAATCGGTCAGGAGACTCAGATAGCTGAATATTGGCCTGACAGAAAGGTCTGATATATTCAGTCCATTCAACCCCCAGGGTACCATAGAGCCCATTTGCTAAGCATAAATCCACGAAGAACCCACCCCCCTCAAAGGGAAAGTCGCATGAGCAAGTGTACAAAAACCATTGGCCCTCAGATAAGAAATCGGTTCCAACGATAAAATGTGAGTAGTAGATTCCCCCATAATAGGATCAACCCCTAAACGGATCCTTCGACCATTCCCTGGTAGCCATGTGAGCCACTCCGTAATGATTTTGAAAGAGCCAAGGAGCCCATTCCAGATATTTGAGATGCCAATAGAATTAGGTTGTCCTTTACGAAACCAATTTGCCACCGAACCGGATCTCAAATATTTATCCCTAATAATCCGCCCCCAAAAAGAGTCGACGAAGAGGGCCCGCCACAGGCTCTATGCATGCAGGGCCGAGACAAAAAGATCCAATTTTTTCACATCCCATCCCCCCAATTCCAAGAGACGAGCCAATGAGCTCCAATTAGTCAAGTGGAAGTTATCCTTTTCCACCCCACCAGACCATAAGAAACAGAAAAAATTTCCTGCGTAAAAGCCGAAGAATGGACTTGGGAATTTTGCATAAAGAAAACCAGTAGAGCCCCAAGTTTTGAAGCACCGATTTAGCCAACGTAACTCTTCCACCCAAAGATAAAAAACGCATACTCCAGTGGCCAATCCGCATATCAAAGTGCCTTAAGAGCCAAGACCAGTGATTTAGCTGATAATTAGATGGCTTGATAAAAAAGCCATGATACTTTATGCCTCACCAATTCCTTGAATTCAAAAGGGAGCACCGAGCTAATTGAACGCTCCACACAATCATCCAACGAATGCTTCAAAAAACAAGATTTGTTATAACTAATCCGACATACCAGTTATAATTGTTATAATTTTTATTTGAGAGCTTACCTATTGACTTATCGGATCTCAGGTTCCATGTTCACTTCCCTCATCAGGGGTGTAGGGGATTTCACTAGGTAAGCTAAGGTCTATCTATATCCAGGTTAGAGTGATTAATGCAAGCTACTATATAGAAGTATGCTACTCAAGGGAAGAATTAAAAGGAATAATAGCCTGAGTAAAAAGGAAAATGAGTTCTTGGTTCACTGTAGGTACATGGGGATAAGCTAATCTAGATGGAGATTTAACTCCATTAGCAGGGAAAGCAAGAGAGGTTGTTTTCCACCCAAGTGAAACACCATGGGCATAATCAGAGTCTGAGGCTTATTCGGTAGTGGAGAATACAGATCAGATACATTTCATTAACTGTACTCCGTTATATATCGGTATTGGGGCAAAGACCCATATTGAGATTGAAACCCACCCATAACAGAACAGGCGCTTACGTGAATATTTGGCCCATTGATGGAAGAATAAGTTCATAGATTTATTGTATGGTTTCAACGCTACCTTCTTTGATATTTTGGATACTGCTGCTTCTTGTTCATTTTCCCTAATGGATATCCTTTTAACCCCATAAATGGGATCCAACAAGCTTATTTAGAAAAATATGGAAACATGAACAAATGGTTGTATTCATGATTGTAGTGGCACTTTTAGGCCTAGGAATTTATTGTCGAAATGCAATCATTTGCAGGTTTTAGGAATAAAGCTTCAAAGTTATGGAAATAGTTTTGTATCCTTAAGTTTGCTCCTATTGGCCCAAGCGTTTGAATCTGCGCTATGACACCATGTGTAATACCTCTATGGGCATTACAAATTTCAATCAAATTTAAACATCGATATTTTTTTTGTGCAATTGAATAAAAAACAAAATTCTAATACAAGCTCAAATGGTGGATTTCTTAACTGTATGACTAAGAAACATATAATCATTATGATAACATCATATGAGTCGTTTATAACAACATGCAACATATAAGTAAATTAATATCACAAGGAGAATACCTCGACATAAGAACGGTGAAGAAGTCCCAAAAGAAGCAAGTCTCCATTGTCCATTCGAATTTATTTCCTCCTCATTTCCCAAAGTGGGACCATGGTTTTACCTCCTAGCCAACTAGGGGCCTAACTGGATCCCTAGCCCCATGAGCCATCCACCTGGCCTCCTGGCCCTCCGTGCTCGAGATCCCCAAAGAACATAACATTGATACACTAATAATCTATGTATCAGTTCTTCCAAGAGTTCTCAAACTCTTCCAACTCTTCCAAACTTCTTCTCCCAATTATTCCCAAGAAAAAGAACCTCCCTTCTTCTCTAACTTCCTCCTCTATTTATGCCTCAAAACCTCAAAATATCTACCATCTCATTCAATAAAATATTGAAATAATATTTATATTAAAATAATCATTCCTTGGGATACAAGTTAAGTTTATAAAAAGAAATAAAGAAGTGTATTAAAATAATAATTATTTGGGCTAAAAGTCAATTTTGTTTTAAGTGATACAACAACCATATTTATGACACCCTATCTACACAAATACATATCCTCCATGTACATTTGAATTAATGGAGATATTTTCCATACATATAGATATATATATACACACAAACAATCAATGCAACATTTAAATCTTAGACATAATCAATAATCCATAAGATCACACAATAATACACATATAAATCCACTATCTAACACTTCATTATTCCACCCAATCATACTAGTGTACTCACACAAATTGTGCATACGTGGCTAGCGCAGACACTCTTCACATGGGTACCAATAATCACATTCAATGTCATTGATGCATGGTTCTTACATAAAGGGAATCAATACACAAAATAACAATCAATAATGCTTCATTCATCACTTCATATTAATTAAGGTTTATTATCATTCATTAATCACATTTTTCATACAAAATCATTAGATGTTAATTGTGTAAACGTGTTCATCAATCCAAGCATATAATCAAGAAGGACTATAATAATGAATAACATCATATCCAATTCCATCGTTGGTCCCATCCATCCTCATTTGTACTCCTACAACCTAATATCCACTGCTTCCATCACCTGATCTCACCATCTCGTCCTCTGCTGGAATATACTATGGCGTCGACTATACTGACCTAACCACATATAGAACCCGTAATCGGAAGTGTCGAGTCCTACAAATTGACCAATATTCCCCAGTAGGCACCCACTATTCATCATCACACGTCTAGGGGAGTGTGCTCAGCACAGCCTTCCCACGACTCTGGGTGTTGGGGGATAAACGGTGGGAAATGCCTCCACCCCCCCTGATAGTACGACGGTCAACAAACTACATCAACCATATTGTGCCATCACTGTTCTAAAAGGTCTCGTCATTGAAGAACCACTTTGGGTAAGTCGTAGTTCTTGTCAAAACTTACACTTACCCACAAGTCATAGAGATATTGATATTCAAAATTAAACAACATGAATATTGATATAACATCATTATCCTCTTGATGTCCAAGACATTTCGTGCCCCTTGGCACTGTAGGAATTTGGCTATCTTGTAGCCAATCAACATTTGTTTAGTTCACCGCTAACATAGATCTCATCTATAAACATTTTTAAATATGTTAGATGATAATCTATATCACTAAAATCACATTTAAATAATCATGTAAGTACCTTTGAAACATATGTTGTACTTGTTCTATCTCAAAGTACACCTCAACTAACATTCACATATCAATATTCCACATTCAGCTGCATGTTCAAATGACATAACATATTTATCTACATTAATAAAACAAAATTATAAATTACATTTACTATCCACATATCTAGGAGTCCATATGTCTATATAATAATAGTCTTAATGAATGTAACTGAGTCAAATAGATAATAAGAAATTAAAATGTTAAGTTAATTCATATTAGAGTTTAAATACCAAATGTCAAAATATGGGTCATTACATGTTGGCACATTAGTATCTTGTTGTGTTAACTAATATGTTCCCTCAGGGGGAATATATGACTTATGTCTCTTGCGTTTCCATTGGAAACATGAAATGGGATAGCCAAAGTGAAACCTCATCCAATCAATCATTCACTCGTACGGTGAGTTCAAATGTTTTGTTATCAACTAGATCTCCTGATTATGGTAATTTTGAGTCTTCTTTGAAGGAAAAAGAATCCTTTAAATTATATAACCTTCTTCACAAAGAGAATCATGTGGGAGACAGAACTCCATAGATATCGAAAGGTGTATATAAAAGAGCATCGCACAACTCAAATTGTAGAGATGCTTCCAACTATTTGATTACTGAGGGTTTATCCTAGACCCCTTCTACATTGTCAATTCTTAAAGTGCTCCAGAGTTTCCCTTTGCAAAGGAGTGCATTTTTGTCCACTATTGGAAACAAAAAACCTTCTAATGGTCAGATTATCAAATTTTATTTTACTAATGTTAAACACTTCCTTGATTTTGATGTAGCCTTCCAAAATAATGTCCTGCATTCTATGAAAACTATTAGAAGTATAGTTGTTATTGAAGGCACATTGGCATGCATTATTGCTCTATCTTATTAGAAAGAAATTGTCTCTCCTGAACTCACTATATTGCCTATTCTGCCTATAGCCTTTGATGGACAGTCTTTTCGACCACATGGAATCATCTCCTCTTTTCTTGTAGAATTAGGGGCGGAAATAGTGTATGTAGAAGTGGATGTAATGGATGCTCCACTTGATTATAACCTTTTGTTAGCACGGATTTGGACTTACATGATGAATTCTATAGTCTCTTTAGTATTTTGAGTGGTGTGATTTGATGCAGGAGCATCGACCTAAGTCTCGTTTTCTATTGTAACAGCTTATGTTGCCTTGTAATAGTTCTAGAATGCTTACGTTAGTTGTAATTTGTTGTTATTTGAGATTGTTTGTAATAATGGCGAATTGCCACACATATCCTCGAATTTTACATGAGGATGTCGTAGAATAGGGTTTGTTAATTCTTTCCAGATTTGGGAGCTCCAATCCTGTTTGTTCGGATCTGGCAAGCTCGTAGGTGTTATTTAATCTTTGGTTGTATTAGATTGAGGCGTTGTTGATGAAACAAAGGATTTGTTTGATGCGTTGTTGATGTAATGGAGAATAGGGTTTCTGAACTCTGCATTTGATTCATGCGTCGTTTCCTTTCTTTCAATAACCAGAAATGTGTGATTGTTTGTCAATGCAACCAAGTAATTCAACTATGTATCGATTTAGATCTGTATTGTAGAATCCACATTCAAACACGAGAGTGAATCGATCGATCCTCTGATCGATTTAAGAAGTTACAAACAGGAAAGTTCGTAGAATAGCGATTGGACGGTCAAGATCAAATCGGGGGAAGAAGATCAATGGTTCCGTAGTGTTTCCAAAACCTAAAGGTTGAAGTGGAGATCGGACAGTTAGGAACGATCCCGAAACAGATCGACGGTCCCAAAGTGTTTCCGAAATCCGAAAAGTGAAGCTTCGGAAAGATGACGTCAGGAGGACATTTGCGGAGCGATGTTGTAAAGATTGGAAAACTACATGACCGAAACTCGAAAGCCGAAAGTGCAGGATCGGTGCGTCGGGAACAGAGCGTCGGGAACTCTGTTTCGGAAAGGGAATTTCGGGTCTAGTCTTTTCGGGATCAGCTTGGCGGAAAGCCTTCCCGAAACAACAGAATTTGGAGGAATTGTCAATTTTAGAGGGCTATCATCCTTAGAACCCTACTAAGATCCTGGAGAGCGAATTTGGACTGGTTTTCTGGTTCAGATTTGCATCAATTGGTATCAGAGCCTAGAGAAGATGCCGCCAAGACGAGGTTGGGCACAAGGAATTCCAGTTGGAAGAGGTTGAGGAAGACATGTTGCAGATGCAGGCACCGAGGTCGACATGCAAGAGGAAGTATGACAAATCCGAGCTATTATGGAAGCTATGGAGAGAGGACATCCAGGGAATGAAGATGTTAGTGAAGAAGAATCTTCTGATGAAGAACCAGAAGAGATTGGCGACAACGTGAAAATGATGAGGATGCTGGTAAAGGCTAGCAGCAGGCCGAAAATAGAAGTCCCCATGTATGAAGTCAGCTTGAATGCTAACGAGCTCATGGATTGGATAAATGCGCTGGAGTGGTACTTTGACTTTGAAGAAGTCGAAGAAAAAAAGAAGATGAAGTATGTAGTGACCAGACTAAAGGGGTACGTATCCATTTGGTGGGACGAACTACAGATCCATAGAGAAAGGAGAGGTAAGTCTAGAATTAAGAATTGGGACAAGATGTTGTCTAAAATCAAACAACAATTTATGCCTGAAGATTATCAATTAAGCCTCATTAAGCAGTTGCAGAATCTTAGACAGAAAGGTATGACTATTAAAGAATACACAGAAGAATTCTTCAGGATGAATATTAGAGCTAGACAAGCACACAGAGACATGGAAAGAGTGGCTAGATACCTAAATGGACTAAGGTATGATATACAAGATGAAATTAGTTTACTGAATCTCACAACTGTGGAGGACGCTTACCAGGTAGCATTGAAAGTAGAAGAGAAGCTACTGAGAAAGCAGAATAAGAAGAATAGAGGGAGTTCGGCAAGAGGAAGAGGATTTCCAAATAGAGGAGGATGATATCAGTCTTCTAAGAATGAAGCAGAGGGTTCCAGCAGTCAGTCAGCTCAAAGAGGAGAATTCAGGGGAAACAGGTTTTGTAATAGAGGAAGAGGCAGAAGTAACAGAGAATTAAAGTGCTATACATGTGGTGAGGTTGGACACATGTCATGGGAATGCCCAAGGAATAAATCAACAAATCAGAGGAATACAAATTAGCCGAGGCCAGAGAAGAATTCAATGAGAAGGCAGAAGTAGGAAACCCTCCAGGGGAAGTAGAGTCTCTTATGTTGAACAGAGTTTTGGTGAACACTAAGAAAGAAGTCCATGAACCAGCACAGAGGAAGAGTCTATTAAGGACTAGGTGTAAGTCACAAGGTAAGTGTTGCAAAGTGGTTATTGATAGTGGTAGTATAGATAATTTGGTATCCACTGAGATGGTAGAGAAGTTGGGATTGAAAAGGATGAAACATCCCACTCCTTATAAAGTGTCTTGGTTGCAAAAAGGACATCAGCTCTTGGTAAATGAGCAGTGCAGCGTGGAGTCACAAATTGGAAACTACAAAGATGTAATATTGTGTGATGTGATGCCTATGGATGTGTGTCATATACTCTTAGGAAGGTCGTGGCAGTATGACAGGAAAGCTGTTCATGATGGGAGAAAGAACACTTATACCTTAGAGAAAGATGGGGAGAAGCATGTGTTGCTACCTTTGAAGGATGAGACAGTCCGAGGAGATACAGGACCTAGTATTTTGCTGATGACTGGGAAAGAGTTACTTCAAGAAGTCAGGAAGGATGATGGGTTATATTTTGTTGTCATTGGAAAACCCAAGGTAATTTTAACTTCTACAACCTTAGATGATTTTCCTACTGAAGTTAGAGTTCTACTTGATGATTTTGCTGACATTATTGTGGATGAGCTACTAAATGCTTTACCTCCTCTGAGAAGTATTAGTCACCATATTGACTTAATAACTGGTGCAAGTCTACCAAAAAAAGCCGCTTATAGATTGACACCTCAGGAGAATGAGGAGATCAAACAACAGGTACAGGAGTTACTAGATAAAGGTTTGGTGAAAGAAAGTCTGAGCCCTTGTGCAGTTCCTACAGTGCTGAGTCAAAAGAAAGATGGTGCGTGGCGAATGTGTGCTGATTCGTGGGCTATTAACAAGATCACTATCAGGTACATATTTCCATTGCCCCGTATTGATGATCTGATGGATTGTTTAAGTGGGTCTAAGTATTTTTCAAAGATAGATTTGAAGAGTGGTTATCATCAGATAAGGATTAGAGAAGGTGATGAATGGAAGACTGCATTCAAGACTAATGATGGGTTGTATGAGTGGTTAGTAATGCCTTTTGGGCTTACTAATGCACCTAGTACTTTTATGAGATTAATGAATGACGTTTTAAAGGATTACACTGGGAAGTTTGTAATAGTGTATTTGGATGATATTCTGATCTTCAATCAGAGTAAAGAAGAGCACTTGAGACATTTGAAATTAGTGTTGAATACCTTGCAAAGGAGAAACTGCTGATCAATTTGAAGAAGTGTAGTTTCATGAAGAATGAGCTGGTCTATTTGGGTTTTGTAGTCTCAGAAGAGGGGTTGAAGATGGATCCAGACAAGGTACAAGCTATCCTTGATTGGCCAATTCCAAAGAATACTTTTGAATTCAGAAGCTTTTATGGTCTTGCAAGTTTCTACAGAAAGTTCATCAGGAACTTTAGTCAAATTTGTGCGCCTATCATAGACACCTTCAGGATGAGTAGACAACCATTCAGATGGATAGAAGTAGCATACAGGAATTTTAATTTGTTGAAGAGGAAGATCACTGAGAAGCCTATTTTGTCTTTGCCCAGTTTTGAGAAAGTTTTTCAGGTTGAGACAGATGCCAGTGGGACAGCCATTGGAGTTGTTCTTAGTCAAGAACAGAGACCTGTTGTATATTTTAGTAAGAAGTTAAATGAAGCTAAACAAAAATACTCTTCATATGATAAGGAATTATATGTTGTCGTGTAGGCTCTTAAGAAGTGGAGGCATTACTTCAAGAAGTCAGGAAGGATGATGGGTTATATTTTGTTGTCATTGGAAAACCCAAGACAATTTTAACTTCTACAACCTTAGATGATTTGCCTACTGAAGTTAGAGTTCTACTTGATGATTTTGCTGACATTATTGTGGATGAGATACTGAATGCTTTACCTCCTATGAGAAGTATTAGTCACCATATTGACTTAATACCTGGTGCAAGTCTACCAAACAAAGCCGCTTATAGATTGACACCTCAGGAGAATGAGGAGATCAAAGAGCAGGTACAGGAGTTACTAGATAAAGGTTTGGTGAAAGAAATTCTGAGCCCTTGTGCATTTCCTACAGTGCTGAATCCAAAGAAAGATGGTGCGTTGCGAATGTGTGCTGATTCGCGGGCTATTAACAAGATCACTATCAGGTACAGATTTCCATTACCCCGTATTGATGATCTGATGGATTGTTTAAGTGGGTCTAAGTATTTTTCAAAGATAGATTTGAAGAGTAGTTATCATCAGATAAGGATTAGAGAAGGTGATGAATGGAAGACTGCATTCAAGACTAATGATGGGTTGTATGAGTGGTTAGTAATGCCTTTTGGGCTTACTAATGCACCTAGTACTTTTATGAGATTAATGAATGACATTTTAAAGGATTACACTGGGAAGTTTTTAATAGTGTATCTGGATGATATTCTGATCTTCAATCAGAGTAAAGAAGAGCACTTGAGACATTTGAAATTAGTGTTGAATACCTTGCAGAAGGAGAAACTGCTGATCAATTTGAAGAAGTGTAGTTTCATGAAGAATGAGCTGGTCTATTTGGGTTTTGTAGTCTCAGAAGAGGGGTTGAAGATGGATCCAGACAAGGTACAAGCTATCCTTGAGTGGCCAATTCCAAAGAATCCTTTTGAAGTCAGAAGATTTTATGGTCTCGCAAGTTTCTACAGAAATTTCATCAGGAACTTTAGTCAAATTTGTGCGCCTATCATAGACACCTTCAGGATGAGTAGACAACCATTCAGATGGACAGAAGCAGTAGACAGGAATTTTAATTTGTTGAAGAGGAAGATCACTGAGAATCCTATTTTGTCTTTGCCCAGTTTTGAGAAAGTTTTTCAAGCTGAGACAGATGCCAGTGGGACAGCCATTGGAGCTGTTCTTAGTCAAGAATAGAGACCTGTTGCATATTTTAGTGAGAAGTTAAATGAAGCTAAACAAAAATACTCTTCATATGATAAAGAATTATATGCTGTCGTGCAGGCTCTTAAGAAGTGGAGGCATTACTTGATGCCTAAAGAATTTATTTTATTCTCAGATAATCATGCTTTGCAGTTCATAAATAGTCAACCAAAATTGAATCAGAAACATGTTAAGTGGGTAGAATTTTTGCAGAATTTTAATTTTGTGATTAAACATACCAGTGAGAAATCCAATAAAGTAGCTAATGCTTTGAGTAGAGTGAACTTAGTCATACAAGAGATTAAGGTCAGTACTATGGGTTTTGAAAATTTGATTGACATGTATAAAGAGGATGTAGATTTCAGGGATATCTACGCAGCCTATGAAAATCCAGTTGCCCATAACAGGAGTCAGTGGTTGGACTATATGTTGCAAGAGAGATTGTTGTTCAGGAACAATAGGTTGTGCATTCCACAATGTTCTATGAGGGATAATTTGATCAAAGAAAAGCATAATGGAAGTTTATCGGGTCACTTTGGCCAGGACAAAACATTTGCTCAGGTGAGTAGTTTTAATTTTTGGCCAAGGATGCAGCAACATGTTAAGAAATTTGTTGAGACATGCAAGATATGTCAACATGCTAAAGGGAGGAGTCAAAACATAGGATTATATCAGCCCTTGCCTATTCCAACTAGGCCTTGGGATTGTATCAGTATGGATTTTGTTCATGGGTTACCTAGAACTCAGAGGGGTGATGATTCTATCTATGTTGTGGTAGATAGGTTTTCAAAAATGGCTCATTTTATTGCTTGTAAGAAGACTCATGATGCAACGAGTATTGCTAATTTGTTTTTCTCAGAAGTTGTTAAGTTGCATGGGTTACCTTTGAGTATTGTATCAGATAGGGACACTAAATTTGTTGGTCATTTTTGGAGGACCTTATGGAATAAATTGGGAACCAATCTTAGTTTCAGTTATGCTTATCACCCTTAGACTGATGGACAGACTGAAGTGGTAAATAGGAGTTTGGGAAATATCTTGAGGAGTCTAATTTATGAGAATCCAAAACAGTGGGATTTAGCTCTTGCTCAAGCTAAGTTTGCTTATAATGATTCACCTAACAAAAGCACAGGTATGAGTCCATTCCAGATTGTGTATGGAATGCATCCAAGGGGGGTGTATGAACTCAGGAATTTGGGAAAGTTAGAAGAGAGGAGTGCAGATGGTGAAGACTTTGCTTATGCTATGCAGGAGTTACATGAAAGTGTTAAGAAGAAGTTGTGGGAGAGTACTAGTAGTTATAAACAGAGAGCAGACTTAAAGAAAATGGAAGTTGACTTTCAGGTTGGAGATTTGGTGATGGCATATCTCAGGAAGGAAAGGTTTCCCAGGGAACTTATAGTAAGCTGAAACTCAAGAAAATTGGACCTTGTAAAGTTCTAAGGAAGTTTTCTACAAATGCATATGAAATTGAACTTCCTTCTAATTATGAAATTTCTCCAATTTTTAATGTTTTAGATTTGTATCCTTTTAAAGGTTCAGGTGTTCAGGAAGAAGGGATAGTTGCAAATGAAGATGGTCAAATGGTGGATTGGGAAGCACAATTACCTCTGAAGGAGCAGCAAAGGATTGAAGCCATACTTGACAAGAATATTTTGAAGAAAACTAGAAACAGGGATTATTTTTAGTATTTGGTCAAGTGGAAGAATCAGCCATCTGAAGATGCCATGTGGATGACTGCATTGGAGATTTCCAAGTTCGGTGTGGATCCTGAAGCTTTACTACAGAACTATTCTTTTTCTCCCCTGGAGTATGATGCAGGAGCATCGACCTAAGTCTCGTTTTCTGTTGTAACAGCTTACGTTGCCTTGTAATAGTTCTAGAATGCTTAGGTTAGTTGTAATTTAGAGGGCTATCATCCTTAGAACCCTACTAAGATCTTGGAGAGTGAATTTGGACTGGTTTTATGGTTCAAATTTGCATCATGATTCCTCTTGAAGGAAACATTGTTACCATTGACCAACTGTCGTTTACTCACGGTAATTTTGCTTCACCTATACGATGTAATGTTCCTTGAATTGATAAATATCATCTAACAACTACGAATATAGGAGTTGGGATGTATTCTTCATTGATGGGAAATTTTAATTTATCTACTCATGCTTTCTATATTAACTGCACTCTGTCTTGTGCTAAGAATAATTCCTATGACCCAAGTGAGTTGTTTTCGAACAACATATTTTGATGACCCTTGGAATCTTCCTTCTCCATCATACTTAGTGAAAGAGTGTCAGCACCTCTTAATGAATTTTCCTTTGTCTGTAGAAAATGTAGATTATCAAGCGTTTCAATATGCGACTACAGACACAAATTCAAATTTTACAGTTATTGAAGAGTTGGATAGCACTACTAAGCCTGTTTCGGATGCAAATTCTTCCAACTATCTTGACTGACTTGATATAGTATTGGATTCAAACGAGGCTACCTTTCGAAGCTATGATAGGGCATGATAATCCTTGGGATGATCACATCATAGATCTTATTTTATTCTAGTTATTGATAGGTTAGAGAATGGAGAGTTTCAGTTTCCCTTATCTAAAGATGATGATCGGCCCTCAAAAATCCTTTGGAAAAAAATGGAGTATATGCTGAGGATAATATGGAAAATAGTTCGAAAAATATCCCGATCAACATATCGAGTAATCCAAATGTCATGGAAAATGTATTAATTGTAGAAAACTATTCTCAAGAAGATATCCATATATATACTAAACTATTTAAAGAGTTTCGTGATGTTTTTTTCTAGTCATATGAGTAAATCCCAGGCATCGACCCCCAAATTGTTGAACATGAAATCAAAACCTATGAAAATCTTAAACCTATTCGACATGAACTTCATCGTATTAATCCTAGAAAGGTTGGAACTATCAATGCATAGGAGGAAAATATTCTTAATGATGACTTCATTTATCTACTTCCCTTAAATGAATGGGTATCCAATCATATTCGTGTTGATAAAAAGCAGGGAAAAAATCATGTTTGCATGGACTTTAGAAATATGAACATCGCTTGTCCAAAGGGTAAGTTTCCCATATTGTTTATCGATCAAATTATAAATTATTGTACTAGGAGCGAGATCTTGTCCTTTATGGATGGATTCTCTAGTTATAACCAAATTCAAATCCATCCCAAGGATCAAAATCAAATAACATTTACATTTCCTCGGGGTACCTTTGCTTATCATAAAATGACTTTTGGTCTTAAAAATTTTGGGGCTACTTTCCAGTGGGCTATGTATTTTTCCATTCATGATATCAAGCACATTCTAGAGGGTTTTCTGGATGATTTAACTACTCACTCTCAAAAGAGAACAGATCATCCACCACATCTTCGCCTCATGTTTGAAAGATGTGGACATTATAAGATTCGTTTCAATCCCCATACATGTATCTTCTACATTGAATCATGATGTATTTTGGGTTTCATTGTATCCAATAGGGGGATTAGGGTCTATCTGTTAAAGGTAGACGTAATTTGCATATTGCCTCCTCCATACAACATCTGTCAACTACAAAGTTTACAAGGAAAATCTAATTTTCTTCAGTGTTTCATTGAAAACTATGCAGACATTACTAAAGGATTTATGCACTTGTTAAAGAAGGGTGTCCTATTTATAAGGAATGACTTTGCTCAACATTCTTTTGATTCCCTTAAAAAAGATCTTATAAAAACTCATTTGCATAGTCCTCCAAATTATAATAGAGATTTCTTATTATATCTAGACACATCAGAATCTATGGTTTGTATGGTCTTAGTTTAGGAAGATGATACTTTTAAGGAGAACATAATCTATTATCTTAGTTCATCTTTAATTGGTGTTGAACTTAAATATTTTCATGTGGAGAAATTATCTTTGGCAGTTGTTTATCCCTTTAAACAACTTCACCATTACTTTTTACTATGCAAAACCACTCTAATTGTTGATGTAAACCCATTTAAATAAGTTTTGACCCGACGAATAATCATGAGATAATTCAATAAATGGATTTACATCCTATAGAAATTTTATTTATACTTCTAGTCTACTAAGCCTAAAAAATCATTGGTTTTTTTCGAACTTATAGCGAAGTTTCCGAGTGAAGAATGTGATAATTTTGAATGTGACTTGTTTCCAAATGAGAACATATTTCTTCTTTCTTTCTTTGATCCTTGGTATGGTGACATACTGATGAATATCCAAACTTCCAAGTTTCCTCATAATTTTTCACGACATGAACAATGAAATATTCTCCATAACGCTAAGAATTACCTTATTATTTGTAACATATTATATCATCGGGGGATTGATTCGATTCTTTGTCGTTGTTTGAATCATGATGAAGATAAGAGAATTTTAAATGACTCTCATAGTGGAGCCTATGTAGGTCATCTTTCTGGGTTGGAAATTGGCTAGAATATATTTGGCGCAGGATAATTTTGTCCAATGATCTTCATTATATTGAAACATTCAATAGGTGTACTCCTTGTCATTTTTTTACAAAGCAAATGTGTGCATATCGCATTCTATGTATTCCCATTGTCAATATTGACCCGTTCAAAAAATAGGGGTTGATTTTATGACTTGCAACCCAACTTCAACTAGGGGGCGGGCATAAGTATATTATCGTGGTTGTTGACAATTTTACTAAATGGTCTGAGGCCATGCCAACTTTTTCTAGTTATAAGGAAACTTTCACATATTTTATATTTAACCAAATCATTAATAGTTTCGGTATACTAAGAGAGATTTCCACTAATCATGGAATTTGATTTCACAATAAAATGATTTATAAGTTATCCTCTAAGTTGGTTTTTAGACAAGTGCATTCATCTCCATTTTATCCTCAAGCGAATAGTCAAGTGGAAGATATTAACAAGATTCTAAATACAATTCTCCAATGAATGGTTAATACCAGTTATTCCAATTGGAACTTAATGTTACATCAGGCATTATGGGCATACAAAAACTCTATTAAGAATGTTACACGATCCCTCCTTTTCAGCTCGTTCATGGATTTGAAGCAGTCCTTTTGATTGAATGTGAAATTCTCTTGTTAAAAAACTTTGTTATTCTCTTTCCAAACACTTATGAATTAGAAGAGTATCTTGTTCACTTAGAACATCTTGATTAACAACGTCAAGATGCAACTTTGGTGAACGAATCACAAAAGAAGTGTGTAAAAAATCAATATAATAAGGGTGTTCCCATGAATATGAGTAACAATTTTTGCAAGCAAGGGGCGTGAGTATGGAAAAAAAACCTTGATCGAGCTTTTGTTAATCTCTCGACCAATCTTTTAAAAGATTGATTGAGGGATTAACCAAGCGCTTGATCAATCTATTTAAAAAATCTCGATCGAGGGTTAAGAGAACCCTCAATTGAGCTCTATAGCTCGATCGAGGGTTTTATTAATGCTTGATTGATATTTTTTAAATAGCTCCATCGAGCTATTGTCATTAGTCAAAGATACATAGAAGTCTGTGAAAAGAATATAGAATATAAATAGTAGCTTGATCAAGGTATTAGCTCGATCGAGATTTTAGTTTAACTGTAGATAGACCCTCGATTGATCTATTTAAAAATGCACTCAAAACCTCGATTGAGAGTTTTTAACACCTCAATTGAGGGCTTGAAAAATAGGATGTTAGCCCCATCTTCTGCAAATTTAATTTTACTGGTCTCTTTTCTAGGCCTAATCCTTGCCCATGGATTCACCTTAGGTGGCATACTTCATATCGATGGATTCTTCAATGAATCTTTTATCCATTGGCATATAATTGACGCGTTTCTAAGTTCATATGGTAATCTTTTTTTTTCAAACTTACACTTACAAGACCATGTACACTATTCACCCTAAATTCATGTTCGAATGGTTTTTGAAATCCTTCTGGCCCTATATTTTCAAGGGGGTTTCTACCTTAGGTGTGACAATCGAACATGAAGCCATTTTTAAGGTCCAGAGATTAGATTTGATCTATTATCAGTCTGGGATTTGATATCAAATCTATCATGACCCATTGCAACCGAATGTGGACCACATGTTGAAGGCATCATTGGTTCCATGAATCATTTTTCCGTAGATTTGGTTAAAAACCAGATGAATAATTTATCCATTCAATGTTTTGTTGCTACAGGAACTGATGCTACAGCCTCTCCTCATTAAACAACTTATGTACACATTGTGTAGGAAAATCCAAAGGGTCCCCAACCTCTTAGAGGAAAGAAAACCAATAAGGGTAAGAAAGGAGAGGAAAATATTAGTAAAACTAAATCTAATGACAATGTTGGTGGGGCTATAATGGAATGACGAAATGTTAATTTCCCTTGTAATATTTGAAAGGGAGATCATCTTACCTATCAATGCCCTAAGATGGAAGAAGCCAAAAAATTGTTGGCACATTAGCATCCCATTGTGTTAACTAATATTTTCCCTCGGGGACAATATATGGCTTCTGGATCTTTCGTTTCCATTGAAAACATGCAATGGGATACCCAAAGTGAAACCTCATTCAATAAATCATTCACTCATATGGTGAGTTCGGATTTTTTGTTATCAACTAGAGCGCTTGATTATGGTAGTTTTGAGTCTTATTTGAAGGAAAAGGAATCCCCTAAATTATATAACCCTCTTCACATAGAGAATCATGTGGGAGACACAATGCCACATATACTAAAAGGTATCTTTAAAAGAGCATCACACAACTCAAATTGTAGAGCTGATCTAAACTATTTGATTACTGAGGGTTTATCCTAGACCCCTTCTACAATGTAAATTCTTAAAGTGCTCCAAAGTTTCCCTTTGCAAATGAGTGCATTTTTTTCCACTATTGGAAACAAAAAACCTTCTAATGGTCAGATTATCAATTTTGATTTTATCGATGTTAAACATTTCCTTCATTATCATGTAGCCTTCCAAACTAATGTTTTGCATTCTATATAAACTATTAGAAGTATAGTTGTTGATGAAGGCACATCAACATGCATTATCGCTCTATATTATTCGAAATCCATTGTCTCTCCTAAACTCGTTCTATTTCCTACTCTGCTTATAGCTTTTGATGGATAGTATTTTCAACCACATGGAATCATTTCGTATTTTCCTGCAGAATTAGTGGTGGGGGATAGTGTATGTAGAATTGGATGTAATGGATGCTCCACTTGATTATAACATTTTTCTAGGATGGAGTTGGACTTACACGATGGATTATATAGTCTCTTTAGTATTTTGAGTGGTGTTTTTTCCTCATGAAGGAAAAATTGTCATCATTGACCAACTGATGTTTACTCGCGGTAATTTTGATTCACCTATACAATATAATGTTCCTTGGATTGATAAAACTCATCCAACCTTTAAGAATAGAGGAGTTGGGATGTATCCTTGATTGATGGGAACTTTTAATTTCTCTAATCCTACTTTATATATTAATTACACTCCATCTTGTGCTAATAATGAAATTCCTATGACCCAAGTGAGTTCTTTTCAAACAACATATTTTGATGACCCTTGGACACTTCCTTCTCCATCATACTTAGTGGAAGAGTGTCAACACCCTGAATGCATTTTCCTTTGTCTGGAGAAAAAATAGATTATCAAGCGATTCAATATGCTACTACAGACAAAAATTTGAATTTTACAGTTATTGAAGAGTTGGATAACACTACTAAGCATGTTTGGGATGCAAATTATTCCAACTATCTTGATTGACTTGATATAGTCTTGGATTCAAATGAGGATACCTTGGAAGCTATGACGGGGCATGATAATACTTGGGACGATCACATCATAGATCTTATTTTCTTCTAGTTATTGATAGGATAGAGAATGGAGAGTTTCGATTTCCCTTATCTAAACATGATGATTGGCCCTTAAATACTTTGGAAAAAATGGAGTATATGCTGAGGATAATATGGAAACTATTTCAAAAAATATCATGATCAACATCTCTAGTAATCTAGATTTCATGAAAAATGTATTTAATGTAGCAAACTATTCTTGAGAAGGGATTTGTATTTATTCTAAACTATTTAAAGAGTTGTCGGGTTTATGGTAGGTCGATGAGCCTTAAGTCGATCATTCAGTGGGCATCTGGGGCCTGGTTTGGCCATTGCGGTTATTTTCCTCGTGTGGTGGCCCTTTCGAGGGGATGGTTCGCCTTTCATTTCTCTTCAAATGCCCATGCTTAGTGGGATTTACGTTTGAATTGGTTGATCCTCAAAGTGCCTCTCTTGCTTAAGCCATGGAACCCATTATTTGGTGCAAGCCGTGAACGGATGGACACCATTCTGCTCTGGGTACGTCTACCTAGGCTCCCATTACACTGTTGGGTTGAGGAGTATTTCCAGAGGATTGGTAATTTGCTGGGAACCTATCTAGAAGCAAACTTTTCATTTGTGGCATCATCGATTCAAAAGGTAGCAATAATACTGGTGAATATTAATGTAAGGGAAGGGTTGTATGATAGTATGGATCTGAGTTGGGGTCCATATACTTTTTCCCAAACCCTTGAATACGAAAATGTGTCGTTTCGTTGTAGACATTGTCATGAGTATGGCCATCCAGCTATTGAATGCACATTACTGGTTCGAATGAAGTTTGGAAACTCTCTGAAGCGTAGGATTGTGGAGAAGGTGGCATGTGTGGATCCGAAAGGTGACACTTTGGGTCAGCCTGTGTTGGAATAGGATCATTCGGTGGCGCCTTCTAGTTTTTTGGAGGAAGATGGAACTATGGGGGAGGATGGAATAGTGCCGGAATTAGCTTATGTCGAAGTCTTAGAAGAGATTGAACACACCTCTCCCATGGTCAGTGCTTCAGAGGGTCTTCAACAAGCTCTTCTTCGATCACTGGATTTGGCAGTTGGTACATCTTCTACTCCCTTCTCTAATCCTTCCTTCAATTTCTTTTTTAAGAACTTATCTTTTTTTAGCATTGATTGGGTGGATGGATTTAAAAATTTACACATTTCCTCACTTTTTTGTCATCTTTCTTTGTTCCTCCATGTACTACTGTTTCACCCCCTAATGTTGAAACCCTATTGCTGGATTTCCCTCCTGAGATTAATTCTGAAGATTCCCTGATACTCCAGACTGTTGTTCCATAGCCCTCCTCCCCTACGGGCTCCTCTGAGTCTGGCTATTTCCTCCATTCAATGAACAAACCATCTGTTGGGGGGATTGGGAAAGAGAATCCTAGATTGACGAAGATTAGAGGCCGAAAGTCTTACATTTCGCATGCTAAGACTCGAGCTTGCTCAGATCTTAGGAATGGTAAACAACTTTCAATTGAAAGGGCACTTAGAGCTATGAATGCCCATAAGGAAGAGATTGGATGAAGGTTATGTCCTTTAATTGTAGGGGTCTTGCTAGTCCCTCAAAAAGACCAGCGCTGCGGTGGATGTTGGATCTTGGACATCCAGATGTTTTATTGTTACAAGAAACTATGTGTGGAGGTGATGAGGCTATTGGAAGGTTAAAATCCTAGTTCCCGGGATGGTGTTTTGAGGCCTCTGATGCAAGGGGTCGCTCTGGTGGATTAGTGATTGGGTGGAAAGCAGCTAACGTCTATGTTTCTTCTCTCTGGGGGATGAATTCGGTATTAGGGATGTCTTGTAGGTCTCTAGATTTTGATAAAGATTTCATCATTGCAAACATATATGGATCATATTGTGATAGGGAACCTTTTTGGAATTCTTTGTTAGCTAGGGATGTGATTAAGGGGGATTCTGTGATCCTAGGGGGGGATCTCAACTTTTCTCTGGGACAAGCTGAGGTTTGGGGGCCACATACACATGCAGATCCACTCAGAAATTTTTTTATCAGGAAATTTACTGAAGGAAATTGGGTCGATGTTGATCCTGTGTGCTTAAAACCTTCGTGGAGGAATAAGAGGGTTGGATTCGATAGGGTGGCGAAGAGATTGGATTGTTTTTTGCTTTCTAAGTAGTTAGTGGAGTCTTTTTTCTATATCAGGCAATGGATTGGGTCTGGAGGATGCTCAGATCATGAACCTATCTACTTGGATATGAAGGTTGGCCTTGTCAAGCCTCCTGCTCCTTTAAAATTTAACAAGATTTGGCTAAAGGACCCTACCTTTGTTGAGCTATTCCATCAGTATTGGATCCCATTCCAGCCAAGGATGTATCATTCTGCAGCATTTCACTTTGCTAAGAATATCAAAACTCTCAAGGGTCCAATGAAACAATAGGTGTTTCAAAAGAGAAGAAGGGACGATAGGGCTCTAAAGATTATAGAGGAGGAAATATCTTCCATTTCAGGAGGGTTGGGAGGAGGATATAGTTCTCAGTTTTCGAAGGATTATCTAGTGCAATTGGAGGATCAGCGGAATAAGATATTGTTGCAGAATGAAGAGACTTGGAGACTGAAGAGCAGGGCCATCTGGCTGGAAAGTGGGGATGAAAATTTGAAATTTTTCCATGCCTATGCAAAAGGCAGGAGATCAGCTAACACTATATGTAGTCTTGAATATTCAGAAGGTATTTCACATGCTGCTTTTGAGGGGTTGGCTGGAGTTAGGGTTAATCATTTTCAGAATCTCTTCAAAGCTAGTGACAGAGTGAACATTGAGGAGGTCATCAGGGTAACTCAGCTTTTCCCCTATTTTGTTGAGGAAGAAGACAACAGGAAGTTGTTGGACATCATAAGAGTAGATGAATTAAAAGAATTTTTGAATAGATTTCAGAAGGATAAGAGTTTGGGGCCGGATGGCTGGACCATTGAATTTTTTATAGCTCTATTTGACATTATTGGAGAAGATCTTTTACAACTTATTGAAGATACTAGGAAGGAAGGAAGGATACCAGCTAGCATTAATTCCACTTTCATTGCCCTAATCCCTAAAGTGGATACTCCTTCTAATCTGAATGATTTTAGACCTATATCTCTTTGCAACTGTGTGTATAAGATAGTTACCAAAGTTATCGCACACAGACTCAAATCTATTTTATCAGCCCACATCTCAGAAGAGCAATTTGGGTTCCTTGAAGGCCGCTAGATACATGAAGCTATTGCAATTGCACAGGAGGGACTGCATAGCATTAAAACCAGAAATTTGAAAGGAGCAGTTCTCAAAATTGATCTCTCAAAAGCTTATGACAAGGTTAGTTGGTTATATATTCATCTTATGCTTACTCATCTGGGTTTTGAGATTTGTTTTATTCGCTGGATCATGAGTTGCATATCTTTCATTTCTTTATCTATTTTAATGAATGGAGCGGCCACTCCTTTTTTTCATTCGGGTTGGGGCCTGCGGCAGGGGTGTCCATTATCCCCCTGTTGTTTTTGTTGGTGGATGAAATTTTAAGCCGTGATATTAAGGAATCTAGACAGATGGGTCATTTTGAAGGTATCAAGGTGGCCCCGGGCGTATCACTATCACATCTCCTTTTTGTGGATGATATATTGATTTTTTGTTCGGGTTCTAGAAGAGATGCACTTAAATTGAAGGATGTTAAATTTTGAGCATTAATTCACAATACTCTAGGATCTTTACTGAGAGAATAAAATGTACAGTATATCAATGCATACCAATCATAACAAGTATGTCAATCATCACAAGAAGCAAAAGCATGAGAGACAAGAGACACAGAGTTTCTGTGGGGAAAACCCTAAGGTGAAAAACCCCACAACTTCCTCAGAGATAGAGAGAGCAATGGATCAACCAAAGTACAACCAAAATACATAGAGATAGTCTTCTAGTAGCAGATGATCCTCCTCCTCACATGTGCACCACTTTCCGAGTGAAGGAAGAGTGAGTTTTTGATTGATCCAAATAGAGATCTCCCGATCTCTATTTATACTTGTTCTGTTTTCCCAGTGACATTATGGGGCCAACTTGTCTAGCTGGGTACATCAACAATATATTACATAAATCAGGGCTGACCCCACACATGGTGGTCTAATAACCCATCGGTAAGTTCACACACTTGCGAAACTTGTCAATACACATGACGACGCTTCCATATAGAGGAATGACACATCTCTATAGGAGTACAATAATATATAAATGAAATACATGGATGAAATACATTCTAAAGTTACGTATACATCAACACTCCCTCTTAACTAGGAAGGTATTTCTCGACACAGATCTGCTAGCACAAGTCTTCTTCTCTCGATCATCGTCATCGATTCATCGTCCTCGAATCCTCATCATCATCACTGCTGCTGCTATCTCAAACAGTCTCTGTATCTACTCGTCATGGGAGGTTCTATAGAGCGAGTCCTTTTTCATACTGGATGTAGGCCCACCACCTACAGATATTCATCATCACTGGCCATACTGTGGAATCCTCAGGACTTATTATGTGTGTCACCAAACCTCGAAGGAGCATCCTAGGATGTTACGGGTACACAACTCCGACCCATAGGATCTACCAGGTTTATATTATATGTGACCTCACCACAAAACCTCGCAAGAGCATCCTAGGCTGTTACGAGCACACATCTTTACCTATAGGATCTCCTAGGGACAGATTACATGTGGTCACCACAAAACTTCGCAAGAGCATCCCAGGCTATTATGAGCACACCGCTCTACCTATAGGATCTCCCAGGGACATATTACATGTGGTCATGGAAAAACCTCGCAAGAACATCCCAGGACTTATTACGGGCACACAACCCAACCTATCGGATCTCCCAGGGACATATTATATGCCATAGGACAAAACCTCGAAAGAGCATCTGCCATATATCCCAAGGCCAAATTATATGCCATAGGAAAAACCTCGAAAGACTATCTGCAGATCTCCAAGGGCCAAATTATATGTCCTCCCAGAGTAAAACCTTGAAAGAGCATTTTCCAGATATCCTAGGGCCAGATTACATGCCATAAGAAAAACCTCGAAACACTATCTGCAAATCTCCCAGGGCCAAATTATATGCTCATCTACACAACCTGTACCACAGCCATAAAGTATCAACCTGATACTCACCATACATCATCTTGATGTACACATGATCATTCTGATCATCATCACTGCAACATCCTGCTGCATGTCATTTGGAGCAACATCCTGAAGCTCGTCATCCATGATCATCCTGATCATACAATGCATCTACCTGATGCATACCAAGTATCTACCTGATACATATCATCATACATGATCCACCTGATCATATAATGTATCCACCTGATACATACATAGATACATGATCCACACAATGTATCCACCTGATATATATCAACATACATGATCTACCTGATGATACACAGTATCCACCTGATACATATACAGATACATGGTCCAAGCATCCAACATGATGCATATACAAATACATATAAATGATCCAACTGATCATATCCAGCATCCAACATGATGCGTACATACATATACATATAAATGATCCAATTGATCATATCCAACATCTAACATGATGCATACATATATATAAATAGCAGTAACTGGAGCATCGTCCTGATGCTCATGATCCAGCACTTACATCCACAACCATGTGAAGGATCCATGCTTCCAACATGCTTGGAATGGCTTCTACAAATGTGTCCATCACTTCTTCCTCGAAGTGTCATCAATCTGAAGAACACCAAGCCTTTATCTGAAGTACTCAAACTTCACTCTGGCTAGTGGTTTCGTCAGCACATCTGCAATATGCTCATCCGTTGTAACATACAGGAGCTTCACTTCTCCTCTCCGCAGCATATCCCTGGTATAGTGATATTTGATCTCTATGTGTTTCGACCTGTCGTGAAACATTGGGTTGTCATACAGCTTCACACAACTCTGGTTATCACAAAAGATACCAGTAGCATCCAATGGGAGATCAAATAACTTAAATAGTAGCCTCTGAAGCCATACTGCCTCACAACTAGCTAAACAGGCTGCAACATACTCTGCCTCGGCTGTACTCAGTGCTACGCAGGACTGCTTCCTGCTAAACCAAGAGATCACACTTGATCCCATACTGAAGCAACACCTAGATGTTCTCTTCCTATTTGCAGCACTGCCTGCCCAATCTGAATCAACATAACCCTGCAAATTAAACTTTTGATTCGCTTCATACTTGAGCCCATAATCAACTGTACCCTTCAGGTACCTCAGAATATGCTTTACAGCAACCAGGTGAACACTCCTCGGATCCGTCAGGAACTGGCTCAATGTGTTCACCGCAAAGCAAATATCTGGTCTCATGTTCGTCAAGTACATCGAGGACCCAATCATCTGACGATACATAGAGACATCAACCGGCTCAGATGAAGCATCACATAGAAGCTTCAGATTTTGATGCCATAGGTGTGGCCATGGCCTTGCAGTCCATCATCCCTAACCTCTTCAGGATCTCTACTGAATACATCCCTTGTCCAAGGAAGATTCCATCTACACTCTGCCACACCTCTATACCTAGAAAATAGTGCATCATCCACAAGTTCTTCATCTCGAACTCGACAGCAAGCTTCCGCTGCGTGTCAGAAATCAATCTATCTTCACCTGTAATAACCAGGTCATCCATATACAAAAGTAGTATCACTGGATTTCCTTCCTCAACCTTGTAGTAAAGGTTCGAATCCGCTTTATTCTTGGTAAAGCCCAAAATGGATAGAAAGTTGTCTATCCTACCATACCAAGTTCTGTACATATTTGACTCCTTGTCATGTGTCTCAGAACCAAGTGGCTGCTCCACATACACTTCTTCTTCAACTATACCATTCGAGAAAGCTATCTTGAAATCCATTTAGTGTATCTTCCCTTTCATCACTGCATCCAGAGCAAGTACAGATCTAATGGAAGTGTATCTGGCTACAGGAGAAAAAGTCTCTATGCTACCACCTGCAGCATGCTTGATCTTGTATATCCTCTTGGAAGTCACTACAGACTCCCCTTCAGGTCTCGGGATTGCATCCCAAACATCTTCATGATCGACTGGCACTCCTTGATCATGGCATTCTTCCCAAATCCTAGGAACTTCAATATCTTCAATATTTTCAATAGATAACTTTGTTGCTGAATAAATGTTGTAGTCCTTCTTTTGTAGGTGATTGTATACGGTCTTTCCTACAAAACAAGTTAAATTGCATGATTAGAAACATCTCATAATTTTCAGACAAATTCTTACACATAAAGAAATATGTCATATAGTCATGTAATTATCTTAGCCAATGCTTCAATACAACATTTATCCATGTTCCATAACTTTCTAGATGCCTTCCAGTCTCTACCATAACATTGTTAAGAGTTTGCATAGCTCCCAAGATGTCAGCAAAGAGGTTTCATTCTAAATAAGTAGCAATGGAATGTTGTACAGTGCCATAGGCCTACTTACCCATCAAATGCATATTAGTAGTAAGTTGTTCATTAATGCAATAATTCTAATATGCATAATACACATCCTAAATCTAGGAACATAAGCATATACATCATTGAACAATATTATTTAAACAAGCAAATATGCATGAAATGACAATTAAAATACTTATCTTTGTTTGTTTGTTGGGTGGACTCCCTCTGAGTCTTTGCTTCCTTACAGGAGCTGCTGGAGTCCTAATCTGAAGTAGCTTCTTCTACACCTTTCTGTTGTGAAATGTAGAGAGATGGTCAACTCCCTCTGAATATCTGCATTCTTGCATAAACCACTGGAGTGTGCTCCCTCTTGATCTTTGCTTCCTGGATTACCTGTTCTTGAACTTATATTCATTCTCGATCCCTATGCATGCATATTAGTATCATCATTGTGTTATCCTCGAGGTCTCATACATAATCAAACATTCATTAGTATAATCTTAATATTATCAAAACACAATAATCTCAAGCATGTATAGTCAAGATAATTTCAAATAGAAATAATAAGCATTCTTATGGTTAGTCATAAACATAATATACCTGAACCCATGATTACTCAAACCTATGACTCTTCGGGTTAGTCATATCATCAATTAAGGTAAGAAACATAATATGTATAAGCCCTAGATTACTCAAACTTGTAACTTCAAGAGTAATCATTATCAATCATACAAAAGTATACGATATATATAACAAAAACATACCTGGTCATCATATTTGCTAGTTATGTCTTAGCAATGTGTTCTTGTTCTCTTCAATGACCTGCATAACTCATTAGTTAACTTTTGCAAAAAAAAATTATACATACCTCTATGTGATCCATGACTATGGATGAATCCTTATCTTCATGTCACCATAGCATGTTCAGGTTGTCCCTTCAATTTGTACAATCCTCCCTCTTACTCTCCAATCACCACTGCATCATCAATAGTTTTACCCTTTGGCCACATCAGAACTTGGCCATCTACAAATGCAACCCTCGTGCCTTTTGCATCCAATGCAGAGATGGAGAGAAAATTCTTCTTGAGCCTAGGTACATAAAAAACTTCTTTCATCTTCACAGACTTTCCAGAATCTAGGTTGTAGGAGGCTTCACCACTTCCTTTGATAGGGTATTGATAATCATCCCCAAGTTTCACCTTATGGGGTGACTCATGTTCAGATAGGTTTATGAAAGATTCTTTAAACCCAGTAATGTGTTTGGAAGCCCCACTATCAATTAACCAATCATTACAACCATGAGAGATAGTACCTGTGAGAGCAGAGATTAGAACATACTCTTCTTCACTTGATGAGTCATCATCACTTTCTGCCATAGCCTTCTTCTTTGTAGGATCACCATTTTCGATAGCATGAGCATGGAACTTTCTTTTTCTACCCTTCTTCTTCTTGCTGGAGTTGTTGTTATCCCTTTTGTTCTTGGGACATTCTGAAGCGAAGTGACCCTTCTCATTACATGTGAAACATCTTGGATCCTTCTTATTCTTTTGTTGGTTGTGATAGGATCTCTTGTAGTGAGAGTGCTCCTTCTTGGGCTTGCTTCTTTTGGTGTGAGCTGCGAGAGCTTGATCTTCACCTCCCATCTTTTCTTCTCGAGCTACAAGCCTAGCTTCTTCTTGAGATCATTCGTCCCACAGTTTACTGAAAGAGATCAATTTATTTCTTGTATAGATTCCTTGAATAAAGGAGTCCTGTGACCTAGGTAGGCCATTAAGAGTGGTCATAACAACTTTACCATTGTCCACTACTTCATCCACAACTTCAAGTTGTTCCTTGATCTGAGAGACCTTGGAGAAGTAAGATTGAATGGTCTCTCCATTCAACATATTGACCCCTTTCAATTGATTCCGCAAAGTCATCTTCCGATTTATGTTCTTCCCTTCAAATAACTTGGTCAGGGAGTCAAACATCTCTTTGGGTGTGTTTAGAGATGACACATGAGATATGAGATGGTATTTGATAGAATCAGCAATGATTCTCTTTGCCTTGACCAAGTTCTTCTTGTGCAATACCTTAGCCTCTTCATCCTCTGGGATAGGGACCTCAGAGCTGATGTAAGAGTCTAATTCATTTTCTTCCATGATTAACCCAATCCTATACTTCTAGGCTCGGAAGTTATCAGCCCCTTCAAGCTTATCCTCAAGCTTGGTGTGGTGAGACATCTTAAAGAGTACTTCAAATGGAAATAGAAAATATTAGGTCTTACCACTTGATTTGCTAAAAACTGGATCTGGTCCCGGATTAGAGTTTATCGAAAAAACCCTAAAAATTCAAAATGTGAATTTCAACTTTCTGAAAGGATAGAAATATGCGCCTTGATGAGCTGATAAGCCTGGTGTATTCAGAATTTGAGATCTGCAAAGCTTCACCCTTCATAAATGCCTTTTGTCTTCCTGAGTTCAATAAGGAGGACCCTGAATTAGGGTTTGAGTTTCCCGGAGATCTACCCAGCAAAAAATCTTGATCCAAAGCTCTAAACTTTGATTTTTGCAAGGAGCATCCAGCTATGTCTTCAGATTCCATACATTACTATTTTTGTGGAAACCCTAATTTTTAGGGCCAAATCTGAAAATGCTCAAATTGAATTCTGATTGGACAAATATATTCACCTTGATGAGTAGAGTCAATCCACTATACTTCTTTTCCAAAATCTGTGGAGAGAAACCCAAGAAACAAGAAACCCTAGCTTCCGTCACTGCACAATGTCTTCTTCTCAGGATAGCTCTGATACCATGTTAAATTTTGAGCATTAATTCACAATACTCTAGGATCTTTACTGAGAGAATAACATGTGCAATATATCAATGCATATCAATCAATAACAAGCATGTCAATCATCACAAGAAGAAAAAGCATGAGAGACAAGAGACACAGAGTTTCCGTGGGGAAAACCCCAAGGTGAAAAACCCCACAACTTCATCAGAGATAGAGAGAGCAATGGCTCAACCAAAATACACAGAGATAGTCTCCTAGTATCATATGATCCTCCTCCTCACATATGCGCCACTTTCCGAGTGAAGGAAGAGTGAGTTTTTGATTGATCCAAATAGAGATCTCCTGATCTCTATGTATACTTGTTCTGTTTGCCCAGTGACCTTATGGGGCCGACTTATCTAGCTAGGTATATCAACTATATATTACGTAAATCAGGGCCGACCCCACACATGGTGGTCTAATAACCCATCGGCAAGTTCACACACTTGCGACACTTGTCAATACACATGACGACACTTCCGTATAGAGGAATGACACATCTCTATAGGAGTACAATAATATATAAATGAAATACATGGATGAAATACATTCCGAAGTTACATATACATCAAAAAAATTATTGGATCTTTTCTCTTTAGCCACAGGGATGGAAATAAATGTTGGGAAATCTTCTCTTTCTGTTTCCTTACTAAGGGAGGAGGAACTTCATACTTATATTGACCTTTTCCCCTTTTCTCTACTTACCATTTCGGAAGGGTTAAAGTACTTGGGTTTCAACCTGAAGCCTAATGACTATCAGAAACAATATTGGGTTTGGTTATTGGAAAAACTAGAAAAATGCTTAAAATGTTGGAGCTTTAGGTGGCTTTCAAGAGCTGGAAGACTAGTATTGGTTAAGTCTGTGTTGGAAGCTATCCTAGTATACTGGATGTCATTGGCCTGGATTCCTAGGGGCATCTTGGATTCAATGAGAAATATTTGTTTCATATTTCTATGGAACGGAAAGGAGGATGCACATGTTACTCATTGGGTCAAATGGGATCGTATTGCAATACTAAAAGCACTGGGTGGTTGGGGTTTGAAGAACATATTTCACTTTTCCAAAGATTTGGCTGCGAAGTGTGGCTGGCGCTTAATTAAGTTTGGGGGTTTCTGGGCAAGGGTTATGATCCATAAATATGTTGAGCCGGACTCTGTTGAATCTTGGATCAGGATCCCTCTCAAATCTCATAAAGGAGGATCTGTCATTTGGAAAGGTGTGGTATCCTCTTTTCATGTCATTGAACAAAATATGGTTTGGGATTTAGGTAATGGTCAGATGGTGAGGATTGGCTGTGATCCTTGGGTTGGATGTAAAGCACAACATTTAATGTCAGCTGGACTGATAGAGGCGTTGGGACAGAGAGATTTTTATTTTCTCAATCAACGGGAAGATTTGGAGACTGTTTGGATGGAAAGCCCGGTATGGAGGACGACAACTTCTTTTGGATGGGAGGTGAGTTGGAGGATGAGCTAAGATTATATCTTCGGGCTCTTAGCAGGGACCAGATATACTTGAATGAACAAGAAGACGATCTTGTATGGGATGGGGATCCTTCGGGTAATTATACACCAAAAGGAGGATATCAATGGATAAGTGAGAACTTCTTGGTCAGAGATCAGGTATGGTGGTGGAACAAATTATGGAAACTTCAGTTCCCTCACAAGATAAGGTTATTCATGTGGTGTGTACTGGTCAATAGGGTCCCGATGTGGGATTTTCTGCAGTGTAGAAGTCTTCATGGTCCAACAAATGCTACCTTTGTAACCAGAATGAGGAGAATGTGTTGCACCTGTTTCTTCACTGTAGATTTATTACAGAGGTTTGGGGCATTGTTTCTAGAATCCTTAATGTAACTTTCCATTGGAAGGGGAACTCTCTGGAAGATGCATGGAGACGGTGGTATCAAAATCCTATTTTCTTCTTCTTTTAGAGCACTGCCTCTTATTGTAATCTAGGGGATTTGGCTCTCCCGGAACAAATGTTTGTTCTCAGATATTATTGGACTTCCTGCACTATCAGCTATAAACAGTTGTGGGATCTTCTTATCCTTCAAACGTCTCAAAAATCCTACCTTAGCCAAATGTTTACAACCAGTGGATATTGATCGCTCACAACCTTGGGGATTCTTTGATGGGGCTTGTCAGAATGAACTTTGTGGGTGTTAACACCAAAATTGACCCCCAAGGCTGAAAGAGGGTAATTCTGGGTAACCATTAACCAATCTTTGGCCTATGCTACTGACCCAACATAGACAGAGAGGGCTCTCTCTAAAATCTCATGAAAAGACTGGAATAATCAAGATTGTCAATAATGAAAAACAAACACCAGCATTCACGGCCAAGATATTCAATTACAACAATTATACAGAAGATCAGTTTTTTGTTTAGGAAATAAAATGATTCACGCATTGTTTGGTTGAAAATGTATGTAATTTAGTTTGGGAAATGGAGTTACCTTTAAAAAACTATGAAACATCATTCACAAATATTCTGAAAATGCATTCACAAGGGCAAGGTAGCAAGCAGCTAGTAGTCAAAGATATTTTAATTGTGTGGAACAAAAGAGAAAAGAAATAGTCCATCAATGTAAGGCATACCAAGATGAATCCTACATCAACTTTAGTAGAATATGTTGGTGAAATACTTGGAAAAAACTAAGCAGGGCATAATTTCTATGAATTCCACTTAATCATTACCCTGATCCAAGCATGAAGGAAATAACACAAAATGGGATTACGAAGAGAGAAAATATAATTTCACATGGGATGACAGAAAATACAGACTACCAGACCAATTACACAGGAATCCCTATCAAAATGCAAGCTTCTGCTCTGCAAAATTTATTAAAACAACTCAAAAAATGTCTTACAGACTAATCCTCAAATTACCAAAAGATTTCAACATAAGATTTTCAACCCTTATTCATTCTATTACATCGCATATATATATGCCTAAAGCCTTCCTGCATGACTCACCTCTCACCTTAATGGAAAAATTAGAAGGACACCTCATTACACCCAAAAATTCAGAAATATTACATATGTGTCACGTCTCAAACAGACTGATTAAGACGAGGAACAAAATATTATGGATAGAGGACGGTCTTAACCCTGGGTTCGCAAGTGACCTTGTGAGTCAAAGAAATCTTCCACTTTCAATGAGCTTTCAGCCTGTGATGTATCATCTGGAAAGATAGGTGTTTCTTCTTTAGTGGGGATTACAAAATCGTGAACTATTTCTGCACCCGGTTGGCCGCTTTGCTTGATTTTGAAGGTCTCCTTCTTCTTTCTTTGTCTGTTTTCTTTGGACACTTGTCGTCCATCAGGTTTCTCGTCTTCACTGGTAGAGTCGGATTCCATGAGGTCGAATACCATAAGAGAGGGAGTGGTAGGCTTTTCATCCATATCAACCCATACTTGTTCTGGCATGAACACCACTTCGCACTTCCATCCTTTCTCCATGAGCCAATCATAACAGAGGGAATGGTCGAACCGCCAGGTGCACCATCTTTCCCTTATACTGACTTCAGATAAAATATGTGAGAACCTTATCCATAATTGTTGCGATGATGAAAGCAGCAACAAGTGGTCATAATTGCCATAATAGCTCTATCGGACTCTTCCATCAGGTAACTGTGATGCTCAAGGTTTGAGGTGACCTTTGACATGCTCAGTGACGTCGTCCCAGATAGATGGCATAGCCAATGATGATGCAAAATGTGCCTTCCATCATACCGGTAATCCTCTAGGATAACATTCAGAGATCCCCTTTGCAGGTTCGTTCTTCTGACGTCTCTCGTGTGACAATACTTAATATCATGTTTTCCCGCATGCTCCGAAATATGTGGGTCACATTACCTCTATCACCTTTAGAGCCAACCTCTAATCCACGCAAGGGACTTTTCCCTTTTCACACCTCCTTTACAGACTTTTTCTGGCCTCCACCCATTTGCCAACTTCTCAGTCATAAGCATCCAGCACCTTTAGGATGCTTATACCCCTTTGAAAGCTTCTGTCTTTATCTTAGTAAGACCGGGCGACATGTCTTCTTCACCTGCTTCTTCCAACCCTTCCCCTTTATCCAGAAACTGGGCCAGAAGCTATTAATACCAAGGAAAAATGTTACCTGTGGAAGGATACCTTTGGTCAGAAATTCTCCCATATCGGGGTTTAATCTTGACCCACCTATGCTTTCAGACAGACCAACCATTACTTTGGAAATTTGAGAAGTCATGGGAATTATCCCTAATGCCTGGGTCGGGCCCGTGCGGGGAATTACAAAGGTCCAACGACCTTTGGACGGACTTTTAAGAAACAAGGAAACCATTGTTATTCCTGAGGTGACTTCCAGGCCCATAATGCCAAGGTCGTGAAAGATAGTTTCTTCGCAGGCCATTATGGCCTGGACCAAAACTGATATAGGGTCTCTGGGGGCTTCCCTGTTAGGGCGCGACCGCATGAATTTTGCACTTTGACCCAACTACTTGGTGACCAGCCATCAAACTCCTGTACCTAGGCTGGAACACCATTCTCTGGAAAAAACTCCCTCCACTCAGACAAGCTTCGGAAAGGGAAAAATGCAAACTTTGAAAGGCGTTTTCATATATATAGTTGTGTCTCCGTAATGCTGGCTCTCTTAGTAGTTTGTCCGTTAATTCCAATAGTTGCTCTCCCACATGCTAGTTTCCCTTTGTCGGATCTATTGCCTCTTTATCTCTTGATTTGAACTTTGATTCTTCTTTACCTTCGGATCCGTTTTAATCTTTCCATCTATGTCGTCCCTTCTTCTCCACATTTTCCCATAAGACGGCCTCGCATGTACCCTGGTGGTCCATACTGTGATTCCCCCTCTTTGTGCGACGGGCTCTGGAGTTGACATCTAGTAGGCGGGAAAATGTCATCGCATCCACCCCTTTCCTATCCGGTGCGCTACTTCTTCGTGTGATCTGCTGCGAGAGCCGTTGATGTATATCTCTATCGCATTCCGAACCGTGGATCTTTTCACTAGCTCCTTCCATCGCATGCGCCCATTCTTATATATCGCCCTTTGATCTTACTTCTTGCGACAACGTCTGCTGCTGACACCTGGCTGGCGGAGAAGGCTCATCGCATCCACCTTTTCCTTTTCTTCCTCGCAACTTGGTTGTGCGGTATTTCACCTAGGACCGTGGATCTGATCCCCGTGCCAAATCTACGACGTAGATTGGTGTGTGTCTGGCTTCCCATTACTTGACCAGTGGACTATAGGTTATAAGGTGTGTTTCTCGTTTATTTATACCCATACTTCAACATTTTTTTCATCCTTTGCACATTTGTTCCTCCTTAGAACCCTTAGTCTTTCCCATTAGCATCTAGAACTGGAGCATGGAGGATATCTCGGTTTCACTACCAGGTACATTTTGACCCTCCCTTTCTTCCATTCAACTGCATATTGTATAAAAATATATGGGTGTTAATAGTGGGGGCAGGGCTCTTCTTTACTTGTCTCCTGTACATTTCTTTGTGATGTTGTTTGGTTTTGGGAGGGGGACCAACAACTGGACAGAGATTCTCAGTCTAAAATTTCTTATCTCCTTTGCTATGGAATGAACTGTCAGGAACATTACTATGTTTGGGGACTCTTTGAATGTGATCAAGTGGGTTTCGGGCTCTTTTCAGTGTAACAACTGGCGGATTGTTGCTATCTTGGAACAGATTCAGAATGTCTCTCACACTTTTGAAACTTTTAATTGCAGGCATATTTTTCGTGAGAACAACACAGAGGCAGATATGGCCTCGAAAGAAGGGTTGCTGCTGGGAGTTGGGTTATGGAAAGTCATAGAATATGAGGATGGGGCGGGTAGGGAGTACTTCCACCGGTCACTCATAGAATGAAGATCAGACAGTATTTTTGTTGATGGTTTTTATTATTACTATGGAATCAATTTTTGGTTTTATACAGTTATTTATAGTTTACAGTTATGTACAAAAAGGATTTATACTTTTGTAAAATATAATTAACTTTTGAACTCAGTGATTATGTATACTTTTGTAACAAATGTTAATGCTCACGTGGTGAGAACATCATAGATTATAACAGACAGATGCAGGAATTTATTATAAAATCTCTATATTCCACTCTTTAAGAGTGAATATGATCAATGTAATTTCGTACTCTTAAGGATGAAATGAAATTACACTTTTTTTCCAGGAAAAAAAAATCATTCACTGTAAACTAGCCAAATATCTCAATTACTTTATATATCTAGCACCAGAGTTTCAAGTAATGATTAGAGATGCAGGAACTATCAATTGCTTAGGGAAATGCCATAATATAAATCTTACTATGTGGGAATATGTATTGAATAACATGATTTATATCCCAATGGGTAGTGTTGACGTTTCCTTAGGGGTTTAGTGGTTACAGTCATTGGGAATAGTGGATTTTAATTTTCAAGAACTTTTCACGAAATTTTCATGGAAAGGAAAATAATTTGAATTAAGGGGTATCACAGGTGTAATATCCGTATCCGGATATTCTCATGTTGTGATTGTGTCTGAATCACAATAACACTATTCAAGTGAATAGTCAACCAATAGAAAATAACTCCATTTGGAAAGAATAACTAATATTGTATATATATTGATGAGAGATGATTACATTACAATTTGATGGACCATTTAAATATGGTCTTATGTGCCTTTTCAATGGAAAGATAAGTCATTATTTATTTGATTGATTACATATCAATTTTAATTAATATTTGTTTAATTACTTTTCTTTTATTATTTAATTATTTGTTTATTGATATGTTTATATATTATTTTATTTGTTTTTCCTTGGAATATTATTTTATTTGTTACATGGTCTTTGAATATTTTTTCCTCAAAGCATTAGTGATGAAGGTCACATATTTCTTTGTATTTACCTTATAAAATCCGTTTATAATTTTAATATACTAAGTAAAACCATGTGCGGTTTTATGAATGCTATTCTTTAACCTTTTTTTTTTACTATTTTTTTTTTCTTACTTCTTGTTCTCTTCTTCTTATTTGCAACGGAAATAAATACTTCTTTTCTCTTTCTTTTTTTATTTCCCTTCTTGTATTATTGATTTACTGTTGTCTTTGAATTTTGCAGCAGAATAATATATATTTTTTATTAACTTGATTTGCTTCAAAGTTGCGAGTGAATCTTCTTTGGTCCAAAATCCTACTTTTGAACAAGGTCCTAGATTTTTGGGAAACCCAAAAAATGATGGCTAAAAACCAATGTGGATCAAAGATCCTTAATCAGGGAAGCTTTGATAATGTTTTGTGGCCAAAGGTCGGAATCAATCCCATGAAGGGGCTCTGATACCATTATAATATCTATATCTGGATATTCTCATGTTGTGATCGTGTCTGAATCACAATAAGACTATTTAAGTGACAAACACTTCGAAGACAATGTATGGAAAGAGTTGTCCACCTTCTTGAAGTTTGACCGCCTGTACACCTCATCCTATTACCCCCAAGGGAATGACCAAGTTGAGGCTATCAACAAAATCCTAAAAACCATTATTCAACGAACAGTAAACCAACACAAATCCAATTGGCACCATATTCACTTCCTTTCACTTTGGGCTTACCACACTTCCACCAAGACTACCATGGTTTTTACCCCTTTCCATTTGGTTCACGATGTAGAGTCGTTCCTCCCCATTGAGTGTCAAATCCCCACATTACACATTTTTGTGGACCTTCTCCCGGACACCTCACCTCTTAAGCAATGCTTACTCCTCCTAGAACAGGCCAATGAAGACCAACGAGTATCTTTACAAATCACTAAGAATGCCAAACACCGCTCCAAAGAAAATTATGATAAGCATGTCCACCCCCACACCTTCCAATAAGGTGACCTCGTACTTGTTTATGACCAAGCTCATGACAAACATGGTAAAGGAAAATTTGAATCCATGTGGAAAGGCCCTGACATTGTCCAAACTTGTCTGGACAAAGGGGCATACATCCTTACCGACTCCGAAGGTCATCAATTAGCCAACCCTCACAATGGATTGTATCTCAAACGATTTTACCCTTAGAAAGTTTTGGACCCACTAGTCCATATTGTACAGTTTTACTACCTTTTTTGTTTTTACTTTTTGCATCCAAGACCTTATAGTTTTCTTCCCTGCATGACCACAGATGGATCATGTTCCTCCACTCTATGTCGTCTTCACTGACGTCACAAGTAGATGGTCTCCAAACCTCGCCTCTGTAGCTTGGGTACTATATTACCCCTCACACGAGTTGATCCACCTCGATAGAGTGTGTATTGGTGTTGCCACTAATAACCAGGCTGAGTATGATGTTGTGACCGGTCTCCTAAACGCTGCTCTTCACTTGGGCATAATTAACCTTCGTGTGTTTCTTGAATCCCAACTCCTTTTCTCCCAACTTAATAACTATTACCAGGTAAGAGATCCTTTCATGTTTAGAAAGTTCCTGCACACTAAACAACTGATTAGACAGTTTGAGTCCATTACATTCACTCATGTCCTATGAAGTCATAACAGTGTTGCAGATCAAATGGATAATAATATTCTAGACTGGCACATAAATCACAACAAGTAGGAAGTAAACCATAAAAATGCATCATCATACCATCCACATGCATATATACATCATATAGGCATATAACATCATAAAAGACAAAAAGAGAACCATCAACATAAGAAAATGCATCCACGTGCATATATATGTGTGTGTGTGTGTGATAGTTCCCATAGCACCAAATACACATACATACACCGATGAGCCCCAACAACATCCTCGTCATAAAAATAATAGCCGAATACAAAAAATTCTCCATGCTCATCACATTGAGGGAAGTTCCATCAACTGCCTAGTCACTCTTAGTCATCATCATCGTCGTCGTCATCCTCTTCCTCCTCCTCTTCCTCTTCTTCCCCTTCCTCTTCCCCATCGTACTTTGTCTCCTCCTCCTCATCATCGTAGGGGACATCCCCCCGCGCCATGGCTCTCACTTCCTCATCTGCCATCGCAATATGCCTCATCACAGGCCTCCACTACCGTGGAGCATCATAAAAGATTGAACAAATTGAACAAAACAAACATTAAAAAAACCAATAATGAAAAACAATGAAATCCTAAGTTTTTTAATTAAAACCCTAATAACTAAAAACCTTAGTAACTAAAATCTACTATCGGATCCATTTCCCGAAATTAATATTCTATATAAATCAGAATACAAAGGGTGAAGATCTTCTCAAGCATCGATAATGTCCTGATGATGAGCTAAGAATGGCTCGAAAAGTTGACAACATTACCTTATCCACTGCAGACTCTCCACAAGATGCCAATCATAACAGATATCGATCAACTCCTGATCTAAGTGCTGCCAACCATCCTCCACCACCCTGTTAAGAAGGAATTCAATACCAACACGTAACGTCTTCAAAGAAATCCGTTATCAGTGCTGTCCACGCGCGAGAGAGTATACTTCCTCCACCCGACCCCTCTGCGCTCGGTATCCTCTCGGAGGATGCGGTCCCACATCTGCACATAAAAAGAACATAATTAGTCTCAATGTCATAAACATCATCTAGCTACCATATATGTTATGAAATGATACAAAAACATGATACTAGAAACTGAATAGATACATACCATCCGGTCCCCATGCCTGACCAGGTGGCCGTGGTAGGTCTGGATCACCCCTGTAGTCCATCCTATAATAGGGATAGTCCTTGATCACCATTGGGAGCTGCATCCACTGATTGAATAACTCCTCGGTAAAAAACCGACCCACCAGTCCTCTTCCCCCGCGAGTCATCATCTCACCCCATCGCCGCATCCACGGCTTTGTGGGCCCACCATCATGTACTGCTTGATGCAGTCGTAGTGTCAGCACTTGCTCGAAGAAAAATGAGCAGAGGAATGAGGGGAAACATAAATCCCCTCCAATACGACTCACCTTGTTCATCTCACGCCGAACAACCGACAAATACATTTAGCCCCAGCCAAAGTAGGTACCTTCCAAGACCTACTCCACCAACACTAGTTGTCCCCCTGAGACCCTATGGGGTGACTTCGACTCCAGTATACGCATTATCAGTGTCGCTATAGCCCGCGTCTCCAGGATCTCTATGTCACAGATTAGAATAACATTGTCATGCACATACGTTGTGGCATAACAAATACGCTCTAGCAAGTCCTCCATGGACACATCACTTGGATTCCTTGGTTGGGTCTCTGAAATCATGCCCAACCATGGGATCCATGTCAAGAAGTACACATCCATGAGTGATATCTCTAATCACTCCCCTTGTATCATGAATTCCCTAGCATCTGCATCCCAGAACTCTACCAACCTGTTCAGTAGTAACTTTGTTGTATGCATTAGGGGTACCTTTGCGAACTTCAACAGCCCACAATGGGCTAGTGTGTCCTGAACATCCTCATCGTCCATGATAGAATCCAACAACTTCCCTAGCCCACGCTCCCTTGACCTCACTCTCAGCATCCTATCAGCCAGACAACAACAAAAAACCCATCAGGTCCATATCAACAAAACCCATGTTTCTTTCAGATCGCCGCACCCAAACTTAGGAAGAAAAGCATGTTCCAAAGCGCACATTTTTTCCCCATAGGTGCACTCTAGAGTGCACTTTTCTCCAAGAAAAACACACTCCTCCAGCATGCCTATGGGGCCCACAGTCGCGCTTGAAGCATGCGTTTGCCAAGAAATGTCGTGCTTCAGAGCGCAGTTGTACGACCCATAGTCGCGCTCCAACAATGTGTCTATACAGCCCGGAGTCGTGCCCCAAAGCTCACGTTTCCCCTCGAAAGTTGTACTCCAGCACTGTGGTGCCCAAGCCAAGCTTGGCACGCCTCCCCATAGGCCCAATCCCAAATAAAAATGCAACAAAAACATCAAAAATCACTTCAAGACTTACCTGCAAGTCACATAACTGGATTTCACCGGTCAGATTGAGAGAAATATGAATTTCCTCTTCTAGGCCCCTCCACTTCTCCCAATTTGCATAGTGAAAATGACATGTGGAGGAGGGCACCTTTGCTATTTATAGCCATTTTTCCCTAATTTTTGCTTTGAGCATTCCAGGGTCATATGACCTTCGTTCGTCGCACCGTTTGCACCGTCAGATTCACAATTTCGTGCTCATGATGATGCTTGAGATCATTTCTTGCTCTCACTAAAATTGTTTTCAGGAAATTTTTTCGTGCCCCTAGTCGCCCTGATTTGCATGCCACACAGGCTGTAGTTGCTTTTCACCATTTTTTCTATCGCGACCTCTCCATGAGCCCTGCGCTCCATCCATATTGCATTTATTGCGTTATTTTTCCACCATTCATAAACCCGCAAGGAGACCCCATCGATGTTCCCCCCCTCTCCTTCGTTCTTGGTTCTCATAATTATCCCTTGATTGAACACTTCCTCCTTGCTTCCCTATTACATATGTTCGGTATACTTTTATCCCTTTTTGGGGCCGAGCAATTCCTTTACGAAAAAGACACTTAGAGAGTTTCCGTTAAGCTCTTTTCTGGCTCCTTAAATAATGAAAAGATCGCTGAGCAATATTGCTTCCTTTCATGCTCGTTAAAGTAGCTGAAAGGGAGTCTATCTGGTATAAATTTAACCCTTCTATGGACCCGGTAGACTAATTACAAAAAATAAATACCCTAGTCACATCGGTTAGAAGAGTTCTTCATTGCATACTTTTATGCTTTTTTGGGCCTCGGAGACTAACACACGAAAAAGAACCCCCTTGGAGTCTTCTTATTGCTTTCAAACTCTCTAAAATTGAAAGCAACCATGAGCATTCATCGTCCTGGGATCGTATAAATCCACATGACGGTACCTTTTTACCATTTCAGAGTCTTCTTATCGCTTTCAGACTCCTTAAAATTGAAAGCACCCATGATCATGAACTGTCTTGGGCTCGTACAAATCCACACGATAGTACCATTTTGAGCAGACTTCTATCCCTTCTTCAAGCTCCTTAAACCTCTAAGAAGGCCACAATGGTGCCTCTCGGTGCCATGACAGATCATATCTAGTCCCCACATCATGGCAGCACCCCCAATATGGTCGCCTTTGTTCAGAGTATTCTGCGATGTGTCACCCTTAGAGTCTCCCGATATCACTCATCAGTCCCCCCCCCTGATTCTCCCCCATTGCAGTCATAGTCCATGGTCCCTGAAGATATGATACCCTTCCTTGAATTCAGTTTCATATGCTTCCAGGTCAGCTTTGTCGTCATACTCCGAACAAAGGAAGCTTGAGTCCTCCCACTCTACGACCCTCGTATCTCCCCACACTATGTCAGTCTCACATCCAGTACTATCACCTCTTGGTTGTACACCTCACGCTCCTATCAAAGAAACATCATTGCCTTGGTAGTTGCAGGTCTCCCTCTGTCGATGCCAACACATCTATTCCAGAGGATAGACCTAGAGGCCCCTCTATCTTGGACTCATCTCCATTAGCGGTGAGTGCCTACGAACCATTTTAGAGGAGTCCTTAGTGCCTCTTGGAATGGTTGTTTCTCATGTGCTCGACTTCAACTCCATCATCGCACCATTGAGATTCGTACAGGGTATTGGTCCCTTCATTTATTGGTTAAGACCCCAGATGTCCCCTGACTCTAGCACATTGGTGAGTCTATTCAGAACCCCCCAGTTGTATGATTCCCGTGGATATCTGGGCTGCGTTGGCGACAGTATTCGGAATCCCTCCAGTCATACGCTTCCTAGAGCATTCAGTTCAGACACAGTTTAGTGTACCTTTGAGATTTCGACTCTCAACCATTGATTCCATACAATTGTTGGACACCTTTAGATCCAACAGAGCATTAGTTGTTGTGGTACCGCATTTAGTATGGATTCCATTGTTTCCATGTATCAGTTCTTCAGATCAGTCATGGTTGGACCATGCATATGTCCCAGATTTGTGTCCCCTCTGGACCATTATGATGTACACAACAGTTCTCTATGTATTGTCCAGGTCCCCTTTTGGGCCTCATTATTATTTATATATCTTGATATGAGCATGGTTATTCCTTCCTCGGCCATATATTTGAGATTATTCCTCATCCATTATTGAGGTCGTGTATTTTCAGTTGTAACCTTTGCAGTTTGTATGGAGCACGTGTTCTGGTCTCCAACCAGTTTTTGTTCTCCTTTGTCACAATGCTCATACCCCTGGAAAATGACAAAACCTATGATGTCTATCGGCCATACGATGAGCTTCTACCCTCACACATCAGGGGGTAATCTGTTAACACCAAAAAATGGTTTACTAGTGCATGTCCCTAGTCACATAACCTATTTGTCCACTTTTCCTACATTTTTTGCCTCCAAATCCCTAAAAAACCCTCAAAGGGTAACCAAAAGGAAAAAAAAATCATTATTTTCCTCCTCAATTAATGAAATTCCTTCAAAAAAGGTCAAAAACCCAAAAAAGGGTCCAAAATCCCCCCAAAAAAGAAAAAGAGGAAAAAATCAAAATAAATTCAAAAAAGAGGGAAAACATCAAATACCACTAGCCAGTACTATTGGTTGCCCAAAACCATGGGTCAATACTCCACCACCCAAAATCACTACAAAAAGGTGATGGAGGCGCCCCATTTCATATCCATTATCACTCTTCATACCCTTATGCTGCTGAAATTCCTGTTGAACTTTAGCCTATCACTTTGAGCTTTTGTTTCTCATTTCTTTGAGTCTTGACCACCTATTGAGCATTTGGAGAAGAGCAAGGTACTTAGGAGATCCGACGCACTACTCTTCGTACAGCTGCAAGGACTCCAACAACCTCACCATTTGAGGTAAATACCATTGCAAACCCTTGTTTTCCCATTAATACAAAAAATACCAATTCCATTCATGGGTTCCTCTTGATTCTTTATTTTACTACAGTAGTTAGATTTATTTTTATGTTATCACTTGCACATGTCACTTGTTTAGTATCTAGTTTTTATTTATTATTATGAACTACTACTAATGGTTCCTGAATCCTTAGTAGGTTCTCTTTAGCATGGGCTAGTGTGAAAACCCCAGCTACACCTCTAATTAGTCCATAGGTGTGGTTCTCAAGCAAGGAGGCCACCCATTTGCATAGAACTTATAATTTTTTTTTATTGGAAAACAAAACTACAATACATATGATAAAGAGTTATATTTGTTGGTTCACGAACATAAGCAATGGCGACATTGCATCCTTGGCAAGGAGCCCATCTAGGTTTTTGAACTCTTAATCTAGGATTCCCTTTACACTTTTGAAATCTCAATCTAAGACTATAGAAGGAAGCTAAAGTGGTTTTGGTCTTCTTATCCTCAACAATTCCATCTTTACACTAAGTATCGAAAGGGAACTATTGATAAAGTTGTTGTCATGTTGAATCAACCTCCTTCCTAGTCTATACATATTTTCAATAGTAGAGTCACTACCTATCAACATAGGAATTCACTTAATTCTTTAGATCCACATGTTGGTTTGATTCTCACCTCTTCACAAGAACCCGTAGTGACAAATCAAACTACTTTTCTTGATTTCAAATTAAATCAGTTTCATGTTCCATCTAATTTAGTACTACACCTCACACTCATCCATGAGGCACAATCTTTTTCCTATGGTGATCATTTTGACACTTTGAATACTTTACAACATTTACAGAGATATTTTTATTGGCCTTGTATGAGGAAGTATGTCAAGGATTTTATTAGATGGTGTGCATTATGTGGTGAATCTAAGCCTTCTAATAGAAAGGTTGGTTGTGTTAGATTTTGAGCATTAATTCAATATGCTATAAAATCTTTATTGAGAGAATAACATGTACAGTATATCAATGCATATCAATCATATCAAGCATGTCAATCATCACAAGAAGCAAAAGCATAAGAGACAATAGACACGCAAAGTTTCCGTGGGAAAAACCCTAAGGTGAAAAACCCCACAACTTAGTTAGAGATAGATAGAGCAATAGTACAATCAAAGTACAACCCAAGTACATGAGATAGACTTCTTCTATGTGTTGATCCTCCTCCTCACATGTGTGCCACTTTCCCAGTGAAGGATGAGTTTCTGAGTGATCCAAATAGAGATCTCCTGATCTCTATTTATACTTGTTCTGTTTTCCCAATAACCTTATGGGGCCGACTTGTCTAGCTAGCTACATTAACCACATATTACATAAATCCGGGTCGACCCCTTACAAGGTGGTTTAATAACGCATTGGCAAGTTAACACACTTGCAACACATGTCAATACAAATGACGACACTTCCTTATAGAGGAATAACACATCTCTATAAGGGTACAATAAATATATATAGGAAATACATTCCGAAGTTACATATACATCAACACTCCCTCTTAACTAGGAAGGTATTTCTGGACACAGGTTTGCTAGCACAAGTCTTCTTCTCTGGATCATCGTCATCAATGCATCGTCATTGAATGATCATCTTCATCACATCTACTGCTATCTCGTCCAATATCTAAATCTACAGAGCCAGTCCTTTTTCATACTGGATGTAGGCCCACCACCTGTAGGTCTTCATCATTCACTAGTCATACTGTGGAATCCTCAGGACTCATCACGTGCATCTGCAAAACCTCATAAGAGCATCCCAGGCCTTTTACGAGCACACAGCTCAACCTATCGAATCTCCGAGGATCTTTTACATGCCACTGCACAACCTGTCCATGACCACAAAGTATCAACCTGATACTCACCATACATCTACCTGATGTATATCATCACATGATCATCATCATCTCTGTGAGCTAGCCAACAAGTAGGTACACCTCAGGACTGGTTACACTGCCTCTGCAAAACCTGCAATATCTCCCAATACTGATTACACTGCCATTGCAAAACCTGCAAGAGCATCTCGGGACTGATTATATGCCTCTGCAAAACCTGTGTACCAAACTGTCATATCAATGTCTTCAAATCACCACATAGTCCACGGAGCACAACCCAGATGCACACACACAGCACTTACACTCACCATGGCAGGACTAACCTACCACCATGTGAAAGGCTCACAACACGTACATCAACGACCATGGGAGGACCAACCTACCACCATGTCGAAACGGCCCCAGCACTTACATCAACGACCATGGGAGGACTAACCTGCCACCATGTCGGAACATCCCCAGCACTTACATCAACGACCATGGGAGGACTAACCTGCCACCATGTTGGAACGGCCCCAACACTTACATCAATGACCATGGGAGGACTAACCTGCCACCATGTCGAAACGGCTCATGTGCATCTGTGTCTCCAGACTCATCACTTCCCCTTGGAAGGCATCTCGATCTGAACTACACCAGGTCTCCCTCTAAAGTATTCAAACTTCACTCTGGAAAGCGGCTTGGTCAACACATCGGCTATCTGCTCGTCTGTTGCAACATACAGGAGCTTCACTACTCCTCTCTGCACCATATCCCTGATATAGTGGAACTTGATCTCAATGTGCTTCGACTTGTCATGGAACACTGGGTTCTCTGACAACTTCACGCAACTCTGGTTGTCGCAATATATACAAGTAGCACTCAACTGGAGATCAAACAAATAAGACAGTAGCTTCCTAAGCCATACTGCCTCACAACTAGCTGAACAAGATGCGACATACTCTACTTCAGCTATACTCAGTGCCACATAGGATTGCTTCCTACTAAACCAAGAGATCACACCTGATCCCATACTGAAGCAGCACCCTGAAGTGCTCTTTCGATCAATGGCACTGCCTTCCCAATCCGAATCAACATAACCTCTAGGTTAAACTTTTGATTCGCCTCATACCTGAGCCCATAATCCACTGTACCTTTCAGGTACCTCAGAACATGCTTTGCATCTATCAGGTGAACATGTCTCGAATTTGTCAGATACTGGCTCAAGGTGTTCACTGCAAAGCAAATGTCTGGCCTCATATTCATCAGGTACATCAAGGACCCAATCATCTGACGATACATCATAGCATCGACCGGCTCAGAAGAAGCATCACACAAAAGCTTCAGGTTCGATGCCATAGGTGTGGTCATGGCCTTGTAGTCCATCATCCCGAACCTCTTCATGATATCTACTGCATACTTCCCTTATCCAAGGAAGATTCCATCTGCACTCTGCCATGCCTCCATACCAAGAAAGTAGTGCATCATACCCAAGTCCTTCATCTCGAACTGGGCAGCAAGCTTCCGTTTCATATCGGTAATCAACCTATCCTCACCTGTTACAAACAGGTCATCCACATATAATAGTAGAATCACAGGATTTCCTTCCTCAACCTTGTAGTAAAGGTTGGAATCCGCTTTACTCTTGGTAAAGCCCAAACTGGATAGGAAGCCATCTATCTTGCCATACCAAGTCCTGTGTGCCTATTTCAAACCATACAGGGCATTCTTCAGTTTGCACACATGAGTTCCTCTATCATGTGTCTCGAACCCGAGTGGCTGTTCCACATACACTTCCTCTTCAACTGCACCATTCAAGAAAGCAGTCTTGACATCCATCTCGTGTATCTTCCATTTCATCACTACAACCAGAGCAAGTATTGATCTAATGGAAGTGTACCTGGCCATAGGAGCAAAGGTCTCTTCATAGTCAATCCCTTCTTTCTGGGAGAAGCCACAAGCTACAAACCTAGCTTTGTATTTCTCGATGCTACCATCTGCAGCATGCTTGATCTTATAGATCCATTTGGAAGTCACCACATACTTCCCATCTGGTCTTGGGACCACATCCCAAACATCATTCTTCATAATTGACTGGTATTCTTCGATCATAGCATCCTTCCATTCTTTCTTTTCTACAACTTTTTCATAACTGGAAGGTTCTTTGTCCATAATGTCACAGAGCAAAGCAACGTAACTAGTATGTGACCTTGTCCTTTTTCTTTCTCTGTGTTCTTCTTTTGGAATGCCAAATCTTTCTGCATCTTGGATGAGCTCTCTAGCCCATGTTGGTTTCCTCTTGTGAGGATTCTTCTCATGAGGTGGATCCACAGGTTCTTGTGGATCTTCCATTTCTCGATCTTCTTCAGGAATTGTTTCATTCATTGTGGTGTCTTGTGTTCTGGATATTCTAGGTTCTTCATTGTCTTCAACAGGTGTCTTTCTCGATTTTTGGTAAGCTGAACTTTCATCAAATGTTACATCTCTGCTGATGTCGATCTTCTTGAATCCAGGGAAGTAGATTTTGTAAGCTTTCGAGCTTTCACTGTAACCCATGAATATACCCTTCTTTCCTGAAGGACCCAACTTTGACCTTTTCTCTTTTGGGATGTGAGTGTATACTGGACAACCAAATATTTTGAGATGGCTCACTTCTGGTTTCTTACCAGTAAACACTTCTTCTAGTGTTTTGTTGTCAAGTATCTTATGGGGTGTTCTATTCTGCACATATACAACTGTCCTTGCTGCTTCAGCCCATAAGTGCATAGGTAAGTCTTGGTCATGAAGCATTGCCCTTGCTGCTTTCATGATTGTTCTATTCTTCCTCTCGGCAACCCCATTCTGCTGTGGATTGTAAGGAGTAGTCAACTCCCTCTTAATCCCTGAATCACTGCATAACTTCTTGAAGTCTCCTGAATTAAATTCTTTGCCATTGTTAGACCTAAAGATCTTGATCTTCAAGTAAGTTTGGTTTTCTATCAAGGCTTTGAATTCCTTGAAATTGTTGAACACTTCATCTTTGTTCTTCAAGAAGTAGATCCAAGTCTTCCTAGAGAAATCATCAATAAAGGAGACATAATATACATACCCACTCAGAGAACTGGATGACATAGGACCGCATACATCAGAGTGTATAATCTCCAAGATTCATTTTGCCTTGTTTTCACTGCTTGGAAATGTCTTCTTTGTATTCTTTCTCTTTGCACAACCTTTGCAAATGCCTTCATGCTTTGTCTGGATTTCAGGAATACCTTCTACCACTTTGCTTGCAATTGGTAATGCCCTGTAATGCATGTGTGCAAGCCTTCTGTGCCAAATTTCACTTGGCTCTACTGATTCATGGATCATGGCTTATTCTGGATGGCCCTTCAATTTGTATAATCCTCCCTCTTGCTCTCCAATCACAACTGCATCATCTATAGTCTTACCCTTTTGCCACATTAGGACTTGGCCATCTATAAATGAAACCCTCATGCCTTTTGCATCCGATGCAAATATTGAGAGTAGATTCTTCTTGAGACCTGGAACATAGAGTACATCTTTCATCTTCATAGACTTTCCAGAGTCTAGTTTATAGGAGGCTTCACCACTCCCTTGTATGGGATACTGGTAGTCATCTCCAAGTTTCACCTTGTGGGGTGACTCATGTTCAGATATATCCACAAAGGATTCTTTAAATCTTGTCATATGTTTGGAAGCCCCACTATCTATTAGCCAATCATTACTTCCATGAGTAATGGTTCCAGTGAGAGCAGAGATCAAAACATATTCTTCATCACTTGAAGAATCTTCACTATCTTCTCTAGCCCTCTTCCTGGGAGGTTCATCATCCTCTGCGACATGAGCATGATGTTTTTTTTTGAAGTTCTTCTTGTGAGAACCATCTTTCTTATTTCTGGGATAGTCTCTGGAATAGTGTCCCTTTTCATCACATGTATAGCAACGAGCATAGGACATGTGTCTTCGAGATTTGGTGTTACCTCTTTGATTTTGATGGTGGTGCTTTTCTTTCTTACTGTGGTGATGTCCCTTCTTATCATCATACTTCTTGGAGTGTGCTGTGAGAGCTTGATCTTCATTCCCCATCTTCTCTTCTCTAGCTACAATTCGAGCTTCTTCTTGTGAGCATTCTTCCCACAGCCTACTGAATGTGATGAGTTTCTTTCTAGTACAAATTCCTTGGATGAAGGAATCCCATGACCTAGGAAGGCCATTAAGAGTGGTCATCACCACTTCTCCATTTTCAATATCTTCACCCACAACTTCAAGTTTTTCTTTTATCTGGGAGACCCTTGAGAAATATGACTGCATAGTCTCTGCATTCTGGATCTTGATATTCTTCAATTGATTCCTCAGGGTCATCTTCCGATTTATGTTCTTGCCTTCAAATAGTTTGGTCAAGGAATCAAACATCTCTTTTGGTGTCTTTAGGGATGACACATGAGGGATGAGATGATCTTTAATAGAATCAGCAATGATCCTCTTTGCCTTAACCAAGTTCCTCTTGTGAAGAGCCTTAGCCTCTTCTCCCTCTGGCACATGGACCTCTTCACTTATATAAGTATCCAACTCATTCTCTTCAAGGAATAACCCAATCCTATACTTCCATGCTCGGAAGTTATCAACCCCTTCAAGCTTATCCTCAAGCTTGGTGTGGTGAGACATCTTAAAGAGTACTTCAAATGAAAATAGAAAAGATTTAGGTCTTACCACTTGATTTGCTGAAAACTAGATTTGGTGTCGGATTAGGGTTTGTCAGAGAAACCCTAAAATTTCAAACTTTGAATTTCAACTTTCTGAAAGGATAGAAAGATGCGCCTTGATGAACTGATCAGCCTGGTATATTCAAAAATTCAGATATGCAAAGTTTCACCGTTCAGAAATGTCTTTTAGTCTTTCCGCATTCACTCAAGAGAACCTTGAATTAGGGTTTGAGTTTCCCGGAGATCTACTCAACCAAAAATCTCGATCCAAAGCTCTAAACTTTGATTTTTCCAAGGAGCTTCCAACTATGTCTTCAGATTTCAGAAATTCCTATTTTTGTGGAAACCCTTAGTTTTAAGGCCAAATCTAAAAATGCTCAAAATTGAATTCTGATTGGACAGATAGACTCTCCTTGATGAGTAGAGTCAATCTACTATACTGCTTTTCCAAAATCTGTGGAGAGAAACCCAATAAACAAGAAACTTTGGTTTCTGTAACTGCATAGTGTCTTCTTCTCAGGTTAGCTCTGATACCGTGTTATATTTTGAGCATCAATTCAATATGCTATAGTATCTTTACTGAGAGAATAACATGTATAGTATATCAATGCATATCAATCATATCAAGCATGTCAATCATCACAAGAAGCAAAAGCATAAGAGACAATAGACACACAAAGTTTCCATGGGGAAAACCCTAAGGTGAAAAACCCCACAACTTCCTCAGAGATAAATAGAGAAATAGTACAACCAAAGTACAACCCAAGTACAAGAGATAGACTTCTTCTATGTGCTAATCCTCCTCCTCACATGTGCGCCACTTTCTGAGTGAAGGATGTGTGAGTTTCTGAGTGATCCAAATAGATATCTCTCGATCTCTATTTATACTTGTTCTGTTTTCCCAATAACCTTATGGTGCCGACTTGTCTAGCTAGGTACATTAACCACATATTACATAAATCCGGGCCGACCCCTTACAAGGTAGTCTAATAACCCATCAGCAAGTTAACACACTTGCGACACATGTCAATACAAATGACGACACTTCCTTATAGAGGAATAACACATCTCTATAAGGGTACAATAAATATATATAGGAAATACATTTCAAAGTTACATATACATCAACAGGCTGGTGTAAACCACTTATACTTCCCTCATGGCCTTGGGAATCCATACCCATGGATTTTATTAGTGGCTTTCCCATTACTCTTCAAAAGCATAATCATATATTTATTGTTATATTTAGGATTTCTAGAACAATTCTATTTATACCCTACAACAAAAGTATAGATACTTCCAAAGCTAGTGAGTTGTTTATCCACTATATATATGAAATTATGGATTACCACTCACTATGATATATGGTATCTAATTGTGACTACAAATTTCTTAGTCACTTTTGAAAAACCTTGTGGAATATTTTGGGTTGTCAAAGGAGGTTCTCTACTTTCTTCAATCCCCTCACTACTTTCTTTTGTCCCCACATTGATTGTCAAATTACTCACATCTATCATGAACAAAATAAGTAGTGGTATGCTTATATTCATGTTTTGCATCATAACTATAATAGAGCTCTCTGTGTTTCTACAAGGTGCTCTCCATTTGAGGATTTATATGGGTGACAACTCCTTACTCCCTATGAGATTCTTGTGACAACTTCTTACTCTTCTCAACAAAAGGATCAAACTAAGATTGTTTATTTTGTCAAGCATTTGGCTAAAAGCACATGCAGAGGTTCATAATTCCTCATTGAAGACGCAATCCAAATACCAAGGGGTTAATGATTAACTACACATCGCTCCACGTTTTCATTTTCATATTAGTAATTGAGTTTGGATTTACTTGGATAAACAAAGGTTTATCTCAGCAACATCATAAGCCCAAACCCATTCTATATTCATGTTTTACATCATAACTATAATAGAGCTCTCTTTGTTTCTACAAGGTGCTCTCCATTTGGGGTTTTATATGGGTAACAACTCCTTGCTCCCTATGAGATTCTTGTGACAATTTCATACTCTCCTAAAAAAAGGAACAAACTAAGATTGTTTATTTTGTCAAGCATTTGGCTAAAAGTGCATGCATAGGTTCATGATGCCTCATTGAAGAGTCAAGCCAAATATAAAGGGGTTAATGATTGACTTCACATCGCTCCATGTTTTCATTTTCATATTAGTGAAAGATTGGCTTTACTTGGATAAACAAAGGTTTATCTTAGTAGCATCATAAGCCCAAACCCATTCTGTATGGGCCTTATAACATTTTGTAACAAATTGGGGAAACTACTTTCCAGGTGGAACTCACGTGGAACTTCCTTCTCAATTTGGTATACATGATGTTATCAATGTGAACCAACTCAAGATTTTTAAGTAGCCACATTTGGAGGATGGATTTGTTATCTCTCATCCTAAGTTTCGGTGAAGATACTCTTCTTGAAATCCACATGTGCACCACTTGAAATAAATCCACCATCACTTACTCACTTACTTAGTGGGTCACAAAGGTTCATTGCCAACTCAAGTTAAGTGGATGTCCCCATAAACATTTGAGGAGTACTTCTCCATCTAAGATGAATGGTTCTCCATCTAAGACAAATGGAGGACAATTTCTTATGTCCCTATATTTGCACATACCTCTACATACTTAAAAGCTTCCTTCTCCTAGAGGCTTCCTTGTACATATCTCTTCTATTAAAAGCTTCATTTATTGTACTTTAATTGAGACTTGGTCTACTTTGATCACTCTTCCAAAATTTTGTATTCATATAAGTAATAGAATTAAATGTAGAGAGATGTTGTAACGTCCCCTTCACTCAATCCAACTAACAGAGGGGACATGAACTAAATTCAACTTCTAGATTTCACCCAATGGCCATATTACGAATTCATAACATAGTAAAATACGTGTGTAAATGCATAATAAAAATACGCAAACACTATAAATAAAATCTATCCACACACATCTAACATACGTATACCAGCATAATCATTACATGCATCAAATAAAAGCATTGCACGTTCATATACAAGAGAATAATTATCTTTAACAAAGATGATCTAAGCAACTAACTGTGTAAGAGAAATTTTCCACCCAACCGTATTCTCTATCCAAGATATACTATTTCTGCTGAGATGTCACCCCCAAGCTGGGCTATGAGGCCACCGAGGCAAAGGAAACACCTACAAGCTTCTCTCTCTCAACCCACAACCCATTTTTCTCTATATTCTTAGCCAAAAGATTTTCTAGAGATCTACAAAGGTCTCACTCAACCATCACAGCCATGGAACTCCTTCCAACTACCCCACACAACACAAGGAAGACATTCCCCTTCACTAATCTAGTTCCCTCAAGAACTCCAACCCTTACAGTCCTTCCAGTGTGTGCAGTAAGAGTCCAATCTGCTGTATGTTGTTGGAGACACTCTTGTAGGATAAATTATGGCTTCTCAAGCATATATGAGTAGCAAAACTCCATGGTTAATTGTTCCTAGCTTGCCCAACCTCTTTGCTCACCTACAACCATCTATTTTTCCTTCAAATCTGAAATTCTGTCTCTAAATTCAAATTTCTGGGTTAAAAAACACAGTCTGACAACGGTCATGAGCATCCATAGGAAGCTCTACGTAGTGTAGAAATATGCATGAGAGAATGATAGAATGAGTGTTGACTACAAGGGATATGAGATGATGGTGAAAAGACAACTGAAATAGCTTCTAACTACAGAAGAAAATGACTTCTGACACATGGCAAAAGTGTCACCACCCCCATGCTTCAATAACTGCATGAAGTGGCTTTTCCCACCAACCTCACACATGCATTCAATGATTGGATTTAATAGTCAAAAGAAATTAATTGGCTCATTTAAAGCACATGGCAGCAATTTGGATGAATTTTAAGGTTGACACTTTGCAGCAAATGATTTAGTTTCCCATAGGGCCACTTTCATCTTCCACTCTAGTGGAATCATAGCCCAACCCTCCAGTGTTATCTACACAACCATCTTGGACCATTTTACTATTTTCCAACCTAATATTTACATACATTTCGAATCGACATGATAAGCCAACTACACAGTGCAAATAAAAATATGTACATCATACATGCCTGGCCATTCACTAGTCGGGCCTTGGCCTTGAGCTCCGTACTAGGAATTCATACTAGCATATTTACATCAATTACATAATTTTGATTAAATACATTCCAAGTTAAAATTGTGGATATTACAAATGTACATTGTGGACCTGTGGGTAGGAGTTGCCACTCCTAATTGACAAGATTGATTTGGCTTCACTAAAACTACTGGGGTAATGAGTACCACATAAATCTATCTTAATGCAACAACTAAAGATGAAGGCCTAAACGTCCAATTGCAATGTTGACACACAATTGGTAAAATGGATTTTAGTCATCAAAATGTAAACTAATAGAAAAACAGAATGTTACACCAGCACATCCTTGAACTTCCAAGCAGTTTGAATTCACATGGATATGCTGTAAGCCACAAACGTTGAAGATTTTCAATTGACATGTCATTAGTATATTGAATGTATAAGAGGTCACAATTGTTAGCAACAAATATCGTAAAGTGCTACCATTCTACTTATCCACATAAAAGAATGGGAATGGAGAGCCCTTTCCAGCATCTTTTTTACATCATAAAATATAAGAAAACTTTTCCAATAAGGACACTATTAATGAAACTGCTTCACAGAAAAATCTTCAAGATTGCGGACATGCAATGATAGGGAGAAAGCAATGGATTCACCTTCTCTGCAAGTCTCCCCCAAAATGGAAACCAAGAATTTAGGGCATTGATATGCAACCATGCACAAGTACAAAGTGGCCAAATAGATGCCCACAACATTTCATTTACATAATTTTATCTGTTACTTCCAGTGTTCTCCCGCTTCTGAACAATTCCAAGGGTAAATCCAGTAGTTTGGTTAGCGACTTCAGCAATTTGCTAGCTCTGGGTAACTAGAGATGAGAGGATTAAGATGGAAGCTTTAATGCAGGAATCATTTCAAAACTCTTGCAATGATTGAAAGTAGCATTCAAACAAAAACTTTCTTCTCTTCCCTTTGGAGAGGCATGATGCTGGAAGCACAGAGGTAGAGACATTGCTCAAATTACATGCCCATTTTAGATGCTTACAATACCTTTACAGTATTGTAGAATTTGAATTTGAGAAGCCATTGCACCATGCTGAGGAAGAACTGTCCTCAAACTTTTGTTAGGCTTAACTGCAAGAACCCGGCAATCCAAATTCTTGATGCAATAGTCTGAGATACCTTTCCTTCCAAGGAATCTAGGAATGACAAACATGTATCAAAATAATCACAAGTGCAGCAGATAAAGCACTCTATCTATTACCTAAAGATCAGAATTGCTAATAACTCTGTACTAACATTTTCTAAATTCTTATACAGTCCATTTAGAAGAACTGCATACCTACAGAGAAAACTCTGACCATGAAGCCCCAAAATCAATGCAGATGCTCCAATTCTCTTGACGAGAGAGACTATAGTTGGCCCTTCATCGCCCTCTGTGACAACTATCTCTACTCTAGCCTGCGAGAAGAGTTGATTTATAAAGCCTACAAAAATGTTATAGCGATTCCAGAGCAGATAAAATCCACCAGAGTAAGCAAATGCAATTATATCGTAAAGTAATAGTTTATCAAAACAGCATAAGATAAATGGTTTGAAAGGAACAATATTTGTATATTAAAAACTCATCTAACAATTCCTGTCAATATCAATTCTCTGTAAAATAGTAGATTGAAGTGAACAATAACGGAGCAAATGCAATTATATTGTACAGAAAGATTTTTTTATCAAAACATTCTAAGATAAACGGGTTTGAAAGAAACAATATCTGTATATTAAAAACCAATCTCATAATTCCTATCAATATCAATTCTCTGTAAAATAATAGATTGGTGTGAACATTGACGAAGCCACTGGTCATGAACTACACCAGGACTATATTATGCAATTATAAATCAGCCAAAACACCTGTAGATGTCAAATATTGATAGGACCCAATAATCCCGTCAAAATCGGGAAGCCCAGTTGAAAGAGAAAAAGGAAAGGTACATTTTCATGTATGTGCTAAGTGGATTAGGGTGTGAAGTTTCAAACTACTTAACGTGCTTAGGGAGCTACAATATCCTTAACTCTGGGTGGAGCTGCAGCTGTTGAAAAGAAGAATCTATGCATTCATAGAAGCATAATTCCCATACATGTTTCCAACAAAAGACAAGATATAACTAAAATAGATACAAGAATAAGCAGTTGGAATCTGAACCAACTTTCAAATTCTGATAAGCGTACTGTCTTTACTGAAAAGATTGTCATTTTTGTCCAGGAGACTTGCCAGGTTAGTCGGTTGTTGTTATGGCCCTGCCAGGATTCAATTTCCTCAAGTGACATGTTTTCCCTTGGGGCCAGCATCCTTATACAGAGAACATTTATTGTGAACAAGGTTAAGTGCGAGTCGTAGATGATTTTGGCAAAAAAGATACCCGCTCAACCGAAATGGTTCTCCTTGATAGTTTGTGAGACACATCTACCACATTGTTATATCTAAAATCAAGGAGTTGCCATTTACTGGTGTTCATCACAAGCATTTCAACCAAAACAATTTATTGGTTTGCCTAAAACAGACCAAACAACACATATGACTTGCAAAAGCCATATATGGGCATGTATAAGATTGCATACATCCACATAGAGCACTACACCTTTTCATACAGTTTGAATTCATAAACTAGAAGGTATTTAACCCCTCACCTCTGGAACCCGATCACAAATATCCTTAAAAGAAAGAGCTAAATGAAAGCCTTTCAGTCGTAACAGTCTTCGACTTGTTTTCGTTACATTTGAATTTTGTTTTTTCTTTTGACCTGGTCACATAAGAAATGCCACTTGCATCAGAAACTAGAAGACCAGAAACACAGGATAAACACATGAAAGTAAATCTATATATCTTATCAAAACTAAAGTTTATTTTATATGAAATCACAATTTAATTATCAGTTGGCACTTGAAAGTTGGCTGGTTTTGATAGTACATCTAACAAGCTTAGGGCTAGCTATGATGGAATTGCAACATGTAACCAGCAATTCCAACAACTTGACATCTGACCACGGAGTAAGCTAAACTCTAGGTGATTTGCATCTTTCAGATGCTTTTTGCCGGAATCCAGTGATGAGGTTTGTTGCTGAAAATGCTATTTGGGTTGCTGTAATTGCAATTTTGATTGCAGAAATGGATTCAGCCTCTTTGATTACCCCTGAGGCACCCTGATTATGCAATTCCAGCAATCCAAAACTGCCATTTCAACAATTCAACAGGATTTTGGCCAGAAAAATAGCCAAATTTTGGGTGCAAATCCTCTCGAGTTTAGCTTACTCTATTTGACCACATGTTCACAATCTTCTTGAAACTTGAGCTAGAAAATAAAATAAGTTAGTGTCTATAGATGAAGTGAAATTTTAGTGCTTTAGTTTATAAAAAATGAAGTAATTTGCCACAGTTTCTCTCAATTTTGATCTGAAATCATTCATTCGAAAAATAAAGGGGGACGACTAGAACCTTTTTTCCCAAGCTGGACTGAGAAACCACTTTTTTCTACCAATTCCTTTTACAAAGCAATGTACTCATTAAGATTGTGTTGAATCAGGTATGTATACTTTCACAGTTTGAACAAATATTCTTGCATCGAAAAACCATGACTTTTCTATGATGCCCAAATTCACAGGTGATCTTGTTGTGAATGCAGTCATATATATGGGTCAATTAGATATGAATTGAACTGCATTTCTCTGAATGTCAATATTCATTAATAGAAGCCCATGGTTTATGGAACAATGTTACAATGAAATTTCAATCTCGTCATAAATTAGATGAGAAAGTCTTATGAGCCAAAATTCAAATACAAGTTCTTCACTACAAATAAATTCATTTCCTCGTACATGTTTAATCTCATTTAACATATACGTTATTTATTATATCATTAGTTACTACTCTCTTATCTCTCCTTTATGTTTCTCTCTTTTACATTAGTTTGACATCTTTCCAAATCACTATTTCCCAATGTTTCTGACCTTCTGAATGTTCTGCAGTTTTCTTCCTAATACTTTTAGTGTTGACTTAGTATTCCTCTGGCGGCTGGCCATTCGTCCCCTGCCTCCACTTTTTATTTCTATATTTTCCCTTGTATGGTTATTCTACATCCTTTGACAAAAACCCATTTTCCATCATCTGATGCTCTCAAACTCTCCGTTACTTGGAATCCATCGCTGTTAAAAGCATCCGTCTTCCAGTTTTGCTAGATTTAACACAACGGGATTGAGAAATATGTATTCCCCTTTATTAAGCCATGAATTGTCTCGTATATGTCCTATAGGTCAGATCTTCATCCAAAAGAAGATGAGTAAAGTCTAAGTCGTATATGTCGTATAGGTCAGAATCTCAGATCTTCATCCAAAAGAAGATAAGTCAAGTTTGAGAAACTCTGTTTTCTTCTTCAATTTTATTATCATCACTCATTAATCTTTCCCCTGTATGTCTAACGATATGTGTTCTTTCCCTTTCTATGTCAGCAATCTTTCCATGTGGATGTGGAAAAATTGCCGTTGCTTTTTGTAATATCTCACTTTTAACCCCTGTAGTAATTATTTGCACAACAAAGTTTATGTAACGGGATTCAAGCCATGTCAGTTTACCTATAATGGCCCAAGTTACAAATAAGTAAAATGCATTAAGTATTGCTAGTATGGAGCTGAAGGCAAAGTGGTGGCCTAGGAATGCGGATGATAGGGTTTTGGGAATGAGCATGAGGGTATTGCCATGATGTATTATGTAACAAAGTTTATGTAACGGGATTCAAGCCATGTCAGTTTACCTATAATGGCCCAAGTTACAAATAAGTAAAATGCATTAAGTATTGCTAGTATGGAGCTGAAGGCAAAGTGGTGGCCTAGGAATGCGGATGATAGGGTTTTGGGAATGAGCATGAGGGTATTGCCATGATGTATTATGTAAAAGTATGTATAAAGGAAATATATAATAATATAATATCTATGGAAAATGTTTGAAAATGTTTGAGGAAGCAACAAGGGAACTATAATACCACAAGGTAAAGAGAGAGAGGAAAGAGGATATGAAAGAGAAAGAGGATAAAGGGTGATTTGACCTTGACATTACCCGTTGGGGGAGTGCTACTTTTTGCACATGCTTCCTTAAAAGCTTTACCATGAATCTTGGACTTGTGTGTGTTCTCAAGTATGTCACAACCTTGGGCAGAGAGTAGATCTCATGCAAGAAAAGGGTTCTCTTAGCCAAGGGATCATTCTTTCAATCTCTCTAATCAGAATTCATTTGCTATGTTGTGGGGATTTTCCTACGCTTGATTATGGGAGAAATCATGTGTGAAACCCATGGCAGTTATGCTATGCAATTGGGAAGAGAATCCCATGGACTTGTGGCTGGTAAAAACCTGTAGAAGTGGGGGGAATTTGATGCTGCAAATGTGAAGAAATGTGATGATTTTGAGGGAAAACCATGTTTGGAATGTCCACAAGAGCTGAAGCAAACTCCATTAAAACTGCAACCTTGTTATTGCTCCTCATTGTCTGTTTGGAGGCATGTGCTTCTCTCCCAGGTTATTCTCAGAAGGCAATCAGCAGTTTGGAATCTCTGTCTGCACTGAAAAGCATTGGAAGATGATCCCTGAGGGACTGTCGAGCAGAAAGAGGGATGATCTTCCTTGTGTTGTGTAGGGCGGAAGATATTGTTATGGCTGATTGATAGCTGGATGAGGGCCTATGGTGCTATGTAATGGCAGATTGGCTAGGTCATGAGAGCAATGGGGTGCGCTGACTTGCTGAGTGAGATTAAAATCCCATAGGAGTTCCTTTCCCCAGGTCTAGTTTGGGAATGGAATCCATAGCTGATTCCTACAGTCGGGTGGTGGTGAATCACTCCTTATGAAGGTGTTTCTCGGTTCTGGAACTGAATCTTTTTCATGCATCCAGCTTCTTTCCAACTTTTCATGCCGTTTTATGCATATATCAATGAGAAACAAAGTATGTAACAAATTTCCAACTAGCCAATGTTTCATATATGATCTTCCAAGTTTATGTTTTGTTTAATCCTGATGACTTTTCCTGTAACTAAGACATGGATACGAACAAAGAGTCTCTTTTTTACTAGCTCGGGTGTTAAGCAGAGATGCTGCTTCTATCAGAAACCAATAAAATCCACATATTTACATGCAATGCTTACAATGAGATTTTGATACCAAGATTGCAAAACCTAATATGCGCTCTATTTTCATAAGTACTTCTATAACAAGCGGGTCTGATATAAGGATTCTGCATGTGGATCACTTAAAAGTGCTATTAGCTTAATTTTGGTAGAGTCACCATGCAATTCTGGGAACATACCTGTTTGGGGACTGACAATTAACTAGATTGAAACCATGATATAGGTCAAATTCTAACTTCTGGCAAAATCGCTTAATACCTTGAAACATTTTTTGTTGGAGACAGCGTGGATAACTCTTGCATAGATTGGTAAGCAATTCAAGAACCCTTGCGGGAAGAAAGGATACGCGCATGTGAGAGAAAGAAGACAAGATTGGTTTATTTCTTGATGAATCCTAAAATATTCATGCTAAATGTATAGGAAACCCTGGTAATCCTATCTCCCTATATGATTGAGGTCTGGGTTCCCCGTGATGGTACTGTGAAACATATATGTGGTAGCCTAATCAGCTTCGCTGCTATTTGAATCTGGTGTCCTCGAATATTCTGATATACTTGAAAAACTGCTTTTAGAGGCTTAAATGTTGAGCATCCATCACATATCAAAAGGTGGGACACTGTTTGATACTTTGAGACATGGGGCCGAGCCCAACTTAACAATCACAACTCTACTGCTTACAAAGCCAGACCTGGAGTGGCAAACCCTCCACTTTTTGACGAATCAAACACAGGTGGGGGCTTCAACAGTGCCCCACTATCACTAACCCAGCTCACCTGTCACAGCAGTATTCTGATATAATTTACTATCCGAGCTATTATCTGGAATCTAGACCACTCCGTTGTGCAAATCAAATAATTACAAATTGATTACAAATTGGTAGATAACAATCACATGATTGATTACAAATTGGTAGATAACAATCACTCATGTGGGTGTGCAAATCAAGTAATAAAAATTTGATTACAAAATGTTAGATACTAATCACGCATGTGGGTATCACTGCAACTGAAAGATAATCCTTCACCAATCAAGATTTCACATTGAACAAAATATTTGCACAAACCCATCTAAACCAGGGTCTGACATAGACCACTATGTTGTGCAAAGCAAGTAATAAAAAAATGATTACAGATTTGTAGATACTACTCACTGATGTGGTGTCACTGCAACTGACACATGGCACATAAGCCTTAACCAATGAAGGTTTGTCCATTGAATTAAAACTCTAACACAGACACCTCTAAAATCATGTCTTATGTAGACCACTTTGCTGTGTAAAGAAAGCAATAAAAAGTTGATTACAGATTTGTAGATAGAATTCAATTATGTGGGTGATACTGCAACTGAGATATAACCCTTAACCAATCAAAATTGCCCATTGAACCAAAATACTTGCGCAGACCCATCTAAATCTGGGTCTGATATAATTATAGACTACTCTGTCGTTCAAGGCAAGTAATAAAAAAAGATTACAGATTTGCAGATACCACTAACTTATATGGGTATCACTGCAACTGACATATAAACCTTAACCAATCAAGATTGCTCATCAAATCAATTCACGAGCACAAACCCCTTTAAACCCAAGTCTGAATTCTAATATTTGACACATCAGGTATTTGTGTTAACTAGAGATATGCATCTTCAAGATTATGAGATCCAAGTTTGGATAGGCGTCTGCTAGTGTCCCCACACACAAAATTGATAGGTTGTCCTGACTCCCACCTCCACAGGTTGCAAAACTTTTTCTGATTAAGTAAAATCATAATTTGGAACCACTTGAAATAGAAAATCGCCATATCTTGTAAATAAATAATGAAAAAGAAAAGTAATAAGTGAAAATTTTGAATTTGTAGAAATTATTTCAAAATACCAAACATGAATTATGTTATCGATCTCCATTATCATCACACAAACACCCAGATCACATATCCCACACAGAGAAAGAGAGAGAAACCAAAAATTCATCCCACAACCAACTTATTAAGATAGCAATACCTGTGTAGACACCCCATTGGAAATCTTACAATAACTATACATTATCAACCACAACATTAGTTCCAACTTGTAGTCATAACATAAAATTACAGACCTGATGATCCTGAACCAGTTTCAGAGGACTGGAAAACATGCAAAAGTGTGATAATGTCACCACTTCTGATGATATTCTGGATTGCCCATTCTAGAGCTGTTCTGGCTGTCTCCACATCTTCGACCACTACCACCATCCTATCACGGTATCCTCCTGCCATTTCTCCATACATTCGTATCATCAAATTCCCTTCCAGCTCTTTCTCTGTGTGGTCTCTGCCTTCTACTGACTCAGATAGTAGAAATAATACACATTATATGTGTAGGTTCTGTACTTGATATATATAGTAGAATTTGGTAGCTTTCATTTGAACTGTTCACAGCAGAGTTCTTTGACTCAGCCTCCACCACTAAAATATGCACATAAAATAAATGCATGTATGGACCCATCATTGCTTCATGATGCATCCTTGAACCTTCCTGCGCATTGTAACTGCCAAATTAGGTTAATTGGAAACTGGACTAGTTAGGTGGCATCGTTGTTGGAAACAGGACTAGTTAGGTGACATCGTAGCGCCATAGAAGCAAACAAGTTTTTTGGACCACAAATCAAAGATGACAACTGCTAGACCGGTCTTTGTGGAACTGCTATGACATTTGGCAACAATGGAAATTTCAAGATTAGACAGTGGAAGATCCGTTTTGTCTTTTGTTGCGACAAGGTATTCATTTTGGAAGTTGTCCAAACTTTTTATTTTATTTTTATTATATTTACTATTCTAGCAATTCCAGCAATATGTTCCACTACATTAATATGAGGTAGATTTATGGCATATTTAATGAATTGTCCAGTATTATTAAATAAGTGGATAGATTTAATATTTTTTAAGCTAAATTTTGTTATGTTATGATATATTTAATGCATTGTCAAGTATTATTAATAAGTGGATACATTTAATAATTAAAAAAATTATTTAAATTTATTAAAAAAATGGAATTAATAATTTCATTTAATTAATAAGAGTTCTGAATTAAACCATTTTAATAAAATAGATAAATGGATTCGTAATCTAATTTTTTATTTAAAAAAATGTACTCACCAAAATAATTAAATTTGTCCCCAAAGTTATTTTGATCTAGATTTATGGCATGTTTAGTGCATTGTTAATGGTGTGAACGTTCCGTGGACAATTAGCTCATTTTTCCATTTAAACTTTTATCTAAACTTAGTAATTAATAGTTCCACTTCTATTAATAAGTGGACAATTAGCTCATGTTTTTTATTTAAATTTAGTAATTAGTAATTCCACCTTATTAATAAAAAATTTGACCATGGAATTTTACAAGTTGTTTTTAGCTTATTTAAAAAAAACCTAAATCAATGGAATTTTTAAAAATAAATAAATTATAATAAAAAAATTCCTCTTCACAAAAAAATGAACTCACCAAAACAATTAAGTTTATTTACATTTTAACTCACGGTAATATACACCATGCTAGGGCTCTATATATCCCAATGGCTTAAATATGTGGTGAAATGTATATAGTACATTCACATATTTGAGCAAGTATAGGTTTTGTTTTTGGTAATGGGCCAATTTCTAAAGAATGAAGCTAAAGAGAGTAAAAGATTCCAAAGGTTAAAACATAAGACCTTGTTACCGTCTTCCAAACTATTAACTACCTTTTCAGAAGGAATCTATCAACCCACTCTAAAACAGATCGAGATCTTTTTGGATAGATACCAAGGATATGCTCCTTATGATCTGAAGGATGATTTCATGAAAAATATGATAAATTGGGATTTCTTCACACATGAAGATTCTAAAGAATTCAAAGAATCCCATTCCATGAAACAGAAGATAGAGTTAGCAAAAGAATCCAATATAAAAACATGTAAATTATTGAAGCAAATAACTTTTATTAAACTTGTAATAAAAGCATAAGCATATGTTAATCGTGTTTATCTAGAATGGAGTGGTATCCTCCCCACCAAAGTTGTAAGTGACATAGTTAGCTTATAGCATCAAAGTTCTTATCAATTATTATAGAGTTATGTTTTATTTATCATGGAATCATTTATGAGAAAATAATCAATTCGAAAATCAAATATTACTAATCTAAATGTCATTTTATCACATAGTTAATCCAAGTTCCATCCAAATTTCTTCATGCCAAATCCAACAAACAGTTTTCATTAAGCTAGTGTCATTCCACAAGGGCATAAGTAATGTCATCAAGAACCATCTACAATTAAATACCTTTTTCATATTATGAGAATATTCGAATATCAACATCGATATTTAACAATTTCAATCTAACTTTCATGTTGAAAAAAGATATTTAAATGATGTCATCAAGTACTATGTAAACCTAATAAACTAATTTGAGTGGTTAAGTTATTTGAATTTTATGGAGAAGGTTTTGATTTTGATTCCATGGGCGGAGTGATATCCTTACTAAATCAAGTGATGATAATCAAAGTTGAAGTTTGCACTAAGTACTATATGTGAATACGGGAAGTGCTCGAAAGATTCTCCACGGAGTTTTCCTTCGAAAAAATGTTATAAAAAACCATCTACAAATAAATATCATTACATTTTATCAAAGTATTCTATATCAACATCAAAACCTAACCTTTTGATTACATCGTCTACTTCATGAGGGTATGCACGTATCAATCATTGTTGTGGTGTTACTTATTCATGCAAGAGTCTATTTTGAGTTCATTAACCTCACCAACCATGATCTTTTGAATTCAACCCTAATGTTCTGTTGGTCTCACCAAGTATATACTTTTGGCCTATTTGCAAATCTCATTAGCCTCACTAACCATCATACTTTGACCTCAACCCTTCAAAGTATTATGTTCTTGCTATGCATGGATTGTTGACCCATTTTGAAATCTTATTAGCCTCACCAACCATCGTGACCTGACCCTTTTGCAGTCTCTTAGCCTCACCATGCATGGAGGGCTCATAACAAGATAACCTCTTCCTAATATGGCATATGCATGTTAGTCGTCACTAACATAGACACTAGATGTATGGATCAACCCCCTCTTCAATTTATACCAACTAAGCCTTAATATAGATCAAGCCTCTCAAGGCTTTCACTAACTAACCAAATGTAAGGATTGAGCCTTTGAGTTTTCATGGTTGGTATCGATCCATGATCTATGGATCCTAACCTCACCATTTTATTGTATCTTAATAATAAAATATTAATCCTTGTAGCGATTAACAATTTAGGTCTCATTGTTGATGCAAAAATCACTCAAATATTCAATTTCTCATCAATTCCAACATCTAATTCCAACTCGCAACCATATATCATCGTTATGATATTTTCCATGCATAATCATCCTCAAATAAGAAGATACTAAATTATCCAACATGATCAAGATTTTACAAACATTTAATACCATACACTCATCAAGAAGGAAGCAGGTCATTGAACACATTAATATATAATTTTCCACAATCATGAAATCAAATATCTTCATGAACAATGCTCAATTAGGAAAATCATTATCAAATATCTTCAATTAAAATTAATTGTAAACTAACAACCCATATGCTAGGAAACCATCTACGAGAAAAACAACAATCATGTATTATTCAAGTTATCTAATAGTTTATCAAGCTAAGTCCAAAGTAACCCAAATAATCAATATCATCTAATCATCATAGGCCATTAAATAGCATTAAATTACCATAGTGTCATTCAATAATTAATATATATCAAGTTAATAACACATTCATCAATTTCATCAACATCATGATCCAACATCACTCATCAACCATCAAGATAAATGCATATCATCATGTATAATTAGGAATGTACAACCAATAACACCATCATAATCCACCATTTAAATAGTAAGATACCATCATCAAAAATCAATTAGATGATCATATTTACCAGCATAGATCCATCTTAAACCTAGATCTATCAAGCACCGAGAGGGATCCAATTTCTTGATTTGTAAATTTTTTACACGTACAAAAAAAAATTGCACCTCAAGAAATTGGATCCTTCTACTTGCTTCATAGATCCTGGTTTAAGATGGATCTATGTTGGTTTTATTTATTTTTATTTTATGAGTGGACATGGATTTTTTTAATTACGTTTTATTTGGTTTTAATTTTTTTGCACCGAGAGGAGCAAGGTGCTATACAACCCAATATGGGGGAGATTTCATGTAACGTAGCGTTATGTCAAAAGTAAAAAGTAATTAAAAGTAAAATCATGTCAGCTCATAAAATAAAAAAATTTAAAACCAAATGAAAATAATTAAAAAAAACCGCATCTATCAAGCACCAAGAGAGATCAAATTTTTAGAGGTGTAATTTTTTTTAGATGTGTAAAAAAATTTAAGATGAAAAAAAATTGCGCCACAATAAATTGGATCCCTCTTGGTGCTTGATAGATCTAGGTTTAAGATGGATCTATGATGGTATTATAGCAGCTAACATGGATTTTTTTAATTACTTTTTATTTGGTTTTAATTTTTTATTTTATGAGCCGACATGATTTTTTTAATTACTTTTATTTTTATTTTTATAACATAACATAACGTTATGTTACGTGACAACATCTCCCCCATATTGGTTTGTAGAGCACCTCGCTACTCTTGGTGCAATAATTAAGCATCCATTGTAACTCAATAAAATTGCATATCATCATTCAAAATCATATTCGTCGTTATAATCTACAACCAAATATCATCATCCATACTAGGGAATTCATAATAAAATAACCAAAGTTTGTCAACAACGAGGAACCAAAACCATTAAACATCTATCCAAAAAACCTTTAAAGAAAGCATTGTACCAATATCATGGCATTAAAAAGCTTGTTAAACCTCATTAGAATAAAACAATTCTAGATGGCATTTCCAATCAATTATGTTGAAGGTAATTTTTAAGGGGATAATTTTTTTATAAAAAAAATCTATTAGATTGATCGATATTTACAACTAGTTTTGGAATTTCATATGGTTTTCATTCTCAATATTAGGTTATATCTTGTCCACGAGTGTTGGCATCCTCCTTAGGGATGTAATGGAGGGACAAGTTAACAAGTGGTTATGATTAGGGTTATCTAACTAGCTATAAATAAGTTTGAACTCCTCCTTGTGGGGAATATATTGGAGTATATTGTATTTGATCTTATCTCATTAAGAAGTTTCCCCGTCGAAGAAGTGAGATACAAGTGATTAGTAGTGGATTCCTTTCATAAAAGGATCATTGTATGGTATTACCTTACCTTAAAGGTTTTGATATCATTAAAGTGTGAGTGTTTCCAAATATCGTGTTTATGATTCAAGTTTAATGGTTAAGAATCATAACAAGTGTTATTAGAGCTCTTTCTTGGGAAACAGATTTTTATTTTCCTTTTCCAAATATTTTAAGGGAGATAAGAGGGTCACGAAAATCAAAACCATTCCTACTTTTCTATATAATTTGAAGAAACCAAATGCAGATTTGAGTTACTAAAAAATCCAATTTAAAAAAATGTTCAAAACAAAGATTGGAAAGTAAAGATATCATTGATTTAAAATAAATCATTCTAGGGTTTTCTTAGTGATGAATGCAACACTGTTATGAGTATTGTAGAGTAGATAGAGTTTTAGACATTGTCCCAGATTGAAATCAAACCAATCTAGGTGAAATAACACTTCAACAACTTGAATAGGACATATTATTTGTGATTCTAAATGGATCACTATATATTTTGTCATCTATTTTTGGTGCTTTTTGGGTGGAAAAAATTAGATGTAATGGATTGTAGGGCCCATTTTATGGGTAGTTCCTACTTTGGTGATATGGGGTCCAAAACCTTCTAGGACTAGTTTGGGGCCTTAAATGATAATTTATGGTTCATAACTTTGCAATGTTATCTCCAAATTCCTCAATGTTGTTCTACATATTAATATCTTCCCAACAATGCAAAAACAACCTCAATCAAAGTGCATATAAGGAAGTTCTGCCTCCCACAAGTCAACATATTATGTTGAGCACCATGATACAAAATGGAAGCCATGTTAGCCCACATTAATCACACATTTGGGGTTAGTCACATGTGGACTTTAAAGAATATTATACTTAGAGGGTCTAGAACCCTCACATTAATTGGTAGTTGAGGCATGCAAAAACCCCTAACCCTAACCCTATATGGGCTTTCGAGACATGTTAAATACTGGGCTACTAAGAAAGAAAGGGGTTAAAATATCAATTTATTGTTTATTGTTCCATAGTTGAGTGGAGAATCTAGGAGTAGGATGTTGAAGCATAACAAATAAAGTAGAAGATCTTGAAGTAGTCATTCAAGCCACAATGCCCATGGTAAATTCACAATTAATGAACTCCCTTTGTACTTGCATTTCATATACGAGAAGAAAAGAGTAAGAGCATAGGCCTAACCTTCTAGTTGGGTTTTTCCTATATTGTTTTTTCATAGGGTACATCTTGAGTTCATTATGTGGTTGGTGTTTCATTTTCTTGCTTCTTTCATTTTAGTTTCAATTTGTTTCAACATTAAGTTAGTAATATTAAATATGCAATGTAAAATAAAACACTTTACAGTAAGATATTGTAGAATATTAGAATATATGTTATGGAAAATTTCTCCATTGGAATATACATGACAATTTACAAATAATATTGGTATCAAAGTAGTTTTCTTTGGGGTTTTGTGGGAAGTTGTAGGATCCAAGAATTGGTGTAAGGAAGAAGTATCAAAAACCTAGCCAAGGTAGATGAATATAGTAATATCAATCCATGAAGTGAGTTAAAGGAGATATTTTCAAAGTTGGAAGTGCAAGTCATTATATATTTTCCAACATGGCCATTCGCATGGCATCTCTAAAGAATAAGTTTGGACCTTTCAAGGAGTTTTGCATCTCTAACTTAGAAGATGGCTTGGAATGGAATTATAGATATAATGAAGACCCATAAAAATAAATGAAAAAAGAGCCAACAAAAGAGAGACCAAATTCTAGTTCTATCACTTGGGCGGGCGCACAAAGTTGCTCCCTAAAAGTGTTGCAATAGGGCCGCGCTAGCGGGGAAAAAATGAGCACGCGCACGCACGCACCACTAGGTTAGGTACCAAACCGAGGCGCATGCACGCTACTGCGCGTGCGCGTTTCTGGCGTGTACGCTCTCAAATGTGTGCACGCGCACCTATTAAGATTATAAAAAAGCAGGGATGAGTCTTTGTAATTCTCTCCATTGCAGTCGAGCATGAGTCACCCTTCACGTGCACGGCATTATAGACTACCAATTTCACAATTTCCACTCCAAAACTCTCTCAATCCATCCACCAATTGATCATCAAGTGAATTGAATAGGTAAGTTCCATGTTTTTTGTCATTTTATTCATTTTGTTTGTTTATTAAATTTGTAATAATTCTCAAATTAGTAAAATAATAGGGAATTTTTCAATTGCAGAGTGTAAACCTACACAATGAATGAACAAAATGTTAACATGGAGTCTGATGGAACACAAGAAAACACAAATATTGGAACTAATGAAAACCCTCAACAAAATCCAAATGCCCAAGAAAATCAAAACCCCCCAACAAAGTTTTGACCAAGACGACTTCAATCATTATGTAAATGAAATGAGAGTGCACACTCGAGAACTAAGAAACACAGGGGAACCATCTCGAGTGTCCCTTGCCACCTCAATTGAGAGCTCAATTGACTCCCTCATCCATGCACATCGTCAATTTACTGACATGACTGAATATAGAGCTAGGATGCGGGAGTATTATTCCACAGGAACTTCCAAGGAAGAAATAAAAGAATTGAATATTACAAAGGCCCAATTATATAGTATGTTCACCGATCCAAGAACACAACAACCACCTGAAAATATAAATCCACGTGTTTGCATGGATTGGTGTCATTTCCAAGAATGGAGGGACAATTGGATGCATAGGTGGTTCATGGTTTACGATAAACCTCCCTGCAATAATAGGGAGGTTCCACAGTACTTCCTTCAGGAATTGTGGGCTTAGTTTCTGCTCGGTTTACATGTCAACTATTTTGACATAACCAAGTTCTAGAGTGTTGGGCATGGCTCTTCCCAAGATCGATCTGTTGCTAGGAGGAACCCATTGAGAGGGCCACCATCTCCTAGGCGCGAGCCCAACCCGTCTCCCCAGCCACCTCAGTTACCCTACAAACTTGATCAGATCGAGGGGGCGATGAGGAGTGTTGCATGTGGACTACTTGGACACACTACTTTTGTAACAGCTACTACAGTGGAGAGACAGGTTGACCCTGATAGAGAAGCAGGTGCAGGGCCTTCACGATAGAGTCAGGATAGACCTGTGACTGGTGCTAGCCATGTTGGGCCTTCTAGTTCGATGGGGACAATGCCACATATTTGTCCCCATTGTGGGCACACTTGCTCTGGCCCGATCAAGGGATGCTATATGGATTAGGTTAGCACTTTTTTTAATGTGTTCTCAATCATCACTTGATAATTTGTAAAGTAATTTTAAAGTATTTGTGTTTGACTTAAACTATTATTTCAATGTACAATAATTTATAGTTGAGACACCATCATGGGAGAATGTAGGATCTCCCAACCTGGATGTAGCAATGGCAGTTGCAACTGAAATTGTGACACCTCACATAGAGGTATTTTCAGTACCTCACACAATATTGTTATTGCTTATGGAATTTCTATTTTTATGTATCTATATTTATGACATACATGATGATAGTTCGTACAATATTTTTTAATATTTTGATTGACTAAATAATTACTTTTTTAATATGTTCATAACGTGCATGCATTTTGGTGTCCACATGTATGCACGGACTATGATGATCATCCATCTCCGCCAGGGATCGACAGATCACAATATACACAGGTACAATGTGTTGTTAAAAGAATGCTTTTAATTTGAAATGTTACGCCATACTATGGTTTAATTTGATTTTTGTTTACTAAACTATGATATTAAAAATTTCTATGTAGGGGCTGCCAACAGCTGCATACCACTTTAGTCCCAGGTTTCCACCCTCTCCCATGAGTCGCCCCCCTCGCTTCCATCCAGACCCCTCCCTCCATCCACCCCCTCCCTTCCACCCAGCCTTCCCTCTCCATCCATACTCCCCCCTCCTTGCATCCCCCCCCTTCCATCCATCCTCCCCCATTCATCCATGCCCCCCCTTCCATCCATCCTCCCACATTCATCCACACCCCCTCATCTATACATCCTCCCCCATTCGTCCATGTCCCCCCTTCCATCCATCTTTCCCCCTTTGTCCAAAACCTCCCTTCTATCCATCCTCCTCCCTCTATCCAGGACTTCCCTCCCATTCACCATACCTCAACATCCCCCCGAAGCCTTTTGGGTCGATACCCCGTATTGTACAACCGATAGTGGTTCATTGTCCGCGAAGTCCTCCTCCACCCCATACCACCATGTCCTCCTCCACCATATCATTTCCAGTTCTCGACACTATTGTGGAAACTACTATTCCATTGTCTCCCCATGTATCTACAATGGTTGCACCCATAGTTGCTGCATCTACATCTGTGCCTCCCCCATGATTGCATCGGAGCAGGTTGTATAGCCAACGGCTCCACATGCTAGCCCAAAAGCCCAACCATGTCCATTGTTGGAGGTGTTCACGGTGAGAATCAAGTTAATTTATGAAAATGTTTTGATGCATCAACCAAATTAATTTAAGCAATTATTATTTTTCAATGAAATGATTGTCATAAATGTTGTAGGGTGGAATTGCTAAGTGGCTCAGCAGATCCAGGACACCTGCCTCATGTCTCTCACTCGCATCAGCTGTGAGTTATTTAAGATTTGAATTGTACATTCATTTTATAAATGTGGTAAATGTTACAAATGCTTGAAAATGATGGTATCTTATTTCAAATCCTGGAGAGACGGTCTACTCCTAGATGGAAGAAGACCTGAGGTACCAGTAGCTCCAAGAAGAGGAAGATTGATTTTGGAGATGCGACTGGGAGTGATCAGGGTGGTCACAATGTTTTACACAACATGTTATGTACATTAGCCATGATGTGGCACTTTTGGGCACCAGTTTCCATGTACCTTGTATCTACGACACGGGTTGCCATGTATTTTGGATCTACGACACGAGTTGCTAGATTTTGTATAGGGAACGAGTTTCTATGTATTTTGGATCTACGACACGAGTTGTTGGATTTTGTATAGGGAACGAGTTTCCATTGTATGTACATTGGGAACCTTATTCCACTATTTTCCTGAAAATTTATGTGTTTGTTTGAGTTTTGTTCCACTATGGTTTTATCTCATGGATTTGGCAATATGGTAGAATGTACATGTTGGCCTAAGCTTTACTAATGTTATGATCATACTATGTTTTCCCTCCATTGAGAAGGTTATCACAAGTGTACATATCCATCATATAAACAATTTCATGCTACAATCAATTTCAAACCATTGAGGGAATGAACATACATCATGCACCATGAACATACACCATGCACCCTTTACAACTCGACCAAATGAATTATTTGCAATAAATACTAGTTATGGTCCTAGAATCAACCATGATCATTTGCAACAAAATTGTCAACCGTGCCGTAACAACATTTCAATCATCTAATAAATAATTAGGTTTCGGGTGCTAGGTGCAATGTTTTTCTAGTTGTGTGCACCCTTGCCATATAGATGAGAACCTATGCATATATGTGTATAATGGTTTGGATTCAAATGTATGCACATGAATATATATGTACAATGAAAATGATTTAATTTTAATATGTATTATAGTTTAGGCAAGGGATTAGGCTACATAATAGGGTTTCATTGTGATTAGAATACAAACTAGGGTTTATGCTACCAACTAGAGTTTGTAGGATAGGCTCTCGTGTTTCTAGGATAGGCTCCAAGATCTAGGGTTACTAGCTTAATGTTGAGCTCCACTATCATGAAAACATTGTCACCAACACCATGCCCACTACCACAATCACCATCGAGCCTCGTCATCCTCTTGCTCGTGGTGCCACCATCCTCATCCCCATCAATCATCCATCATCCACCATCAACCTAATGCACTTTGTGCCATTGTCACCATCACCATATCTATCCTCATGCCCATTATCACCATCGTCATCATTGTGCTCATTGTCACCATTGCCTCCATCATGCTAATTGGAGTCTAGGCCATTTATCCTCTTTGTTTAGGTATTTTGGGTCAGATATGGATTGCACTTGATTTGTTTTTAGCTGTATGCACACTTTCTATATACATGTTTGAAACATTGCATATAAGTGTATAATTATTTGGATTCAAAACTAGGGTTTTTAGGCTAGGCTATGGGTTTCTAAGCTAGGATCTAGGCTCTAGGTTTACGGGATTAATGTTGAACTCCTTTATCATGACGATAAAAAAATGTAACCATCACTTAAGCAAAACCACTTATCAGGTATGGGAAGCTCTGTATACCTTATTTTAACACTTGCATTAGGAAGTTTCATCAAATCTTAGAGGAATGACTAATGTCCTTAGAGGAACACCTTCGAGATTCAAGGTAGAGGCAGGGGCTAAATCCTAGAGGAGGGGGCACATGGTGCTATTTATAAATAGGATCCCAATATAGGAAAGGATATTTTGATATGTAATTATTTGTTGTAGCTTGAAATTTTCTACACTCTATAGGAAATTTAGGTCATTTTCACTATAATGCCATCCCCATGTTCATAGTCACCATCCCCATTCTCATTGCACCATGGCCATCATGATTCATCAACACCTTGCCCATTGCCACCATCAATGTTACCACCGTCCTTCTCATGCAGATGTTGTCACCATCAACACCATGCCCATTGATACCATCAATATAACCTTCATCCTCATCATGCCCATGTTGCCACCATCACCATTGAGAGGAATTTGAATTTTTGCACAAAGTTCCAATTCAAGAGTCTAGATATTAATTTTTGAACGATATTCCAATTCCCCTTAATATTAATCTTTGAATCCAAGAGAATTAAGATAAATAAATATGAAATTTATATGATAAGCCCTAGGATTAAATTTCTATATGTTTAGCTAGATATAATCAGTGGAGAACAAGTAGATCTACAATAACTAAGAATTCCAACTAACATTATTCTTTAGGGTTAGTAGATTTAATTTTAAAACAAAATAGAAAAATACTTTTTTGATATATTATATGTGGATGGTAAGCCCCAAGAGTTAGCTCGATCGGTTGAGTTCTCGGAAGTTAGGCCTCCCAGCATGCGAGGTCACGGGATCCATCCTCATAGACCCTCTTGGGGTTAGGCACGCAGCGGCCGCAGGGCGGAAACCCCTTCGGGGCGGGTCCGTCGGAAATTATTTCATGGATGTAGCGGTCGGCTAAGCCGATTAAAGTGAACCACATGGAAAAAAAAATAAAAAATTATATGTGGATGGTATGCACAGATTAATGTCAAAAGACTCAAGCAAGTATGGACTTGCCCAAGAATTACTCAAACCATTTGATGTGTTGGAGGACCAACACAATTTCACAAAGGGAAAGAAAATATCTCACTCCTTTCCTTTAAGGTTGCACTCTACAAAGAATGGGTTAGTATTATTTACATTGGTATTCAATGAAGGTGTCCAAATAGCACAAGATGGACCAACAAAAAACCAACAACCAATGGAAGAAATGAAAGAGAAAGTCTCTTTATATAGGAATTGAGACCCAACTTCATCCTTGTTGTCCCTAGACATGTATGGGGTGACTTAATCATCATTTCCTATGTGATATGCCACCACACCCAATAGTTTCACAAATGAGATTTATGGTTTTTCCCATAGACACTTGATAGAGACACTTTCAACCAGCTCAAAGATACCTATAGTCTATTGTTGAACGTGCAGGTTCAACCCATATTCAAGCATAGATTAGCATGAGAATACACACATACAAACCATCAAGAAGACACGATATGGATGGAATGTTCAGTCATCTTGTTCATTCATTGAGGTAGTATTTATACAATATGTGGAGAGGTTGGAGCGGTTAAACCTACTCCAACCATTCAATTGTTAAATATACAATAACATACACTAGTATAGGATGATACCAAAAGGCAGCTAAATGGCCCTCTCAACATATCCCCCACCAAAAAAACACTTCTTCATCCCGAAGAAGACATGCAAAAACAACCATGAGTTGTGATTCCTGTATCCTTCATCAACAGTCTGGTAGTGGTCAATCGAGCCTCACCCTTTCACTTTCTTGCCAGCTTTCATCTCCATCGGTCCAGGAACTTTTGGGCTTCCATGCTCTACCTTTACACCAGCTCACCAACTTCCTTCAAAATTTTGAAATCATATTGAAGAGACGTCTCTATATCTCAGCATCGGGGGGTTCAATCAGTTTAGGTGTTCTTTGTGGCATCATCATGTTATCATTAAGCTCTTTCTTGTGTGTGATGTATGATGGTTGCTGCTTGAATATGGTCTTCATCGACAGCTTCTGTCGTGAGCCTTACTACAAGTTTATGAATAGTTTGCTGTTTTTGGTCGATACCAACTTGACTCGACTCGACTTACTGAGTTGGATAGAGACCAACTGAATTACAAATATTGTTTATAATATAAAAAGGTCGACTCTCGACCATATTTAACATCGATTTTAAAAGACTCGACCAGTTTACAATATCGACCATACTTCGACCAATGTATGCAATATGTCGACCAAAAAGTAATACTCACCATCTATGATCGACCTTTTTACTAACCGACCGAAATTTACAAGTCGAGCTTTGACTATATTTTTAATATGATAGTGACCCGACCACTTTAAATTCCGACCATATCGACAAAAGTTTAATATCGACTAAGGTGAAAAAAGAAGAAGAAGGTGACACGACCATATTAAAGTTTCGACTACAGTTGCCCCAAGGTAGGCATCAACCAAAAGTTTCGACTACAGTTGCCCCAAGGTAGGCATCAACCACTTTTTATAATAACTCAAATTTCAAAACACTATAGACTACATGTCACCTCGACCACATATTTAAGAGTCGACCAAAACACAATATCGACCAATTTACTAGGTATCAACCCACATAGTTTTTCTTTTCGACGATAATGATATAATATTAACCACAGGTCACTTGACCATTTTGTGATATCGACATCGCAACATTCGCCAAGTCGATGTAGGTGAGATCAGTTGGCATGTGAAAATTCCATGCTAATAATACAACCAATAAAAATATATTGATCGAAGAAGGAAAGAGAATTGATCGCATCGACTGAGAAGAGGGTGTTGAAACTTTCTTTTGCAGTTTAAAAGTTGAATCTCTACTCATCGACCAGAGTTAAAGGACATTGATACAAAACATAGTAGATGGACAGTTCATAAATTTTGGACCTGGATTGTTGGTCGACTATGGCTGGTAACATTGACGTCGGTGCTCACCTAAATATATTGTGTGATGGATCATGGTTATGCTCCATCCATCAACAAAACTTCATCGACTAGTAGTAAATTAACATGCAGTACAACCAACCGACGAGTTCTTCCGACTCTCGAGTAACAAGTCGAGGGACATCGATCACTTATAACTGACAAATAATTGCAATCCATATACTCAATGTCTAGGTCAGTGAGAGTCACATCCAAGTTCCACTGCCTCTCCTCGACTGCTTGCACAAGTCGATCAGATGGTCGTTGGTGGAAAACGATGAGCAATAGGGTAGCCGACCAGGCACTTTTAAAATGAGCAATCGTCGAATTCTTCTAGGTTTCTATCTTTCTCATCCCAAAGTAACTTGTGGACAGGCAGTACCGTGGTTAGGAAACTTGTATGTAGAACTCGCTTGACAAAACAACACACATCTGCTCAGGTCGGTCATGCTCTTTTAAATTGTTTCGACGTAGATTCAACATCCTCACGATCTTTAAATTTTCAAGCGGTATTAATATTCATTTCTTGTTCGACTTTCTCATGCGTCAGGGTAGATTTAGGAGCGTAGGAACTAAGCACACCGTTTTCCAATGATTTTTGAGTCTTTTTCTTCCACGGAAAGCATTATTCAGCAAAATTTTCAAGAATTATTTTCTTCAGGTCCTCATGATATCCTGCAAGTCCTCTGCATAGGGTGTGCCATGTCCTCACAATCAATAGGTTCTTTTCTCTTGTACGCAGGAAATTTTTTCAACAGTGCATCAGCAATTGAGCAACATTTATCATTCTGAGCTTTTCTTGTTTCTTGCAGGGATTATTTCTCCTCACGATCTTTTGCAGGTTCAAACCGTCTCCAAGTGCTGCCGCTGTCACCTAGACCACCTGAAGAATGACAACGACACCAGATGTTGAATGTGTAGGTTCAACCCATATTCAAGCAGAGATTAGCATGACAATACACACATACAAACCATCAAGAAGACACGATATGGACAGAACGTTTAGTGTTCATTCACTGAGGTAGTATTTATACAATAAGTGGAGAGGTTGGAGCGGTTACACCTGCTCCAACCATTTAGTTGTTAAATATACAATAACATACAGTAATACAGGATGATACCAAAAGGCGGCTAAATGGCCCTCTTAACATCTACCTTCAATCTACTTAGCCTAACTTGCCATATTCCATATAAAAATGGGGACATCCAGTTGGTACCAGTGTTATATGGAATATCCTCTCTAATTGACTTATGGTAAAACACTTTCTTATGTGTTTACATAACATTAGGAGGTCAAAGGTGTTACTCTATAATGGCTCACATATTCTCAAAATTGTCTCAATAGCTTAGGAAGCATCATGATGTGGCTATAAGTGTATGACCTCTAATGTGAGGTGTGCCTTTAGGGATTTAAGCAAGCACAACCCTCATTTCGTCTCATTAACAACATTTACCTAGCCATTTTTCATATGTCATTTCACTAGCCACTTCACCAAATTTCATCATGTCCCCCTTTTGCAATAAACTAATTATGTGTCATGTTCTAAAGTATATGCATATTATTCCTATGTGTGGTTCCTAAATCAAAGTGAAAAGAGTCAAAGTACTATAAAGTAAATAAAATCAAATGATGAATGTGAGTTATGCCTCCTTGCAAAAGCCATGATCCTATGTCGTAGCTTAGCAAAGCCAAATATAAAGGAAAGGGACTTGAAGGTAATCTAGTTGCATACATGTTCTCCTAATGAAGTATGTATCAACACTTGGGAGCCAAAGAACCCTAAGAAATGTCCTATATGGTAGTTTGAAAGATCCTTTATGCGCGTGTGGGAGGTGACAGAACCCCGTTCCGCTCGCTGGTTTGGGTTCCGTGACCCTGGAGAAAATCCTCAAAGTGTCCCCGAATGGCCACGGGGTGCTTGACCAAAATTCCCATAGAAACAAAACCATCACTCCGATCACAAATCTGTCAATTCTGATGGATTCAGAACCCCATGTTTCATCTAGGGGACCCCCACACCGTGCCTCGAAGGCTCAGAAACAGTGTTATTGTGCCATCTCCGGAACTAGGGTTTTGCTTAGTGAAGGCCATGCCAATCTTGCTCAAGGGGGTCATTTATGATCCGAAGACTCCCAGGTGAGTGTGGCCATATTGAACACATCCACAATGGCCATGTGCATGTGTGGGAGCTGACAGAAACCCGTTCTGCTCGTCGGTTTGGGTTCTGTGCCCCCAGAGCAAAATCTCAAAGTGTCCCTGAATGGCCACGAGGTTCCTGGAAACAATTCCCGTAGAAACAAAATCGTGACTCTGATTGTGAATCCATTGATTCCTAGGGATTTCGGACACCGGTTTTCAGCTATGGGACCCCCCACACCATGCCTCTAAGGCTCGAAAACGGTGTTATTGTGCCATCTCAGTAACTAGGATTTTGCTCAGTGAAGGCCATTCCAATTTTTCTTAAGGGGGCCATTTCTCATCCGAAGGATCCAGGGCATGTGTGTCCATCATGAACACGTCCACAATGTCCACACACATGTGTGGGAGCTAACGGAACTGAGGTCTGCTCGCTGGTTTGGTGTCACGTCCCCTCCCATCCAACCAGCTAGATGGAGAGGATCGTGACTGTTAAACCGGGCATCTAGCCCCCATATCCATTCATTAAACAAGCATTCAAATTCAAATGAATAAGAATATATACATACACAAATGCATAACAGATGAGATATTAAACTGGGCGTCTAGCCCTATGAAACATTTAATCATAAGCATGAACATAATATAACAGAGATAGATGGGACTGTATGGTTTTAAGAAAATCACAGCGGAATATTAAGAATTTCACATCCATCATACATTTAAGGTGTTCATCAAATAAGTAATTGCAATTTAACACAAGAGAATACTTATCTTATACAAAAGTAGTCCCACGCAACTGGCTATGCAACTGCAACGTTCCACCCAACCGTAGGCCAGTGTGCTCCTCAATCTCTCAGCACCACTGCCACCCCCGAGCTGGGCATGATCTCTACAAGGAACCAGGGAACAGCAGACTCACACATAGCCAAGCATACACCAAGATGAGCCAAGCCAATCTGCAATTGGGTTTATCAGGCTGCTAGGAGATGGAAGGGAAGAGTTGCTAAGCTAGTGAGCTCCATCACAGAGCTAGGGATAACCTTGCAAGATCTATCTAGCTTGGCACCCACAATACCTACACACCCAGCACCAGGAAGTATTCTTTTCACTGCTGTACAGTCCCTCAAGCCATACCTTCCCTATCTAGTGCTCTCAGGGTATGCATAGAAGAGTAACCAAAGCCCTCTTGATCTTCTTGAGAGGTTGCCTCCCCCACTAGGTTTATCAAGCCACTTCTATCCACTACGACTCCAAACTTCAATTCACAAGTTCAAACCAAAACGAGGATGCACATAATAGCAGAACCCCACTTGCTGGGCATGAGAAAAAACGTTTTCCACAGTGGAATGCATGAGATGGGGTTTCAACTAACCCAGAAAAACGTGGAAACCCACAAAAACGAAATGGGAAGTTGGGAAACAACCCTGTGGAGTCAATCCGTTTTTAGAAAAACGTCCTTGGGAAATTCGGGGAAAAAATGACCTCCCTACAGTCCTCAAAACGTGGCCCTTCTCTCCCAGGCTGCTATATATACAAAAACGAACTTCCACGCATGGAAAAATGCAGGATTTTGCTGAAAAACGTGAAGGGAAAGACCCAGATAGCTCCCACTGCGTGAAGGAATCAAGACTGCCACATTCCCCATGGCTTTGGGAACCATTTCGTGGGTGGTTTCTTGCCCCACAAGCAAAAACACGATTTTCCAAGTTGATGGCTTGCCCATGCACGAAAATGGCTTGCCCATACTCTTTCATTCCCAAGGCATTAACTGCCTTAACCAATTTCTTGGAAAAATTAAATGATTGGGTACATGAGACAAAATGGGTAGTTGGTGGTTTATGGGTTTCCCCATTGACACATGGATTAATACCATTGGCTCAAGGGTTTGAATAATTTCCCTCCCTTTCCCTTGTAGAGTCATGCCCCATCTCTTTTGTTGCATTGCATAGCCGGTTGTGGGTTTTTCATTACAAATTCGTAATTACATGATGTCTTATATACATTGTGCCCATCTCGCACAAGAACCATAGGCATCTATTTTAATTGCCGATATATAAACGCTAAATCAATGGTGGGGCCTTGGCCTTGAGCTCCTCACCATGATTAAATTACAATATTTACATCATTTACAAAGGGGGTCAAAATGGGGACGTGACATTTGGGTTCCGTGTCCCCGGACCAAATCCTTAAAGTGTCCCTAAATGGCCATGGGGTGCCTCGAAAAAATGCCCATAGCACAAAAAACGTGACTCTGGTAGCGAATCCGTAGATTCCAATGGATTCGGGATGCCGATTTTTAGTTAAGGGACCCCCCACACTGTGCATTAAAGGCTCATAAACGGTGTTATTATGCCATCTCAGTAACTAGGGTTTTGCTTAGTGAAGGCCATTCCAATTTTTCATAAGGAGGTCAATTCTTATCCAAAGGCTCTCGATCATGCGTGACCATCATGAACACATCCACAATGGCCATGTTCACGTGTGGGAGTTGAAAGAACCCCATTCCTCTCATCATTTTGGGTTCCGTGACCCCAGAGAAAAACCTCAAAGTGTCCCTGAATGACCATAGGGTGCCTGGAAAAAATTCCTGTAGAAACAAAATCGTGACTCCAATCGTGAATCCGTCGATTCCGATAGATTTCGGACACTGGGTTTAAGCTAGGAGACCCCCCACATGGTGCCTCTAAGGCTAAAAAATAGTGTTATTGTGCCATCCTAATAACTAGGGTTTTGCTCAGTGAAGGCCATTCCAATTTTGCTCAAGGGGGTCAATTCTGATCCAAAGGCTCCCGAGCATGCGTGGCCATCATGAACAAATCCATAATGGCCACATGCATGTGCAGGAGATAACGAAACCCAAGTCCACTCACCGGTTTGGGTTACGTGACCCTGGAGCAAATCCTCAAAGTGTCCCTGAATGACCACGGGGTTCCTGACCAAAATTCCTGTAGCACCAAAACCGTGAATCTGGTTGCGAATCCGTCAATTCTGATGGATTTGGGACACCGGGTTTCAGCTAGGTGGCCCCCAACACCGTGCATCTAAGGCTCAGAAACAATGTTATTGTGCCATATCAGTAACTAAGCTTTTTCTTAGTGAAGGCCATTCCAATTTTGATCAATGGGGTCAATTCTTTTTCGAAGGCTTTCGAGCGTGCATGGCCATCGTGAACACACCCACAATGGACACATGCACGTGCAGGAGCTGACGAAACCCAATTCCGCTCGTCGGTTTGGGTTCCGTGCCCCCAGAGCAAATCCTCAATGTGTCCTTGAATGGCCACGGGGTTCCTGACCAAAATTACCATAGCACCAAAACCGTGACTCCGATCGCAAAGACGTATATTCTGGTAGATTTAGGACGTCGGGTTTCAGCAAGGGGATCCCCCACACCGTGCCTCCAACACCCGCAAATGGTTCCATAGTGCCATCTTCGGAACTAGGGTTTTGCTCAATGAAGGCCATGCCAATCTTGCTCAAGGGGGTCATTTATGATCCGAAGGCTCTCGACCGAGCGTGGCCATCGTGAACACATCCACAATGGCCACATTCACATTGGGGAGTTGAAGGAAGCCAAGTTCGCTCACTGGTTTGGGTTTCGTGCCCCGGAGCAAATCCTCAAAGTGTCCCTGAATGGCCACAGGGTGCCTGAACAAAATGCCAATAGCACCAAAAAAGTGACTCCGATCGTGAAGCCGTCGATTCTGGTGGATTTGGGACACTGGGTTTCCGCTAGGGGACCCTCGACACTGTGCCTCCAATGCCCAAAATGATTCTATTGTGCCATCTCTGGAACTAGGGTTTTGCTAACTGAAGGCCATGCCAATCTTGCTCAAGGGGGTCATTTATGATCCGAAGGCTCTTGACCAACCGTGGTCATCGTGAACACATCCATAATGTCCACATGCATGTGCGGGAGTGGACAGAACCCAAGTATGCTCATCAATTTGGGTTCCATGCCCCCGGAGAAAATCCTCAAGTTGTCCCTGAATGGGCACGAGGAGCCTGACCAAAATTGCCATAGCACCAAAACCATGACTCTAATCGCGAATCTATCGATTTTGGTGGATTCAGGATTCCAGATTCTAGTTGGGGGACCCCCCACACCATGCCTCCAATGCCCGAAAGCGGTCCTAATTTTCCATCTATGGAGCTAAGGTTTTTCTCAGTGAAGGCCATGCCAATCTTGATCAAGGGGGTCATTTATGATCCAAAGGCTCCCGGCCGAGAGTGGCTATCGTGAACACATCCAAAATGGCCACATGCATGTACGGGATTTGATGGAACCCAAGTCCGCTCATTGGTTTAGGTTCCGTGCCCCAGAGCAAATCCTCAAACTGTCCCTGAATGGCCATGGGGAGCTTGACCAAAATTCCCATAGCACCAAAATAGTGACTCCAATCGTGAAGCCGTAGATTCCGGTGGATTCAAGATGCCAATTTCTAGTTGGGGGAACCCCCACACCATGCTTCCAACGCCTGGAAATGGTCTTATTGTTCCATCTCCGGAACTAGGGTTTTGCTCAGTGAAGGCCATTCCAATTTTGCAAAAGGGGTTCATTTATGATCCAAAGGCTCCCAACCAAGCATGGCCATCGTGAAAACATCTATGATGGCCATGTGAATGTGCGGGAGTTGATGGAACCCAATTCCGCTTGTCGGTTTGGGTTCCGTGCCTCCGGAGCAAATCCTCAAATTTTCCCTGAATGACCATGAGGAGCCTGACCAAAATTTTCACAGCACCAAAACCGTGACTACGATCACGAAGCCGTCAATTTCGGTGGATTCAGGATGACGGGTTCTAGTTGGGGGACCCCCCACACTATGCCTCCAATGCTCGAAAACAGTCCTATTGTGCCATCTATGGAACTAGGGTTTTGCTCAGTGAAGGCCATTCCAATATTGCAAATGGGGGTCATTTATGTTCCGAAGGCTTTCGGTCGAGCATGGCCATCGTGAACACATCCATGATGGCCATGTGCACATGGTGGAGTTGATGAAATCCAAGTTCGCTCACCGGTTTGGGTTCCGTGTCCCTAGAGAAAATCCTCAAAGTGTCCCTGAATGACCATGGGGTGCCTGACCAAAATTCCCATAGCACCAAAACTATGACTCCGATCGCGAAGTCATCAATTCCGATGGATTCGAGACGCCGGGTTCTAGTTGGGGGACCCCACACACCATGCCTCCAACGCCCATAAATGGTCTTATTGTGCCATTTCCGGAACTAGGGTTTTGCTCAATGAAGGCCATTCCAATTTTGCAAAAGGGGGTCATTTATGATCCAAAGGATCTCGTCCAAGCATGGCCATCGTGAACACATCCACGATGGCGATGTGCACACAAGGGAGTTGACGGAAGCCAAGGTCATGTGCCAGTTTGTGTTCTGTGCCCTCGGAGCAAATCCTCAAAGTGTCCCTGAATGGCCACAGGGTGCCTGATCAAAATACCCATAGCACCAGAACTGTGACTTCGATCACGAAGTCATCGATTCTAGTGGATTCGGGGCACCGATTTCTAGTTAGGGGACCCCCAACACCGTGCCTCCAATGCCCGGAAACGATCCTATTCTGTCATCTCTAGAACTCGATTTTTGCTAAGTGAATGCCATTCCAATTTTGCAAAAGGGGGTCATTTATGATCCAAACGCTCTCGGATGAGTGTGGACATCGGGAACACATCAATGATGGCCATGTTCACATGGGGGAGTTTATGGAAGCCAAGTTTGCTTTCCGATTTGGGTTATGTGCCTCTGGAGCAAATCCTCAAAGTGTCCCTGAATGGCCACGGGGAGCCTGACCAAAATTCCCATAGCACCAAAACTATGAATTCTATTGCAAATTCATCAATTCCGGTGGATTCGGGACACCGGGTTATAGTTGGGGGACCCCCCACACCATGCCTCCAATGCTTGGAAATAGTCCTATTGTGCCATATCCGGAACTAGGGTTTTGCTCAGTAAAGGCCATTCCAATTTTGCAAAAGGGGATCATTTATGATCCAAAGGCTTCCATCCGAGCGTAGCCATCGTGAACACATCCACGATGGCCATGTGCACATGGGGGAGTTGACGTAAGCCAATTTCACTCGCTGGTTTGGGTTTCGTGCCCCCAGAGCAAATCCTCAAAGTGTCCCTGAATGGCCACGGGGTGCCTAACCAAAATGCCCATAGCGCCAAAAATGTGACTCTGATCGTGAAGCCGTCGATTCAGGTGGATTTGGGATGCAAGTTTCTATTTGGGGGACCCCCCACATCGTGCCTCCAATGCCCATAAATTGTCTTATTGTGCCATCTTCGGAACTAGGGTTTTGCTCAGTGAAGGCCATTCCAATTTTGCAAAAGGGGGTCATTTATGATTTGAACGCTCCCGTCCGAGTGTGTCCATTTTCAACACATCCACAATGGCCACATTCATGTGCAGGAGTTGATGGAACCCAATTTCGCTTGCTGGTTTGGGTTCTTTTCCCCCGAAGAAAATCCTCAAAGTGTCTTTGAATGATCACGGGGTGCCTGACCAAAATTCCCATACCACCAAAACTGTGACTCTGATCGCTAAGCTGTCGATTCCGGTGGATTTGGGACGTCGGTTTCTAGTTGGGGGACCCCCCACACCGTGCCTCCAATGCCTAGAAATGGTCCTATTGTGTCATCTCCAGAACTAGGGTTTTTCTCAGCGAAGGCCATTCCAATTTTGCAAAATGGGGTCACTTATGATCCAAAGGCTCCCAATCGAGAGTGGCCATCGTGAACACATCCATGATGGCCATGTGCACGTGGGGGAGTTGATAGATGCCAATTTCGCTCGCCGGTTTGGGTTCTGTGCCCCCAGAGAAAATCCTCAAAGTGTCCATGAATGGCCACGGGGTGCCTGACCAAAATGCCCATAGCACCAAAACCGTGACTCTGGTTTCCAAGCCGTCAATTACGGTGGATTTGGGACACCAAGTTCTAGTTGGGGGAACCCCCACACCGTGCCTCCAACACCCGGAAACAATCCTTTTGTGCCATCTCCAGTACTAGGGCTTTGCTCAGTGAAGGCCATTCCAATCTTGCAAAAGGGGGTCAATAAGCTAGATTAGGTTCTATAGGGATAGATTAGGTCTTCGGGGCTAGGTTACGTATCTGGGGATAGATAAGTATTCTAGATTAGGTCCCTAGGATTGTAGGTCCACATTAGGATTTCCAAGGCTAGATTTTTTTTTGTCTGTTTCTAGGGCTAGATCAAGGTCTATAAGCTAGATTAGGTATCTGGGCCGAGGTTACATCTCTAGGTTTAGATAAGTATTCTAGATTAGGTCTTCGGGGTCGTAGGTCCACATTAGGCTTTCTAGGGCTACATATTTTTTGTCTGGTTTCTAGGGCTAGGTCAGGGTCTATAAGCTAGATTGTGCTCTCTGGGCCTAGGTTACATCTCTAGGTCTAGATAAGTACCCTAGATTAGGTCCCTAGGGTTGTAGGTCCATATTAGGATTTCTAGGGATACATTTGTTTTTGTCTGGTTTATAGGGATAGATCAGGGTCATCAAGCTATATTAGGTTCTATTTCTTAGAAGGAACATGTAGATCTAGCTTCCAACCCATATACTGTGATTCTGATATATTTTTCAGTTTGTTAGTATTTCCTATTGTGATCAGGGTGAATGTCAACATTATTGATCTAGTGGCTTAGGAGCATGTAGGAGTGATTGTACCGCCCATATATTTATATCATTTGTTTCTTTCGTCCATGAGACTTCCAATTATATATCGGAGAAGAGGTGTGATGATGAGATTGACTTCACCCATGCACATTCTACTTATTCATTAGAGAGGTGTGATACCTTAATGGAGGACATTGTTGAGAGTGATTCAAGAGTCGTAGATAATGTAGAGTTATTTATACATGCTTTTATTTCTCTTACAAGTTATTTGGACACCTTGCATTGTCCAAAACTTGAATTTAGCAATGAAATCCATTGCTTCAGATGTGACATGGATTGGAAACCTTATTGAGCATGCATGCCATATTTGTAACTTTGTACAAAACCACACAAATGCCCTAACCATCTAGAAAGAGTCCACACAACTTTTTTTGATTGAGGCATGGAGGAGGACTATTGAAATATGAGATTCTTCCATCTTGATCCACCCCATTTTGTATTTATTATTAGTTTATTTGACATTTTCCAATGCCCAGTGGAATTCCAACATCTATGTAAAACATTTTGATTTTGATGACTTAATGAGAAATATGGATCTGACATCTTGAGATTTTTCCCAATGCCTATCAAATTTCAATGCATCTATGTGTCTCATTGTGATTTGTGAATGACAAATGTGTACTAATTAATGTGTATCGATTCTAATTTCTATTGAATATTTGTAAATGTTCTAATATAAGATGATTTTTCAATCTTGTTTATGCATGTGAATTTTTCCTCAAGGGATGGAAACTTGAATTGAAGTGATTGGTGTAAAACATATAATGGTGTGAAACATCAATGTATTGTAATAGTAACTTAAACATAACTCAAACATCAAATAAACGATATAAGATAACGATATCAAATAAATTATCTAACATGAATAACATTAGACATGCTTGAATAAACAATCACATTACTATAATATGTACCTCAATCAATTAGGCATTCTGTATCTTCTCGGTTTTTTATTGTATCAAACAACCTCTCATGCTCTGCATGAGGTAGTAAGTAGCGTACCTTGTTTGATGACTTCGTTGACATTGTTTGTAGTTGGATGTTTGTACCAATGATCAAGTGTGTAAAGTGATACACCCGTGAACCTGGTCTATAATACTTGTGTAGCCATTGCTCTTTGGTCCCTTTCCATCTACTGTAAGATATTCTCCCTGAACAACCATCGAGCCAGTCGGAAAGGTAATGCCTTCACTATCGGTTAATGATGTGAGGAGGGTTTGATTCCCCTGGATGCATCGTTCCAACCAATAATTCGTACCAATTGCACTATCTGTCGGGGCGACAACTGTGTATATGTGTCCTACAAGAATGCATTTCATGGTTATATTCTAACAAGTAGTGGTTTGATAACTTGGATAATTACAAAAACAAGGAGGGAACTAGGATATGAATGCAGAAATGTTTACCTGGTTGTACAAGATCAGATATATGATCATATTCATTAGAAATAGAGGACTGGACTTCGTCTAACTGGACTGTTTCAACAACTGCATGTGGGTCCACTACAAGTGATACATGATCCCATTCATCAACCCAATCCATTGATTCACACTCATCCCACTCACAACTACTGCAAGGCCCACAAAAGAAAGCAAGTTTTCGCGTCCATATTTCAATTAAGGGGTTGTTTGAGCTTCAAACCAAATGAAATCCACAAGTGCCTTGTACAGTACTACAACTATAAGAATGCGATCAATCTATATCAACTACATGCCAGAAATTTCTGACAGCATGTCCTCTACCTGTTGGTCTATGATTCTCCGTGGTTTGATCTGACATTTTTGCAGAGCACCATTGAACTATAGATTCTGCATCCCGAATATGATGGTTTGTCATGCAGCTCATCTCCTCCATTCGTAGGGAAGTTTTGAGACATGCTCTAGCCTCATCATGCTCTCCCTTTCCATGCCCAATCTCAAAATAGTTCCATATATGCAGCACATCATAAGTCTTGTTCAAAATACTCAACCACTAGAATACACGTGTATTTTTGAACTAGCCTGCACAACCATCTGACCATATCCAATGCTGATCCATCTGTATACCTCTCTCCTTCAGCTGATCACAGAAAATTCTGAAGCAATGATGTACATAATGTAGGTCGTGGAACCTGTTCTCATTGATGTAGAAGTTGGTCTCTTTCAATATTATCCTCATGTCATTACTGCTCTATTTTACGTCCCTATACGTGATATGGAACATTGTGCTAACTTGGTCTGAGTGGTAGTATTGACTTTGAATCTCATTCTGTGGCTGCAGGGTGTAGTTTTCAACAAAGTCCACAACCGACAATATTGTGCCATTGGGAAAGGTGTCTCTATATTATATGTACTGTTCATCTTGCCATCGTGCTACATGGACATGTTGTACATACTGCTCGGTATTTTGGTAGAATTCCTTCATGAAATCGAAAATTTGTACCTGGTGCCACAAAACCAAGGGAATTAATACAACGTGAGATTTTCAATCTGAATATATATCTACAAATTCAACATGTATAGTATGAAAGTATGCAAACTTATATTACCTGTGACTTTACCAATGCAATTTTTTTGCTTTCCTTCGCAATGTCTACTTGATATGTTATGTACTTGAAGTTCTGCATTTCTACTGACATCCTCCCAAATTCATGCTCCTTGGTTTCATGGATGCAGTGGCTCAATAATGCAAATCCACTGCACCTAGAACATGTCCCATATAAATATGATCTTTTATAATATTTTTGTACTTCAGGTCTTGGACACATTATGCTATTTATAAATTCTCTGGATGCATTCGGTGGTTGTAACGATGGGAAGTCCTGCACAATGTTAGTATGAAAATCACAAAATATATGTCTATATGTATCATAATAGTACTCAAATTCTACATGGTATCTACAGCAACATGTGTCGCGATCAATGCAAATTCTAACATACCAGGGTTTGCATTTTTCAAAGGACCTTTGGCCCAAGTTCAATTGTGTGTGCGCATTCTTGAACCTCTCATAAAGTTCCGTTTGTGTCATGTCAAGGAAGTGCTTGACATGGGGTTCACACCCCTTGAAAATTTTTCTCAAATTTAACACATCTCTTTGATTCGATGATGGTATAGTGTTATCATGCCAACATTTTTGTACTAGTTCTTTAACAACATCAATAAGATTCATTTCTGAACGAGGTAACCTACCAACAAAGGCCCAACAATATTTTTGGCCTGGGGTCTCAAGTTTTTCTCTAATAGAAGAATACTTTTGAAGAGTCTTTCTATCTACTTTAAATATTTTACATGTGTGTGATAGCAAGCGACGTTGCCTTGTGGATTTGTCTACAATCGATTCTGACAGTACACGACAGGCCGCATTAAAATGTTTTTTACGAGAAGTTTTTCCAATCAAATTAAATGCAGACTGTAGATTTCTAACAACATGATTGTTGGCCTTTGAACTTCTAACTACCTTTATGCCCAAAATTCTCCTAACATGAGCTAAACAATGTGATTTTAACAAAGCCATAAACAATTAACATTTTTCTACATCGATTTTGGATTCAAAAAATTCTTTGATTATCCTGTTACAATGGAAATCAATAGTGCGTTTGGGAAACTTACCTTCAAGTCTTGAAAATGAAATTTCATCCACATGAATACTTCTGGGAGTTCTTCGTTGACCGCTTGATAGTCGAGGAAAGGGAGTCAGAAAGGAGGTATGAGTCTCGTCACCGGTTTGTTGTGGCCCTTTGTTCACAATTTTCTCTTGCGAGGGAGTGTGTTCGACATGTGTGTTCTCTTCTTGGGGAGGTTTCCAATTAACAACTTCTCAACATCCATGCCTTCATACTTGACATCAAGCAAGATTTGATTGACTTCAATCACTTCGTCATTGCTTGTTGATGGATCTAAGGCAATAACATTTTGATGTCTACAGTTTTCCATGTACAACCTGGTGTTTTCTCTTATCTCATGGGCCTTTTCAGGGGGTGGCTCCTTCCTTCTAGACTTTCTTTCATTATTACATATGTTGCCCATATTCAATATGTTTTTTAACAAAACAAAAATATCACCCCTGCAAGAATGAACAACAAATAAGATATTAAAACTCGATGTGCATCATTATTAAAACTCGATGTAGCAATTGATTATGTACAACATCTAGTGAGAATGTTTTCATATAATCTTAAAAGCTATTGAGAATTCCCTAGATATAACAACCTCACCTATAGGAACTCAAATGGTTGGTATTGGATGGTGGTATGGGATGTTAGTAGGAGCACATTCCCTACAAAAGGAGAAGCTCCTACTCACTTAATTTTCATGTTTTGGATGAAGGAAAATATCCCCAAAAGATTAAGAGTTTTCAATTATTTAGATGTTTGTGTGAGTTGTTGTAGTGAAATCGTGAGGAATTCAACAAATGTTTGTGTACTAGTTGGAGTTATGTGATTATGAAAGGTTATTGGTGGTGATGCAAATAAGTTTTTTTTATTATCTTCATGAAAGGTTGAAAGCATTGCTTGGTGCATGTTGTAGTTTTTTTGTGGTAAGATGTTTTTATTGTCTATGTTGAAGGTTAAGAAGACTAAAATACATCTATCATACAATTCATGAGAAAAACTAAAATAGATACAATTCAAACAAAGTGAAGGAAGACTAAAATACATTTAACAAGATAAAATTGTCACCATACCTCAAGGATTATGATTTCTCTTTGCTTCAAATGTAAAATGCTCTTTTGATGTATCCACTATATGTAAGAAGAGTTCAAGTGTGTCCAAGAAGCATGAGAATTCAATCCAAGGAGCCAAATAGAGTCCAACTGTTGTGTATTCAATCAAAGGATCCAAATAGAGCCCAATTGATGTGTATTCAATCCAAAGAGCCAAATAGAGCCCCAACTATTGTGTATTCTATCCAAATTGTCAAAGAAACACCAAATGGTGTGTGAATTCAATCCAAAATGCAAACGGTTGTTGGACTATGTGCGAAAACAATGAAAAATATGCGAGGAATGAGAGAAAAAATGCAGGAGAGGAGCGTGGGTTATTTTCTAAATTTTATGTTCAGCAGGGCCACGCATGTGCTAGGAGCGCATGCACATTTCTAGTGCGTGCACGCCTCTACAGAACGTTGCATAGTTCGGTGGGTAACGTTTACTTCATTTATTTCCCAATAAATCTATATGTGTCAGTTTATTCCTAGAGCCCCTCCCCCATAAAGG